>JAMKYM010000588.1:0-26898 GCA_026541065.1 Canavalia ensiformis
AGTGGACTCGAGGTTAGTCTAGTTGGAATGAGTAGAATCGAGTCGAGTCCAGCCGAATGGATCAAGTGGAGGAGAGTCCAGCGATGAAGCATTGCGTCGAGCAAAGTTGTGTCTAGTTGACTCCAAAGGTGACAAGTCACGCCAGAAACTCCGAGGAGTCCTCCCGAGAGTCGTGAAGTTGAAAGTCGTGCCGAGCGAGTTGCGTCGAACCCGATGAGTCGAGTCGAGCCGTGTTGGAGCGAAGGGGAGTCGATTCTGGGAAAAGTCGAGTCGACTCGGCTCGAGCGCACAGTTGAATCGTGGCCGTGGCAATTCAAGCGGTCGAGTGGATTGAGGCAAGTCTAGTTGGGATGAGTCAAATCGTCAAGGTCGAGAGTCCAGCGATGATGCATCGTGTCGAGAAAAGTTGTGTCTAGTCGACTCCACCGGTGACAAGTCACGTCGAGAAAGATTGAGAGGAGTCACCTAAGTGTAGGCAAGTTGAAAGTCGAGCATAGAAGAGTGGTGACCAGGGATGGTGAGCTCGAAGCCAGGATTCTGACCCGATTTGGGATAAGTCAAGTACGTAACTCGTCGTGCGGTAGAATGTGCGATCTTGAATCAAGCAAGTTGAGTGGAGTTGAGGCGAGTCGGGTGGATATGAGTCAAATCGAGTCGAGTCGGCGTGATCGGGTCCGGTTGACCACGGTCGGCGATGGCGCGTCGTGTCGAGAAAAGTTGTGTCTCGTCGACTCCCCGTAGTTTACGAGTCACGTCGAGGAAACTGGGGGGGTCCTTGGGAGGGTAGTGAGTTGAAAGTCGGAGCCCGGCGAGTTGACTCTAACTCGGTGGTGAGTCGAGCTGCGGTGAGCGAAGTTGAGTCGATTTTGAAAAAGTCGAGTCGGCCAGATCGGCCTTGATTGAATCGTGTTGTGGCAAATCAAGCGAAGTCGAGTGGACTCGGGTTAGTCTAGTTGGGATAAAGTCGAATCGGAGTCAGAGTCCCAGCCGAGAGTCGGATCAAGTGGAGAGGAGAGTCCGACGATGAAGCATCGCGTCGGGCAAAGTTGTGTCTAGTCGACTCCAAAGGGGACAAAGTCACGCGAGGAAGCTCGAGGAGTCCTCGAGAGTCGTGAAGTTGAAAGTCGTCGACGAGTTTGCGTCGAACTCCGATGAGTCGAGTCATTTGTGTTGAGCGAGTAGTCCTCCAGGAGTCGACTCAGCTCGACGCAGTTGAATCGTGGCAATTCGACATCGAGTGGACTCGAGGCAAGTCTAGTTTGGATGATCAAACGTCGAGTCGAGTCCGGCGATGAAGCATCGTGAGAGAAAAGTTGTGTCTAGACTCGGTGACAAGTCCGTGAGGAAAGTTTAGAGGAGTCGGCAGTGTAGGCAAGTTGAAAGTCGAGCATAGAAGAATTGCGTCGAGCAGGGATTAGTCGACTCAAGCCAAGTTCATTCGATTTGGGAAAAGTCGAGTCGCCTTTCGTCGGCGCAGACGGTAGAATCGTGCGGTCTTAGAATCAGCGAAGTTGAGTGGAGTTGAGGCGAGTCGAGTGGGGATGAGTCAAATCGAGGTCGAGGTCAGCGTAGTCGGGTCGAGTTGCACTGATCAAGCGATGACAAAGCGTCGTGTCGAAAAAAGTTGTGTCTCGTCGACTCCAATGGTTCACGAGTCGTCGAGCTCGAGGGGAGTCCACGGAGGGTAGTGAAGTTGAAAGTCGGCGCGAGTTGAGTCTAACTCAGATGAGTCGAGTCGGCTGTGTGAGCGAAGTTGGGTCGATTTTGGAAAATCGAGTCGACTCGAATCAGCGCAGATTGAATCGTGTTGTGGCAAATCAAGCGAGTCGAGTGGACTCGAGTTAGTCTAGTTGGGATGAGTCGAATCGAGTCGAGTCCCGGATCAAGTGGAGGAGAGTGAAGCATCGCGTCGAGCAAGTTGTGTCTAGTTGACTCAAAGGTGACAAGTCACGCCGAGGAAACTCGAGGGAGTCCTCAGGAGTCGTGAAGTTGAAAGTCGTCTTTGAGCAGAGTTCGTCGAACTCCGATGAGTCGAGTCGAGCTATGTTGAGCGAAGGTGAGTCGATTCGGAAAAGTCGTGTCGAGCTCCCTTGATTGAATCGTCTTTGTGGCAATTCAAGCGAAATCGGTGGACTCGAGGCAAGTCTAGTTTGGATGAGTCATCGAGCGGCCGAGAGAATCCAGCGATGATGCATCGTGTCGAAAAGTTGTGTCTAGTCGACTCAACGGTTACAAGTCACGTCGAGGAAAGTTGAGAGGAGTCGGCGGAAGTGTGAGGCAAGTTGAAAGTCGAGCATAGAAGAATTAACGTCGAGCAGGGATAGTCGACTCAGCCAAGTTCATTCGATTTGGGAAAAGTCGAGTCGCCTTTCGTCGGCGCAGTAGAATCGTGAGTGCGAATCAAGCGAAGTTGAGTGGAGTTGAGGCGAGTCGAGTGGGGATGAGTCAAATCGAGTCGAGTCGGCGTGGTCGGGTCGAGTTGAGCACGGTCAGCGATGACGCGTCGTATTCAGAGTAAAAGTTGTGTCTCGTCGACTCCAATGGTTACCGAGTCACGTCGAGAGAAACTCGGGGAGTCCACCGGAGGGTAGTGAAGTTGAAAGTCGAGCGAGCGAGTTGAGTCTAACTCCGATGAGTCGAGTCGGCTGCGGTGAGCGAAGTTGAGTCGATTTTGGAAAAGTCGATGGAGCTCGGATCGCAGATTGGATCGTGCTGTGGCAAATCAGCGAAGTCGAGTGGACTCGAGGTTAGTCTAGTTGGGATGAGTCGAATCGGTCGAGTCCCCAGTCGGATAAAGTGAAGCGATGAAGCATTGCGTCGAGCAAAGTTGTGTCTAGTTGACTCCAAAGGTGACAAGTCACGCAGGAGAAACTCGAGGGAGTCCTCGAGAGTCGTGAAGTTGAAAGTCGTCTTTGAAACGAGTTGCGTCGAACTCCGATGAGTCGAGTCGACCTGTGTTGAGCGAAAGTGAGTCGATTCTGGAAAAGTCGAGTCGACTCGGTCTCGGCCTTGATTGAATCGTCTTTGTGTGATTCAGCGAAGTCGAGTGGACTCGAGGCAAGTCTAGTTTGGATGAGTCAAATCGAGTCGGGTCGGCCAAGGAGAGTCAGCGATGATGCATTGTGTCGAAAAGTTGTGTCTAGTCGACTCCAACGGTGACAAGTCCGTCGAGGAAAGTTGAGAGGAGTCGGCAGTGTTGGCAAGTTGAAAGTCGACATAGAAGAATTGCGTCGAGCAGGATGAGTTGACTCAAAGCAAAGTTCATTCGATTTGGGAAAAGTCGAGTCGCCTTTCGTCGACTGTGAGTAGAATCGTGCGTGCGGGAATCAAGCGAAGTTGAGTGGAGTTGGCGAGTCGAGTGGGGGATGAGTCAAATCGAGTCGAGTCGGCGGTCGGGTCGAGTTGACCACGATCAGCGATGACGCGTCGTGTCGAAAAAAAAGTTGTGTGTCGTCGAGCTCAATGGACGAGTCACGTCGAGGAAACTCGAGGGGAGTCCACGGAGGTAGTGAAGTTGAAAGTCGAGCGAGTTGAGTCTAACTCGATGAGTCGATCGGTTTGTGGTGAGCGAAGTTAAGTCGATTTTGGAAAAGTAAAGTCGAGATCGACGCGATTGAACGTCGTGGCAAATCAGCGAAGTCGAGTGGACTCGAGTTAGTCTAGTTGGGATGAGTCGAATCGGTCGGTCAGCAAGTCGGATCAAGTGGAGAGTCGCGATGAAGCAACGTCAAAGTTGTGTCTAGTTGACTCCAAAGGTGACAAGTCACGCCGGGAAACTCAGGGAGTCCTCAGGGTCGTGAAGTTGAAAGTCGACGGTTGCGTCGAACTCAGATGAGTCGAGTCGAAATTTGTGTTGAGCGAGTGAGTCGGTCTACGGAAAAGTCGGAGTCGAGCTCGGCTTGTGGATTGAATCTCTTTGTGGCAATTCAAAAGTCGAAGTGGACTCGAGGCAAGTCTAGTTTGGATGAGTCAAAAGAATTCGAGTCGAGTCCGCGATGATGCATCGTGTCGAGAAAAGTTGTGTCTAGTCGACTCAACGGTGACAAGTCACGTCGAGGAAAGTTGAGAGGAGTCGACGGAAAGTGTAGGCAAGTTGAAGTCGAGCATAGAAGAATTGCGTCGAGCAGGGATGAGTCGACTCAAGCCAAGTTCATTCGAGTTGGGAAAAGTCGAGTCGCCTTTCGTCGGCGCGGTAGAATCGTGCAGTGCCGAATCAGCGAAGTTGAGTGGAGTTGGCGGAGTGGGGATGAGTCAAATCAGTCGAGTCGGCGTAGTCGGGTCGAGTTGAGCACGATCAGCGATGACGCGTCGTGTCGAGAAAAGTTGTGTCTCGTCGACTCCAATGGTTACGAGTCACGTCGAGGAAACTCGAGGGAGTCCACGGAGGGTAGTGAAGTTGAAGTCGAGGCGAGTTGAGTCTAACTCCGATGAGTCGAGTCGAGCTGCGGTGGCGAAGTTGAGTCGATTTTGGAAAAGTCGATCGGCGAGATGGAGCGCGAGTTGAATCGTCTTTGTGGCAAATCAAGCGAAGTCGAGTGGACTCGAGGTTAGTCTAGTTGGGATGAGTCGAATCGAGTCGAGTCAGAGTTGGATCAAGTGGAGGAGAGTCCAGCGATGAAGCATCACGTCGAGCAAAGTTGTGTCTAGTTGACTCAAAGGTGACAAGTCACGCCGAGGAAACTCGAGGGAGTCCTCAGGAAGTCGTGAAGTTTAAAGTCGTCTTGGCAGAAGTTGCGTCGAACTCCGATGAGTCAGTCGAGCTGTGTTGGCGAAGGTGAGTCGATTACGGAAAAGTCGGAGGGTCGACTCGGCTCGCGCCGGTTGAATCGTCGATCTTGTGGCAATTCAGCGAAGTCGAGTGGACTCGAGCAAGTCTAGTTTGGATGAGTCAAAATCGAGTCGAGTCGATCAGGCGGGAGAGCGATGATGCATCGTGTCGACAAAAGTTGTGTCTATCGACTCCAACGGTGACAAGTCACGTCGAGGAAAGTTGAGAGGAGTCGACCGAAGTGTGGGCAAGTTGAAAGTCGAGCATAGAAGAATTGCGTCGAGCGGGATGAGTCGACTCAAGCCAAGTTCATTCGATTTGGGAAAGTCGAGTCGCCTTTCGTCGGCGCGATAGAGAATGGAGTGCGATTAGAATCAAGCGAAGTTGAGTGGAGTTGAGGCGAGTCGAGTGGGGATGAGTCAAATCGAGTCGAGTCGAGCGTAGTCGGGTCGAGTTGAGACCACGATCAGCGATGACGCGTCATGTCGAGAAAAGTTGTCTGGAAGAAATCGACTCAATGGTTACGGAGGAGTCACGTAGAGGAAACTCGAGGGGAGTCCACGGAGGGTCGAGTGAAGTTGAAAGTCGAACGAGCGAGTTGAGTCTAACTCCGATGAGTCGAGTCGAGCTGCGATGAGCGATGAGTTAGTCGATTTTGGAAAAGTCGAGTCGACTCGGATCGAGCGCTCGGCTGATTGAATCGTCTTTGTGGCAAATCAAGCGAAGTCGAGTGGACTCGAAGGTTAGTCTAGTTGGGATGAGTCGGATGGAGTCGAGTCAGCGAGTCGGATCAAGTGGAGGAGAGTCGGCGATGAAGCATCGCATCGAAGCAAAGTTGTGTCTAGTTGACTCCAAGGTGACAAGTCACGTGAGAAACTCGAGGAGTCCTCGAGAGTCGTGAAGTTGAAAGTCGTCTTTGACGAGTTGCGTCGAACTCCGATGAGTCGAGTCGAGCTGTGTTGAGCGAAGGTGAGTCGGTCTGGAAAAGTCGAGTCGACTCGGCTCGGCGTGATTGAATCATCTTCGTGGCAATTCAAGCAAAAGTCGAGTGGACTCGAGGCAAGTCTAGTTTGGATGAGTCAAATCGAGTCGAGCGGAGAGTCCAGCGATGATGCATCGTGTCGAGAAAAAGTTGTGTCTAGTCGACTCAACGGTGACAAGTCACGTCGAGGAAAGTTGAGAGGAGTCGGCGGGAGGTGTGAAGCAAGTTGAAAGTCGAGCATAGAAGAATTGCGTCGACAGGATGAGTCGACTCAAGCCAAGTTCATTCGATTTGGGAAAAGTCAGTCGCCTTTCGTCAATGATGATAGGAATCGTGCGATCTTAGAATCAGCGAAGTTGAGTGGGTTGAGGCGAGTCGAGTGGGGATGAGTCAAATCGGTCGAAGTCGGCGTAGTCGGGTCGAGTTGAGCACGATCAAGCGATGACGCGTCGTGTGAAAAAGTTGTGTCTCGTCGACTCCAATGGTTCGAGTCGTCGAGGAAACTCGACGGGAGTCCACGGAGGGTAGTGAAGTTGAAAGTCGAGCCGAGCGAGGAGTTGAGTCTAACTCCGATGTCGATCAAGTCGAGCTGCGGTGGCGAAGTTGAGTCGATTTTGGAAAAGTCGAGTCGACTCAAGATCGAGCGTAGTTGATTGAATCGTCTTTGTGGCAAAAATCAAGCGAAGTCGAGTGGACTCGAAGGTTAGTCTAGTTGGGATGAGTCGAATCGAGTCGAGTCGTAGAGAGTCGGATCAAGTGGAGGAGAGTCACGATGAAGCATCGTCGAGCAAAGTTGTGTCTAGTTGACTCCAAAGGTGACAAGTCCGGCAGAGGAAACTCGGGAGTCTCAGAGTCGTGAAGTTGAAAGTCGTCTTTGGCGAGTTAAATCGAACTCCGATGAGTCGAGTCGGGCTGTGTTGGCGAAGTTGAGTCGATTGGAAAAGTCGAGTCGACTCGGCTCGACCTTGATTGAATAAAATCTTTGTGGCAATTCAAGCGAAGTCGAGTGGACTCGAGGCAAGTCTAGTTTGGATGAGTCAAATCGGAGTCGAGGTCCAGTCGGATCAGAGAGTCAGCGATGATGCATCGTGTCGAGAAAAGTTGTGTCTAGTCGACTCCAGCGGTGACAAGTCACGTCGAGGAAAGTTGAGAGAGTCGGCCAGAAGTGTGCAAGTTGAAAGTCGAGCATGAAGAATTGCGTCGAACCGGGATGAGTCGACTCAGCCAAGTTCATTCGATTTGGGAAAAGTGAGTAGCCTTTCGTCGGCGCGTTGAGAGATCGTCGGTGCGAATCAGCGAAGTTCAAGTGGAGTTGAGGCGAGTCGAGTGGGGATGAGTCAAATCGAGTCGAGTCGGCGTAGTCGGGTCGAGTTGAGCACGGTCAGCGATGACGCGTCGTGTCGAAAAAAGTTGTCTAGTCAGGCTCCGTGGTTGAGTCCGTCGAGGAAACTGAGGGAGTCCGGTGGAGGGTAGTGAGGTTGAAAGTCGAGGCGACGAGTTGAGTCTAACTCAGATGATCGAGTCGAGCTGCGGTGGCGAAGTTGAAGTCGATTTTGGAAAAGTCGAGTCGAGCTGGATCACGCCGGTTGAATCGTGTTGTGGCAAATCAGCGAAGTTGAGTGGACTCGAGGTTAGTCTAGTTGGGATGAGTCGAATCGAGTCGAGTCCAGGCGATCGGATCAAGTGGAGGAGAGTCCGGCGATGAAGCATTCGCGTCGAGCAAAGTTGTGTCTAGTCGACTCCAAAGGTGACAAGTCACGCCGAGGAAACTTCGGGGAGTCCTCCGAAAGTCGTGAAGTTGAAAGTCGTGCGAGTTGCGTCGAACTCCGATGAGAGTCAGTGTTGTGTTAATGAAGTTAGTCGATTTGGAAAAATCGAGGTCGACTCAATTCGGCAGTGATTGAATCGTCTTTGTGGCAATTCAAGCGAGTCAAGTGGACTCGAGGGCAAGTCTAGTTTGGATGAGTCAAGTCGAGTCGATGATCCAGCGAGAGAGAATCAGCGATGATGCATCGTGTCGAGAAAAAGTTGTGTCTAGTCGACTCAACGGTGACAAGTCACGATCGAGGAAAGTTGAGAGGAGTCGGCAGGAAGTGTAGGCAAGTTGAAAGTCGAGCATAGAAGAATTTGCGTCGAACAGGGATGAGTGGAAGCTCAAGCCAAGTTCATTCGATTTGGGAAAAGTCGAGTCGCCTTTCGGTCGGCCTTGGTAGAATCGTGCGGTGCGAATCAAGCGAAGTTGAGTGGAGTTGAGGCGAGTCGGTGGGGATGAGTCAAATCGAATCGGAGTCGGCGTGGTCGGGTCGAGTTGAGCACGATCAGCGATGACGCGTCGTGTCGAGAAAAAGTTGTGTCTCGTCGACTCCAATGGTTCTGAGTCACGTCGAGGAAACTCGAGGAGTCACGGAGGGTAGTGAAGTTGAAAGTCGAGCGAGCGAGTTGAGTCTAACTCGGATGAGTCGAGTCGAGCTGCGGTGAGCGAAGTTGAGTCGATTTTGGAAAAATCGAGTCGACTCGAGATCGATCGCATGATTGAATCGTGCTGTGGCAAATCAAGCGAAGTCGAGTGGACTCGAGGTTAGTCTAGTTGGGATGAGTCGAATCGAGTCGAGTCCGAGTCGGATCAAGTGGAGGAGAGTCAGCGATGAAGCATTCGCGTCGAGCAAAGTTGTGTCTAGTCGACTCCAAAGGTGACAAGTCACGTCTAGGGAAACTCGAGGAGTCCTCCGAAGTCGTGAAGTTGAAAGTCGTCTTGACGAGTTGCGTCGAACTCGATGAGTCGAGTCATTTTTGTGTTGAGCGAAGTTGAGTCGATTAGGAAAAGTCGAGTCGACTCGGCTCGGCGAGCACGTTGAATCGTGTTGTGGCAATTCAAGCGAAGTCGAGTGGACTCGAGGTTAGTCTAGTTGGGATGAGTCGAATCGAGTCGAGTCGACGAGTCGGATCAAGAGGAGAGTCGGCGATGATGCATCGTGTCGAGAAAAAGTTGTGTCTAGTCGACTCCAACGGTGACAAGTCACGTCGAGGAAAGTTGAGAGGAGTCGACCGAAGTGTAGGCAAGTTGAAAGTCGAGCATAGAAGAATTGCGTCGAGGCGGGATGAGTCGACTCAAGCCAAGTTCATTCGATTTGGGAAAAGTCGAGTCGCCTTTCGTCGGCGCGGTAGAATCGTGCGATTAAATCAGCGAAGTTGAGTGGAGTTGAGGCGAGTCGAGTGGGGATGAGTCAAATCGAGTCGAGTCGGCGTGAGTCGGGTCGAGTTGAGCACGGTCAGCGATGACGCGTCGTGTCGAAAAGTTGTGTCTCGTCGACTCCAATGGTTACGAGTCACGTCGAAACTCGAGGGGAGTCCACTTGGGAGGGTAGTGAAGTTGAAAGTCGGCGACGCGAGTTGAGTCTAACTCCAGATGAGTCGAGTCGGCTGCGGTGGCGAAGTTGAGTCGATTTTGGAAAAGTGGAGTCGACTCGAGATCGAGCGCGATTGAATCGTCTTTGTGGCAAATCAAGCGAAGTCGAGTGGACTCGAGGTTAGTCTGGTTGGGATGAGTCGAATCGAGTCGAGTCCAGTCGAGTCGGATCAAGTGGAGGAGAGTCCAGCGATGAAGCATCGCGTCGAGCAAAGTTGTGTCTAGTGACTCCAAAGGTGACAAGTCACGCGAGGAAACTTCGAGGGGAGTCCTCGAGAGTCGTGAAGTTGAAAGTCGTCTTTGACGAGTTGCGTCGAACTCCGATGAGTCGAGTCGAAAATTTGTGTTGAGCGAAGTTGAGTCGATTGGAAAAGTCGTCGTCGGCTCGGCTGTTGAATCGTCTTTGTGGCAATTCAAGCGAAGTCGAGTGGACTCGAGGCAAGTCTAGTTTGGATGAGTCAAATCGAGTCGAGAGTCGGATCAGCGATGAGTGCGATGATGCATCGTGTCGAGAAAAGTTGTGTCTAGTCGACTCCAACGGTGACAAGTCACGTCGAGGAAAGTTGAGAGAGTCGGCCAGAAGTGTAGGCAAGTTGAAAGTCGAGCATAGAAGAATTGCGTCGAGCGGGATGAGTCGACTCAAGCCAAGTTCATTCGATTTGGGAAAAGTCGAGTCGCCTTTCGTCGGCGCGATAGGAATCGTGCGGTTGAATCAAGCGAAGTTGAGTGGAGTTGAGGCGAGTCGAGTGGGGATGAGTCAAATCGAGTCGAGTCGAGCGTAGTCGGGTCGAGTTGAGCACGATCAAGCGATGACGCGTCGTGTCGAAAAAGTTGTGTCTCGTCGACTCCAATGGTTACGAGTCACGTCGAGGAAACTCGAGGGAGTCCACGGAGGGTAGTGAAGTTGAAAGTCGAGCCGGCGAGTTGAGTCTAACTCGATGAGTCGAGTCGGGCTGCGGTGGCGAAGTTGAGTCGATTTTGGAAAAGTCGAGTCGACTCGGATCGGCGCGATTGAATCGTCTTTGTGGCAAATCAAGCGAAGTCGAGTGGACTCGAGGTTAGTCTAGTTGGGATGAGTCGAATCGAGTCGAGTCAGTCGAGTCGGATCAAGTGGAGGAGAGTCGGCGATGAAGCATCGCGTCGAGCAAAGTTGTGTCTAGTTGACTCAAAGGTGACAAGTCACATGAGGAAACTCGAGGGGAGTCCTCGAGTCGTGAAGTTGAAAGTCGTCTTTGACGAGTTGCGTCGAACTCAGATGAGTCGAGTCGAGATTGTGTTGAGCGAAGTTGAGTCGATTCTGGAAAAGTCGAGTCGACTCGGCTCGGCGCGATTGAATCGTCTTTGTGGCAATTCAAGCGAAGTCGAGTGGACTCGAGCAAGTCTAGTTTGGATGAGTCAAGTCGAGTCGAGTCGGATCGAGTCAGCGATGATGCATCGTGTCGAGAAAAGTTGTGTCTAGTCGACTCCAACGGTGACAAGTCACGTCGAGGAAAGTTGAGAGAGTCGCAGAAGTGTAGGCAAGTTGAAAGTCGAGCATAGAAGAATTGCGTCGAGCAGGGATGGTCGACTCAAGCCAAGTTCATTCGATTTGGGAAAAGTCGAGTCGCCTTTCGTCGGCGCGGTAGAATCGTGCGGTCTTAGAATCAAGCGAAGTTGAGTGGAGTTCAGGCGAGTCGAGTGGGGATGAGTCAAATCGAGTCGAGTCGAGCGTAGTCGGGTCGAGTTGAGCACAGTCAAGCGATGACGCATCGTGTCGAGAAAAGTTGTGTCTCGTCGACTCCAATGGTTACGAGTCACGTCGAGGAAACTCGAGGGGAGTCCACCGGAGGGTAGTGAAGTTGAAAGTCGAGCCGAGCAGAGTTGAGTCTAACTCCGATGAGTCGAGTCGAGCTGCGGTGAGCGAAGTTGAGTCGATTTTGGAAAAGTCGAGTCGACTCGGATCAGCCTTGATTGAATCGTCTTTGTGGCAAATCAAGCGAAGTCGAGTGGACTCGAGGTTAGTCTAGTTGGGATGAGTCGAATCGAGTCGAGTCCAGCGATGAAGCATCGCGTCGAGCAAAGTTGTGTCTAGTTGACTCCAAAGGTGACAAGTCACGCCGAGGAAACTCGAGGGGAGTCCTCCCGAGAGTCGTGAAGTTGAAAGTCGTCTTTGAGCGAGTTGCGTCGAACTCGATGAGTCGAGTCGATTTGTGTTGAGCGAAGTTGAGTCGATTCTGGAAAAGTCGAGTCGACTCAGCTCGAGCGCAGTTGAATCGTGGGTGTGGCAATTCAAGCGAAGTCGAGTGGACTCGAGGCAAGTCTAGTTTGGATGAGTCAAATCGAGTCGAGTCCAGCGATGATGCATCGTGTCGAGAAAAGTTGTGTCTAGTCGACTCCAACGGTGACAAGTCACGTCGAGGAAAGTTGAGAGGAGTCGACCGAAGTGTAGGCAAGTTGAAAGTCGAGCATAGAAGAATTGCGTCGAACCGGGATGAGTCGACTCAAGCCAAGTTCATTCGATTTGGGAAAAGTCGAGTCGCCTTTCGTCGGCGCTTGAGAATCGTGCGATCGAATCAAGCGAAGTTGAGTGGAGTTGAGGCGAGTCGAGTGGGGATGAGTCAAATCGAGTCGAGTCGGCGTAGTCGGGTCGAGTTGAGCACGATCAAGCGATGACGCGTTGTGTCGAGAAAAGTTGTGTCTCGTCGACTCCAATGGTTACGAGTCACGTCGAGGAAACTCGAGGGGAGTCCACGGAGGGTAGTGAAGTTGAAAGTCGAGCCGACGCGAGTTGAGTCTAACTCCGATGAGTCGAGTCGAGCTGCGGTGAGCGAAGTTGAGTCGATTTTGGAAAAGTCGAGTCGACTCAGATCGAGCGCTTGATTGAATCGTCTTTGTGGCAAATCAAGCGAAGTCGAGTGGACTCGAGGTTAGTCTAGTTGGGATGAGTCGAATCGAGTCGAGTCCGGCGAGTCGGATCAAGTGGAGGAGAGTCCAGCGATGAAGCATCGCGTCGAGCAAAGTTGTGTCTAGTCGACTCCAAAGGTGACAAGTCACGCGAGGAAACTCGAGGGAGTCCTCGAGAGTCGTGAAGTTGAAAGTCGTCTTTGACGAGCGAGTTGCGTCGAACTCAGATGAGTCGAGTCGAGCTGTGTTGAGCGAAGTTGAGTCGATTCTGGAAAAGTCGAGTCGACTCGGCTCGGCGCGATTGAATCGTCTTGTGGCAATTCAAGCGAAGTCGAGTGGACTCGAGGCAAGTCTAGTTTGGATGGTCAAATGAGTCAAGTCGAGTCCAGTCGGATCAGAGTCGGATCGAGAGAGGAGAGTCCAGCGATGATGCATCGTGTCGAGAAAAGTTGTGTCTAGTCGACTCCAACGGTGACAAGTCACGTCGAGGAAAGTTGAGAGGAGTCGACCGAAGTGTAGGCAAGTTGAAAGTCGAGCATAGAAGAATTGCGTCGAACCGGGATGAGTCGACTCAAGCCAAGTTCATTCGATTTGGGAAAAGTCGAGTCGCCTTTCGTCGAGCGCAGTAGAATCGTGCAGTGCCGAATCAAGCGAAGTTGAGTGGAGTTGAGGCGAGTCGAGTGGGGATGAGTCAAATCGAGTCGAGTCGAGCGTAGTCGGGTCGAGTTGAGCACAGTCAAGCGATGACGCGTCGTGTCGAGAAAAGTTGTGTCTCGTCGACTCCAATGGTTACGAGTCACGTCGAGGAAACTCGAGGGAGTCACTTGGGAGGGTAGTGAAGTTGAAAGTCGAGCTGAGCGAGTTGCGTCGAACTCCGATGAGTCGAGTCGAGCTGTGTTGAGCGAAGTTGAGTCGATTCTGGAAAAGTCGAGTCGACTCAGATCGAGCGCAGTTGAATCGTCTTTGTGGCAAATCAAGCGAAGTCGAGTGGACTCGAGGTTAGTCTAGTTGGGATGAGTCGAATCGAGTCGAGTCCAGCGATGAAGCATCGCGTCGAGCAAAGTTGTGTCTAGTTGACTCCAAAGGTGACAAGTCACGCCGAGGAAACTCGAGGGGAGTCCTCCCGAGAGTCGTGAAGTTGAAAGTCGTGCTGAGCAGAGTTGCGTCGAACTCCGATGAGTCGAGTCGAGCTGTGTTGAGCGAAGGTGAGTCGATTCTGGAAAAGTCGAGTCGACTCAGCTCGAGCGCAGTTGAATCGTGGGTGTGGCAATTCAAGCGAAGTCGAGTGGACTCGAGGCAAGTCTAGTTTGGATGAGTCAAATCGAGTCGAGTCCAGCGATGATGCATCGTGTCGAGAAAAGTTGTGTCTAGTCGACTCCAACGGTGACAAGTCACGTCGAGGAAAGTTGAGAGGAGTCGACCGAAGTGTAGGCAAGTTGAAAGTCGAGCATAGAAGAATTGCGTCGAACCGGGATGAGTCGACTCAAGCCAAGTTCATTCGATTTGGGAAAAGTCGAGTCGCCTTTCGTCGGCGCGATAGAATCGTGCGATCTTGAATCAGCGAAGTTGAGTGGAGTTGAGGCGAGTCGAGTGGGGATGAGTCAAATCGAGTCGAGTCGGCGTAGTCGGGTCGAGTTGAGCACAGTCAGCGATGACGCGTCGTGTCGAAAAAGTTGTGTCTCGTCGACTCCAATGGTTACGAGTCACGTCGAGGAAACTCGAGGGAGTCCAGGAGGGTAGTGAAGTTGAAAGTCGAGCCGAGCGAGTTGAGTCTAACTCCGATGAGTCGAGTCGGCTGCGGTGAGCGAAGTTGAGTCGATTTTGGAAAAGTCGAGTCGACTCGAGATCGAGCGCTTGATTGAATCGTCTTTGTGGCAAATCAAGCGAAGTCGAGTGGACTCGAGGTTAGTCTAGTTGGGATGAGTCGAATCGAGTCGAGTCAGTCGAGTCGGATCAAGTGGAGGAGAGTCAGCGATGAAGCATTCGCGTCGAGCAAAGTTGTGTCTAGTTGACTCCAAAGGTGACAAGTCACGCCGAGGAAACTCGAGGGGAGTCCTCAGAGTCGTGAAGTTGAAAGTCGTCTTGAGCAGAGTTGCGTCGAACTCAGATGAGTCGAGTCGAGGCTGTGTTGAGCGAAGTTGAGTCGATTCTGGAAAAGTCGAGTCGACTCGGCTCGAGCGATTGAATCGTCTTTGTGGCAATTCAAGCGAAGTCGAGTGGACTCGAGGCAAGTCTAGTTTGGATGAGTCAAAGTCGAGTCGAGTCGGATCAAGCGAGGAGAGTCCAGCGATGATGCATCGTGTCGAGAAAAGTTGTGTCTAGTCGACTCCAACGGTGACAAGTCACGTCGAGGAAAGTTGAGAGGAGTCGGCCGAAGTGTAGGCAAGTTGAAAGTCGAGCATAGAAGAATTGCGTCGAGCGGGATGAGTCGACTCAAGCCAAGTTCATTCGATTTGGGAAAAGTCGAGTCGCCTTTCGTCGGCGCGGTAGAATCGTGCGATCCGAATCAAGCGAAGTTGAGTGGAGTTGAGGCGAGTCGAGTGGGGATGAGTCAAATCGAGTCGAGTCGGCGTAGTCGGGTCGAGTTGAGCACGATCAAGCGATGACGCGTCGTGTCGAAAAAGTTGTGTCTCGTCGACTCCAATGGTTACGAGTCACGTCGAGGAAACTCGAGGGGAGTCAC
The DNA here is from genome assembly GCA_026541065.1 of Canavalia ensiformis. Taxonomy (NCBI): domain Eukaryota; kingdom Viridiplantae; phylum Streptophyta; class Magnoliopsida; order Fabales; family Fabaceae; genus Canavalia; species Canavalia ensiformis. Next base: position 14,723 of record JAMKYM010000588.1, read on the forward strand.
GGAGGGTAGTGAAGTTGAAAGTCGAGCGAGCGAGTTGAGTCTAACTCAGATGAGTCGAGTCGAGCTGCGGTGGCGAAGTTGAGTCGATTTTGGAAAAGTCGAGTCGACTCGGATCAGCGCGATTGAATCGTCTTTGTGGCAAATCAAGCGAAGTCGAGTGGACTCGAGGTTAGTCTAGTTGGGATGAGTCGAATCGAGTCGAGTCCAGCCGAGTCGGATCAAGTGGAGGAGAGTCCAGCGATGAAGCATTGCGTCGAGCAAAGTTGTGTCTAGTTCGACTCCAAAGGTGACAAGTCACGCGAGGAAACTCGAGGGAGTCTCGAAGTCGTGAAGTTGAAAGTCGTCTTGAGCGAGTTGCGTCGAACTCCGATGAGTCGAGTCGAGCTGTGTTGAGCGAAGTTGAGTCGATTCTGGAAAAGTCGAGTCGACTCAGCTCGAGCGCAGTTGAATCGTGCTGTGGCAATTCAAGCGAAGTCGAGTGGACTCGAGGCAAGTCTAGTTTGGATGAGTCAAATCGAGTCGAGTCCAGCGATGATGCATCGTGTCGAGAAAAGTTGTGTCTAGTCGACTCCAACGGTGACAAGTCACGTCGAGGAAAGTTGAGAGGAGTCGACCGAAGTGTAGGCAAGTTGAAAGTCGAGCATAGAAGAATTGCGTCGACTCAAGCCAAGTTCATTCGATTTGGGCAAAGTCGAGTCGCCTTTCGTCGAGCGCGGTGAGAATCGTGCGGTCGAATCAGCGAAGTTGAGTGGAGTTGAGGCGAGTCGAGTGGGCATGAGTCAAATCGAGTCGAGTCGAGCGTAGTCGGGTCGAGTTGAGCACGGTCAGCGATGACGCGTCGTGTCGAAAAGTTGTGTCTCGTCGACTCCAATGGTTACGAGTCACGTCGAGGAAACTCGAGGGGAGTCCACCGGAGGGTAGTGAAGTTGAAAGTCGAGCCGAGCAGAGTTGAGTCTAACTCCGATGAGTCGAGTCGAGCTGCGGTGAGCGAAGTTGAGTCGATTTTGGAAAAGTCGAGTCGACTCAGATCGAGCGCAGTTGAATCGTGCTGTGGCAAATCAAGCGAAGTCGAGTGGACTCGAGGTTAGTCTAGTTGGGATGAGTCGAATCGAGTCGAGTCCAGCCGAGTCGGATCAAGTGGAGGAGAGTCCAGCGATGAAGCATCGCGTCGAGCAAAGTTGTGTCTAGTTGACTCCAAAGGTGACAAGTCACGCGAGGAAACTCGAGGGAGTCCTCGAGTCGTGAAGTTGAAAGTCGTCTTTGACGAGTTGCGTCGAACTCGATGAGTCGAGTCGAGTTTGTGTTGAGCGAAGGTGAGTCGATTACGGAAAAGTCGAGTCGACTCGGCTCGGCGCGATTGAATCGTCTGTGGCAATTCAAGCGAAGTCGAGTGGACTCGAGGCAAGTCTAGTTTGGATGAGTCAAATCGAGTCGAGTCCAGCGATGATGCATCGTGTCGAGAAAAGTTGTGTCTAGTCGACTCCAACGGTGACAAGTCACGTCGAGGAAAGTTGAGAGGAGTCGACCGAAGTGTAGGCAAGTTGAAAGTCGAGCATAGAAGAATTGCGTCGAACCGGGATGAGTCGACTCAAGCCAAGTTCATTCGATTTGGGAAAAGTCGAGTCGCCTTTCGTCGAGCGCAGTAGAATCGTGCAGTCTTAGAATCAAGCGAAGTTGAGTGGAGTTGAGGCGAGTCGAGTGGGGATGAGTCAAATCGAGTCGAGTCGAGCGTAGTCGGGTCGAGTTGAGCACAGTCAAGCGATGACGCGTCGTGTCGAGAAAAGTTGTGTCTCGTCGACTCCAATGGTTACGAGTCACGTGGAGGAAACTCGAGGGGAGTCCACCGGAGGGTAGTGAGGTTGAAAGTCGAGCCGAGCAGAGTTGAGTCGAACTCCGATGAGTCGAGTCGAGCTGCGGTGAGCGAAGTTGAGTCGATTTTAGAAAAGTCGAGTCGACTCAGATCGCGCTTGATTGAATCGTGCTGTGGCAAATCAAGCGAAGTCGAGTGGACTCGAGGTTAGTCTAGTTGGGATGAGTCGAATCGAGTCGAGTCGAGCCGAGTCGGATCAAGTGGAGGAGAGTCCAGCGATGAAGCATCGCGTCGAGCAAAGTTGTGTCTAGTCGACTCCAAAGGTGACAATCACGCCGAGGAAACTCGAGGGAGTCCTCCCGAGAGTCGTGAAGTTGAAAGTCGTCTTGAGCGAGTTGCGTCGAACTCCGATGAGTCGAGTCGGCTGTGTTGGCGAAGTTGAGTCGATTCGGAAAAGTCGAGTCGACTCGGCTCGGCGCGATTGAATCGTCTTTGTGGCAATTCAAGCGAAGTCGAGTGGACTCGAGGCAAGTCTAGTTTGGATGAGTCAAATCGAGTCGAGTCGAGCGTAGTCGGGTCGAGTTGAGCACAGTCAAGCGATGATGCATCGTGTCGAGAAAAGTTGTGTCTAGTCGACTCCAACGGTGACAAGTCACGTCGAGGAAAGTTGAGAGGAGTCGACCGAAGTGTAGGCAAGTTGAAAGTCGAGCATAGAAGAATTGCGTCGAACCGGGATGAGTCGACTCAAGCCAAGTTCATTCGATTTGGGAAAAGTCGAGTCGCCTTTCGTCGGCGCGATAGAATCGTGCGATCTTAGAATCAGCGAAGTTGAGTGGAGTTGAGGGCGAGTCGAGTGGGGATGAGTCAAATCGAGTCGAGTCGGCGTAGTCGGGTCGAGTTGAGCACGATCAAGCGATGACGCGTCGTGTCGAAAAAGTTGTGTCTCGTCGACTCCAATGGTTACGAGTCACGTCGAGGAAACTCGAGGGGAGTCCACCGGAGGTAGTGAAGTTGAAAGTCGAGCCGAGCGAGTTGAGTCTAACTCAGATGAGTCGAGTCGGCTGCGGTGAGCGAAGTTGAGTCGATTTTGGAAAAGTCGAGTCGACTCGGATCGGCGCGGATTGAATCGTCTTTGTGGCAAATCAAGCGAAGTCGAGTGGACTCGAGGTTAGTCTAGTTGGGATGAGTCGAATCGAGTCGAGTCGAGTCGAGTCGGATCAAGTGGAGGAGAGTCCGGCGATGAAGCATCGCGTCGAGCAAAGTTGTGTCTAGTTGACTCCAAAGGTGACAAGTCACGCGAGGAAACTCGAGGGGAGTCCTCGAGAGTCGTGAAGTTGAAAGTCGTCTTTGAGCGAGTTGCGTCGAACTCCGATGAGTCGAGTCGAGCTGTGTTGAGCGAAGTGAGTCGATTCTGGAAAAGTCGAGTCGACTCGGCTCGGCGCGGTTGAATCGTCTTTGTGGCAATTCAAGCGAAGTCGAGTGGACTCGAGGCAAGTCTAGTTTGGATGAGTCAAAGTCGAGTCGAGTCGGATCAAGAGAGGAGAGTCCAGCGATGATGCATCGTGTCGAGAAAAGTTGTGTCTAGTCGACTCAACGGTGACAAGTCACGTCGAGGAAAGTTGAGAGGAGTCGACGAAGAAGTGTAGGCAAGTTGAAAGTCGAGCATAGAAGAATTGCGTCGAACCGGGATGAGTCGACTCAAGCCAAGTTCATTCGATTTGGGAAAAGTCGAGTCGCCTTTCGTCGGCGCGGTAGAATCGTGCGGTCTTAGAATCAGCGAAGTTGAGTGGAGTTGAGGCGAGTCGAGTGGGGATGAGTCAAATCGAGTCGAGTCGGCGTAGTCGGGTCGAGTTGAGCACGATCAGCGATGACGCGTCGTGTCGAGAAAAGTTGTGTCTCGTCGACTCCAATGGTTCGAGTCACGTCGAGGAAACTCGAGGGGAGTCCACGGAGGGTAGTGAAGTTGAAAGTCGGCCGAGCGAGTTGAGTCTAACTCAGATGAGTCGAGTCGAGCTGCGGTGAGCGAAGTTGAGTCGATTTTGGAAAAGTCGAGTCGACTCGGATCAGCGCGATTGAATCGTCTTTGTGGCAAATCAAGCGAAGTCGAGTGGACTCGAGGTTAGTCTAGTTGGGATGAGTCGAATCGAGTCGAGTCCAGTCGAGTCGGATCAAGTGGAGGAGAGTCGGCGATGAAGCATCGCGTCGAGCAAAGTTGTGTCTAGTCGACTCCAAAGGTGACAAGTCACGAGGAAACTCGAGGGAGTCCTCGAGAGTCGTGAAGTTGAAAGTCGTCTTTGAGCGAGTTGCGTCGAACTCCGATGAGTCGAGTCGAGCTGTGTTGAGCGAAGTTGAGTCGATTCTGGAAAAGTCGAGTCGACTCGGCTCGGCGCGGTTGAATCGTCTTTGTGGCAATTCAGCGAAGTCGAGTGGACTCGAGGCAAGTCTAGTTTGGATGAGTCAAATCGAGTCGAGTCCGAGTCGGATCAAGCCGAGGAGAGTCCAGCGATGATGCATCGTGTCGAGAAAAGTTGTGTCTAGTCGACTCCAACGGTGACAAGTCACGTCGAGGAAAGTTGAGAGGAGTCGACCGAAGTGTAGGCAAGTTGAAAGTCGAGCATAGAAGAATTGCGTCGAACCGGGATGAGTCGACTCAAGCCAAGTTCATTCGATTTGGGAAAAGTCGAGTCGCCTTTCGTCGGCGCGGTAGAATCGTGCGATCGAATCAAGCGAAGTTGAGTGGAGTTGAGGCGAGTCGAGTGGGGATGAGTCAAATCGAGTCGAGTCGGCGTAGTCGGGTCGAGTTGAGCACGATCAGCGATGACGCGTCGTGTCGAAAAAGTTGTGTCTCGTCGACTCCAATGGTTACGAGAGTCACGTCGAGGAAACTCGAGGGGAGTCGGAGGGTAGTGAAGTTGAAAGTCGGCCGAGCGAGTTGAGTCTAACTCCGATGAGTCGAGTCGAGCTGCGGTGGCGAAGTTGAGTCGATTTTGGAAAAGTCGAGTCGACTCGGATCGCGCAGTTGAATCGTCTTTGTGGCAAATCAGCGAAGTCGAGTGGACTCGAGGTTAGTCTAGTTGGGATGAGTCGAATCGAGTCGAGTCCAGTCGAGTCGGATCAAGTGGAGGAGAGTCCAGCGATGAAGCATCGCGTCGAGCAAAGTTGTGTCTAGTCGACTCCAAAGGTGACAAGTCACGCCGAGGAAACTCGAGGGGAGTCCTCCCGAGAGTCGTGAAGTTGAAAGTCGTGCTGAGCAGAGTTGCGTCGAACTCCGATGAGTCGAGTCGAGCTGTGTTGAGCGAAGTTGAGTCGATTCTGGAAAAGTCGAGTCGACTCAGCTCGGCGCGATTGAATCGTCTTTGTGGCAATTCAAGCGAAGTCGAGTGGACTCGAGGCAAGTCTAGTTTGGATGAGTCAAATCGAGTCGAGTCCAGCGATGATGCATCGTGTCGAGAAAAGTTGTGTCTAGTCGACTCCAACGGTGACAAGTCACGTCGAGGAAAGTTGAGAGGAGTCGACCGAAGTGTAGGCAAGTTGAAAGTCGAGCATAGAAGAATTGCGTCGAACCGGGATGAGTCGACTCAAGCCAAGTTCATTCGATTTGGGAAAAGTCGAGTCGCCTTTCGTCGGCGCGGTAGAATCGTGCGGTCCGAATCAGCGAAGTTGAGTGGAGTTGAGGCGAGTCGAGTGGGGATGAGTCAAATCGAGTCGAGTCGGCGTAGTCGGGTCGAGTTGAGCACGAGTCAAGCGATGACGCGTCGTGTCGAGAAAAAGTTGTGTCTCGTCGACTCCAATGGTTACGAGTCACGTCGAGGAAACTCGGGAGTCCACGGAGGGTAGTGAAGTTGAAAGTCGAGCGAGCGAGTTGAGTCTAACTCCGATGAGTCGAGTCGAGCTGCGGTGAGCGAAGTTGAGTCGATTTTGGAAAAGTCGAGTCGACTCAGATCGGCGCGATTGAATCGTCTTTGTGGCAAATCAAGCGAAGTCGAGTGGACTCGAGGTTAGTCTAGTTGGGATGAGTCGAATCGAGTCGAGTCCAGTCGAGTCGGATCAAGTGGAGGAGAGTCCAGCGATGAAGCATCGCGTCGAGCAAAGTTGTGTCTAGTCGACTCCAAAGGTGACAAGTCACGCCGAGGAAACTCGAGGGAGTCCTCGAGAGTCGTGAAGTTGAAAGTCGTCTTGAGCGAGTTGCGTCGAACTCCGATGAGTCGAGTCGAGTTTGTGTTGAGCGAAGTTGAGTCGATTCTGGAAAGTCGAGTCGAGTCGACTCGGCTCGAGCGCGTTGAATCGTCTTTGTGGCAATTCAAGCGAAGTCGAGTGGACTCGAGGCAAGTCTAGTTTGGATGAGTCAAATCGAGTCGAGTCGAGTCGGATCAAGCCGAGGAGAGTCCAGCGATGATGCATCGTGTCGAGAAAAAGTTGTGTCTAGTCGACTCCAACGGTGACAAGTCACGTCGAGGAAAGTTGAGAGGAGTCGGCCGAAGTGTAGGCAAGTTGAAAGTCGAGCATAGAAGAATTGCGTCGAACCGGGATGAGTCGACTCAAGCCAAGTTCATTTGATTTGGGAAAAGTCGAGTCGCCTTTCGTCGGCGCGATAGAATCGTGCGATCCGAATCAAGCGAAGTTGAGTGGAGTTGAGGCGAGTCGAGTGGGGATGAGTCAAATCGAGTCGAGTCGGCGTAGTCGGGTCGAGTTGAGCACAGTCAGCGATGACGCGTCGTGTCGAGAAAAGTTGTGTCTCGTCGACTCCAATGGTTACGAGTCACGTCGAGGAAACTCGAGGGGAGTCCACCGGAGGGTAGTGAAGTTGAAAGTCGAGCCGAGCAGAGTTGAGTCTAACTCCGATGAGTCGAGTCGAGCTGCGGTGAGCGAAGTTGAGTCGATTTTGGAAAAGTCGAGTCGACTCAGATCGGCGCGATTGAATCGTCTTGTGGCAAATCAAGCGAAGTCGAGTGGACTCGAGGTTAGTCTAGTTGGGATGAGTCGAATCGAGTCGAGTCTAGTCGAGTCGGATCAAGTGGAGGAGAGTCCAGCGATGAAGCATCGCGTCGAGCAAAGTTGTGTCTAGTCGACTCCAAAGGTGACAAGTCACGCCGAGGAAACTCGAGGGAGTCCTCGAAGTCGTGAAGTTGAAAGTCGTCTTTGACGAGTTGCGTCGAACTCGATGAGTCGAGTCGAGCTGTGTTGAGCGAAGTTGAGTCGATTCTGGAAAAGTCGAGTCGACTCGGCTCGGCCTTGATTGAATCGTCTTTGTGGCAATTCAAGCGAAGTCGAGTGGACTCGAGGCAAGTCTAGTTTGGATGAGTCAAATCGAGTCGAGTCCAGCCGAGGAGAGTCCAGCGATGATGCATCGTGTCGAGAAAAGTTGTGTCTAGTCGACTCCAACGGTGACAAGTCACGTCGAGGAAAGTTGAGAGGAGTCGACCGAAGTGTAGGCAAGTTGAAAGTCGAGCATAGAAGAATTGCGTCGAACCGGGATGAGTCGACTCAAGCCAAGTTCATTCGATTTGGGAAAAGTCGAGTCGCCTTTCGTCGGCGCGATAGTAGAATCGTGCGGTCGAATCAAGCGAAGTTGAGTGGAGTTGAGGCGAGTCGAGTGGGGATGAGTCAAATCGAGTCGAGTCGGCGTAGTCGGGTCGAGTTGAGCACGATCAGCGATGACGCGTCGTGTCGAGAAAAAGTTGTGTCTCGTCGACTCCAATGGTTACGAGTCACGTCGAGGAAACTCGAGGGAGTCCACGGAGGGTAGTGAAGTTGAAAGTCGAGCGAGCGAGTTGAGTCTAACTCCGATGAGTCGAGTCGAGCTGCGGTGGCGAAGTTGAGTCGATTTTGGAAAAGTCGAGTCGACTCGGATCGAGCGCTTGATTGAATCGTGTTGTGGCAAATCAAGCGAAGTCGAGTGGACTCGAGGTTAGTCTAGTTGGGATGAGTCGAATCGAGTCGAGTCCAGTCGAGTCGGATCAAGTGGAGGAGAGTCCAGCGATGAAGCATCGCGTCGAGCAAAGTTGTGTCTAGTCGACTCCAAAGGTGACAAGTCACGTCGAGGAAACTCGGGGAGTCCTCGAGAGTCGTGAAGTTGAAAGTCGTCTTTGAGCGAGTTGCGTCGAACTCCGATGAGTCGAGTCGAATTGTGTGTTGAGCGAAGTTGAGTCGATTCGGAAAGTCGAGTCGACTCGGCTCGGCGCGGTTGAATCGTCTTTGTGGCAATTCAAGCGAAGTCGAGTGGACTCGAGGCAAGTCTAGTTTGGATGAGTCAAATCGAGTCGAGTCCAGCCGAGTCGGATCAAGCGAGGAGAGTCCAGCGATGATGCATCGTGTCGAGAAAAGTTGTGTCTAGTCGACTCCAACGGTGACAAGTCACGTCGAGGAAAGTTGAGAGGAGTCGACCGAAGTGTAGGCAAGTTGAAAGTCGAGCATAGAAGAATTGCGTCGAACCGGGATGAGTCGACTCAAGCCAAGTTCATTCGATTTGGGAAAAGTCGAGTCGCCTTTCGTCGGCGCGATGGGAATCGTGCGGTCGAATCAGCGAAGTTGAGTGGAGTTGAGGCGAGTCGAGTGGGGATGAGTCAAATCGAGTCGAGTCGGCGTAGTCGGGTCGAGTTGAGCACGATCAAGCGATGACGCGTCGTGTCGAAAAAGTTGTGTCTCGTCGACTCCAATGGTTACGAGTCACGTCGAGGAAACTCGAGGGAGTCCACGGAGGGTAGTGAAGTTGAAAGTCGAGCCGAGCGAGTTGAGTCTAACTCAGATGAGTCGAGTCGAGCTGCGGTGAGCGAAGTTGAGTCGATTTTGGAAAAGTCGAGTCGACTCGGATCGGCGCGATTGAATCGTCTTTGTGGCAAATCAGCGAAGTCGAGTGGACTCGAGGTCAGTCTAGTTGGGATGAGTCGAATCGAGTCGAGTCCAGTCGAGTCGGATCAAGTGGAGGAGAGTCCAGCGATGAAGCATCGCGTCGAGCAAAGTTGTGTCTAGTCGACTCCAAAGGTGACAAGTCACTTTGAGAAACTCGAGGGGAGTCCTCGAGAGTCGTGAAGTTGAAAGTCGTCTTGAGCGAGTTGCGTCGAACTCGATGAGTCGAGTCGGCTGTGTTGAGCGAAGTTGAGTCGATTCGGAAAAGTCGAGTCGACTCGGCTCGGCGCGATTGAATCGTCTTTGTGGCAATTCAAGCGAAGTCGAGTGGACTCGAGGCAAGTCTAGTTTGGATGAGTCAAATCGAGTCGAGTCGAGTCGGATCAAGCGAGGAGATCAGCGATGATGCATCGTGTCGAGAAAAGTTGTGTCTAGTCGACTCCAACGGTGACAAGTCACGTCGAGGAAAGTTGAGAGGAGTCGACCGAAGTGTAGGCAAGTTGAAAGTCGAGCATAGAAGAATTGCGTCGACTCAAGCCAAGTTCATTCGATTTGGGCAAAGTCGAGTCGCCTTTCGTCGGCGCTTGATAGAATCGTGCAGTGCCGAATCAAGCGAGGTTGAGTGGAGTTGAGGCGAGTCGAGTGGGGATGAGTCAAATCGAGTCGAGTCGAGCGTAGTCGGGTCGAGTTGAGCACATCAGCGATGACGCGTCGTGTCGAGAAAAAGTTGTGTCTCGTCGACTCAATGGTTACGAGTCACGTCGAGGAAACTCGAGGGAGTCACGGAGGGTAGTGAAGTTGAAAGTCGAGCGAGCGAGTTGAGTCTAACTCAGATGAGTCGAGTCGAGCTGCGGTGGCGAAGTTGAGTCGATTTTGGAAAAGTCGAGTCGACTCGGATCAGCATGATTGAATCGTCTTGTGGCAAATCAGCGAAGTCGAGTGGACTCGAGGTTAGTCTAGTTGGGATGAGTCGAATCGAGTCGAGTCCAGCCGAGTCGGATCAAGTGGAGGAGAGTCCAGCGATGAAGCATCGCGTCGAGCAAAGTTGTGTCTAGTCGACTCCAAAGGTGACAAGTCACGCCGAGGAAACTCGAGGGGAGTCCTCGAGTCGTGAAGTTGAAAGTCGTCTTGAGCGAGTTGCGTCGAACTCCGATGAGTCGAGTCGAGGCTGTGTTGAGCGAAGTTGAGTCGATTCTGGAAAAGTCGAGTCGACTCGGCTCGGCGCGGATTGAATCGTCTTTGTGGCAATTCAAGCGAAGTCGAGTGGACTCGAGGCAAGTCTAGTTTGGATGAGTCAAATCGAGTCGAGTCCAGCCGAGTCCGATCAAGCTGAGGAGAGTCCAGCGATGATGCATTGTGTCGAGAAAAGTTGTGTCTAGTCGACTCCAACGGTGACAAGTCACGTCGAGGAAAGTTGAGAGGAGTCGACCAGGAAGTGTAGGCAAGTTGAAAGTCGAGCATAGAAGAATTGCGTCGAACCGGGATGAGTCGACTCAAGCCAAGTTCTTTCGATTTGGGAAAAGTCGAGTCGCCTTTCGTCGGCGCGGTAGAATCGTGCGATCCGAATCAGCGAAGTTGAGTGGAGTTGAGGCGAGTCGAGTGGGGATGAGTCAAATCGAGTCGAGTCGGCGTAGTCGGGTCGAGTTGAGCACGTCAAGCGATGACGCGTCGTGTCGAAAAAGTTGTGTCTCGTCGACTCCAATGGTTACGAGTCACGTCGAGGAAACTCGAGGGAGTCCAGGAGGGTAGTGAAGTTGAAAGTCGGCGAGCGAGTTGAGTCTAACTCCGATGAGTCGAGTCGAGCTGCGGTGGCGAAGTTGAGTCGATTTTGGAAAGTCGAGTCGACTCGGATCGGCGCGATTGAATCGTCTTTGTGGCAAATCAAGCGAAGTCGAGTGGACTCGAGGTTAGTCTAGTTGGGATGAGTCGAATCGAGTCGAGTCAGTCGAGTCGGATCAAGTGGAGGAGAGTCCAGCGATGAAGCATCGCGTCGAGCAAAGTTGTGTCTAGTCGACTCCAATGGTGACAAGTCACGCCGAGGAAACTCGAGGGGAGTCCTCCGAGTCGTGAAGTTGAAAGTCGTCTTTGACGAGTTGCGTCGAACTCAGATGAGTCGAGTCGGCTGTGTTGAGCGAAGTTGAGTCGATTCTGGAAAAGTCGAGTCGACTCGGCTCGGCGCGGATTGAATCGTCTTTGTGGCAATTCAAGCGAAGTCGAGTGGACTCGAGGCAAGTCTAGTTTGGATGAGTCAAATCGAGTCGAGTCAGTCGGACGAGGAGAGTCCGGCGATGATGCATCGTGTCGAGAAAAGTTGTGTCTAGTCGACTCCAACGGTGACAAGTCACGTCGAGGAAAGTTGAGAGGAGTCGGCCGAAGTGTAGGCAAGTTGAAAGTCGAGCATAGAAGAATTGCGTCGAGCAGGGATGAGTCGACTCAAGCCAAGTTCATTCGATTTGGGAAAAGTCGAGTCGCCTTTCGTCGGCGCGGTAGAATCGTGCGTCTTAGAATCAAGCGAAGTTGAGTGGAGTTGGCGAGTCGAGTGGGGATGAGTCAAATCGAGTCGAGTCGGCGTAGTCGGGTCGAGTTGAGCAGAGTCAAGCGATGACGCGTCGTGTCGAGAAAAGTTGGGTCTAGTCGACTCCAATGGTCATGATTCACGTCGAGGAAACTCGAGGGGAGTCACGGAGGGTAGTGAAGTTGAAAGTCGAGCCGAAGCGAGTTGAGTCTAACTCAGATGAGTCGAGTCGGCTGCGGTGGCGAAGTTGAGTCGATTTTGGAAAAGTCGAGTCGACTCGGATCGAGCATGATTGAATCGTCTTTGTGGCAAATCAAGCGAAGTCGAGTGGACTCGAGGTTAGTCTAGTTGGGATGAGTCGAATCGAGTCGAGTCAGCGAGTCGGATCAAGTGGAGGGAGTCGGCGATGAAGCATCGCGTCGAGCAAAGTTGTGTCTAGTTGACTCCAAGGTGACAAGTCACGCGAGAAGCTCGAGGGGAGTCCTCCGAGAGTCGTGAGTTGAAAGTCGTCTTGAGCAGACTTGCGTCGAACTCGATGAGTCGAGTCGAGCTGTGTTGAGCGAAGTTAGTCGGTCTGGAAAAGTCGAGTCGACTCGCCTCGGCGCAGATTGAATCGTCTTTGTGGCAATTCAAGCGAAGTCGAGTGGACTCGAGCAAGTCTAGTTTGGATGAGTCAAATCGAGTCGGAGTCCAGCGATGATGCATCTGATGATGCATGTCGAGAAAAGTTGTGTCTGATCGACTCCACGGTGACAAGTCACGTCGAGGAAAGTTGAGAGGAGTCGACCGAAGTGTAGGCTAGTTGAAGAGTCGAGCATAAAGAATTGCGTCGACTCAAGCCTCAAGCCAAGTTCATTCGATTTGGGCAAAGTCGAGGTCGCCTTTTAGGTCGAGCGCGATGGGAATCGTGCGGTCTTAGAATCGAGCGAAGTTGAGTGGAGTTGAGCGGAGTCGAGTGGGGATGAGTCAAATCGAGTCGGAGTCGAGCGTAGTCGGGTCGAGTTG
>JAMKYM010000591.1:0-46359 GCA_026541065.1 Canavalia ensiformis
CAAAGTTGTGTCTAGTCGACTCCAAAGGTGACAAGTCACGCCGAGGAAACTCGAGGGGAGTCCTCCCGAGAGTCGTGAAGTTGAAAGTCGTGGCCGGTGAAGAGTTGCGTCGAACTCCGATGAGTCGAGTCGAGCCTGTGTTGAGCGAAGGTGAGTCGATTCGGAAAGTCGAGTCGACTCAGCTCGAGCGCAGATTGAATCGTGCCGTGGCAATTCAAGCGAAGTCGAGTGGACTCGAGGCAAGTCTAGTTTGGATGAGTCAAATCGAGTCGAGTCCAGCCGAGTCGGATCAAGCCGAGGAGAGTCCAGCGATGATGCATCGTGTCGAGAAAGTTGTGTCTAGTCGACTCCAACGGTGACAAGTCACGTCGAGGAAAGTTGAGAGGAGTCGACCGAAGTGTAGGCAAGTTGAAAGTCGAGCATAGAAGAATTGCGTCGAACCGGGATGAGTCGACTCAAGCCAAGTTCATTCGATTTGGGAAAAGTCGAGTCGCCTTTCGTCGAGCGCAATAGAATCGTGCGGTCGAATCAAGCGAAGTTGAGTGGAGTTGAGGCGAGTCGAGTGGGGATGAGTCAAATCGAGTCGAGTCGAGCGTAGTCGGGTCGAGTTGAGCACGGTCAAGCGATGACGCGTCGTGTCGAGAAAGTTGTGTCTCGTCGACTCCAATGGTTACGAGTCACGTCGAGGAAACTCGAGGGGAGTCCACCGAGGGTAGTGAAGTTGAAAGTCGAGCCGAGCAGAGTTGAGTCTAACTCCGATGAGTCGAGTCGAGCTGCGGTGAGCGAAGTTGAGTCGATTTTGGAAAAGTCGAGTCGACTCAGATCGAGCGCAGTTGAATCGTGCTGTGGCAAATCAAGCGAAGTCGAGTGGACTCGAGGTTAGTCTAGTTGGGATGAGTCGAATCGAGTCGAGTCCAGCCGAGTCGGATCAAGTGGAGGAGAGTCCAGCGATGAAGCATCGCGTCGAGCAAAGTTGTGTCTAGTCGACTCCAAAGGTGACAAGTCACGCCGAGGAAACTCGAGGGGAGTCCTCCCGAGAGTCGTGAAGTTGAAAGTCGTGCTGAGCAGAGTTGCGTCGAACTCCGATGAGTCGAGTCGAGCTGTGTTGAGCGAAGTTGAGTCGATTCTGGAAAAGTCGAGTCGACTCAGCTCGAGCGCAGCTTGAATCGTCGTGGCAATTCAAGCGAAGTCGAGTGGACTCGAGGCAAGTCTAGTTTGGATGAGTCAAATCGAGTCGAGTCCAGCCGAGTCGGATCAAGCCGAGGAGAGTCCAGCGATGATGCATCGTGTCGAGAAAAGTTGTGTCTAGTCGACTCCAACGGTGACAAGTCACGTCGAGGAAAGTTGAGAGGAGTCGACCGAAGTGTAGGCAAGTTGAAAGTCGAGCATAGAAGAATTGCGTCGAACCGGGATGAGTCGACTCAAGCCAAGTTCATTCGATTTGGGAAAAGTCGAGTCGCCTTTCGTCGAGCGCAGTAGAATCGTGCAGGGCCAAAGCAAGCGAAGTTGAGTGGAGTTGAGGCGAGTCGAGTGGGGATGAGTCAAATCGAGTCGAGTCGAGCGTAGTCGGGTCGAGTTGAGCACAGTCAAGCGATGACGGCACAGTCAAGCGATGACGCGTCGTGTCGAGAAAAGTTGTGTCTCGTCGACTCCAATGGTTACGAGTCACGTCGAGGAAACTCGAGGGGAGTCCACCGGAGGGTAGTGAAGTTGAAAGTCGAGCCGAGCAGAGTTGAGTCTAACTCCGATGAGTCGAGTCGAGCCGCGGTGAGCGAAGTTGAGTCGATTTTGGAAAAGTCGAGTCGACTCGATCGAGCGCAGATTGAATCGTGCCGTGGCAAATCAAGCGAAGTCGAGTGGACTCGAGGTTAGTCTAGTTGGGATGAGTCGAATCGAGTCGAGTCCAGCCGAGTCGGATCAAGTGGAGGAGAGTCCAGCGATGAAGCATCGCGTCGAGCAAAGTTGTGTCTAGTCGACTCCAAAGGTGACAAGTCACGCCGAGGAAACTCGAGGGGAGTCCTCCCGAGAGTCGTGAAGTTGAAAGTCGTGCTGAGCAGAGTTGCGTCGAACTCCGATGAGTCGAGTCGAGCTGTGTTGAGCGAAGTTGAGTCGATTCTCGGAAAGTCGAGTCGACTCGCTCGAGCGCAGATTGAATCGTCGTGGCAATTCAAGCGAAGTCGAGTGGACTCGAGGCAAGTCTAGTTTGGATGAGTCAAATCGAGTCGAGTCCAGCGATGATGCATCGTGTCGAGAAAAGTTGTGTCTAGTCGACTCCAACGGTGACAAGTCACGTCGAGGAAAGTTGAGAGGAGTCGACCGAAGTGTAGGCAAGTTGAAAGTCGAGCATAGAAGAATTGCGTCGAACCGGGATGAGTCGACTCAAGCCAAGTTCATTCGATTTGGGAAAAGTCGAGTCGCCTTTCGTCGAGCGCAGTAGAATCGTGCAGTGCCGAATCAAGCGAAGTTGAGTGGAGTTGAGGCGAGTCGAGTGGGGATGAGTCAAATCGAGTCGAGTCGAGCGTAGTCGGGTCGAGTTGAGCACAGTCAAGCGATGACGCGTCGTGTCGAGAAAAGTTGTGTCTCGTCGACTCCAATGGTTACGAGTCACGTCGAGGAAACTCGAGGGGAGTCCACCGGAGGGTAGTGAAGTTGAAAGTCGAGCCGAGCAGAGTTGAGTCTAACTCCGATGAGTCGAGTCGAGCTGCGGTGAGCGAAGTTGAGTCGATTTTGGAAAAGTCGAGTCGACTCAGATCGAGCGCAGTTGAATCGTGCTGTGGCAAATCAAGCGAAGTCGAGTGGACTCGAGGTTAGTCTAGTTGGGATGAGTCGAATCGAGTCGAGTCCAGCCGAGTCGGATCAAGTGGAGGAGAGTCCAGCGATGAAGCATCGCGTCGAGCAAAGTTGTGTCTAGTCGACTCAAAGGTGACAAGTCACGCCGAGGAAACTCGAGGGGAGTCCTCCCGAGAGTCGTGAAGTTGAAAGTCGTCTTTGAGCGAGTTGCGTCGAACTCCGATGAGTCGAGTCGAGCCGTGTTGAGCGAAGTTGAGTCGATTCTGGAAAAGTCGAGTCGACTCGGCTCGAGCGCAGATTGAATCGTCTTTGTGGCAATTCAAGCGAAGTCGAGTGGACTCGAGGCAAGTCTAGTTTGGATGAGTCAAATCGAGTCGAGTCCAGCCGAGTCGGATCAAGCCGAGGAGAGTCCAGCGATGATGCATCGTGTCGAGAAAAGTTGTGTCTAGTCGACTCCAACGGTGACAAGTCACGTCGAGGAAAGTTGAGAGGAGTCGACCGAAGTGTAGGCAAGTTGAAAGTCGAGCATAGAAGAATTGCGTCGAACCGGGATGAGTCGACTCAAGCCAAGTTCATTCGATTTGGGAAAAGTCGAGTCGCCTTTCGTCGAGCGCAAAGAGAATCGTGCGGTCCGAATCAAGCGAAGTTGAGTGGAGAGTTGAGGCGAGTCGAGTGGGGATGAGTCAAATCGAGTCGAGTCGAGCGTAGTCGGGTCGAGTTGAGCACGATCAAGCGATGACGCGTCGTGTCGAGAAAAGTTGTGTCTCGTCGACTCCAATGGTTACGAGTCACGTCGAGGAAACTCGAGGGGAGTCCACCGGAGGGTAGTGAAGTTGAAAGTCGAGCCGAGCAGAGTTGAGTCTAACTCCGATGAGTCGAGTCGAGCTGCGGTGAGCGAAGTTGAGTCGATTTTGGAAAAGTCGAGTCGACTCAGATCGAGCGCAGTTGAATCGTGCTGTGGCAAATCAAGCGAAGTCGAGTGGACTCGAGGTTAGTCTAGTTGGGATGAGTCGAATCGAGTCGAGTCCAGCCGAGTCGGATCAAGTGGAGGAGAGTCCAGCGATGAAGCATCGCGTCGAGCAAAGTTGTGTCTAGTTGACTCCAAAGGTGACAAGTCACGCCGAGGAAACTCGAGGGGAGTCCTCCCGAGAGTCGTGAAGTTGAAAGTCGTGTCGAGCGAGTTGCGTCGAACTCCGATGAGTCGAGTCGAGCCGTGTTGAGCGAAGGTTGAGTCGATTCTGGAAAAGTCGAGTCGACTCAGCTCGAGCGCAGTTGAATCGTGTTGTGGCAATTCAAGCGAAGTCGAGTGGACTCGAGGCAAGTCTAGTTTGGATGAGTCAAATCGAGTCGAGTCCAGCCGAGTCGGATCAAGCCGAGGAGAGTCCAGCGATGATGCATCGTGTCGAGAAAAGTTGTGTCTAGTCGACTCCAACGGTGACAAGTCACGTCGAGGAAAGTTGAGAGGAGTCGACCGAAGTGTAGGCAAGTTGAAAGTCGAGCATAGAAGAATTGCGTCGAACCGGGATGAGTCGACTCAAGCCAAGTTCATTCGATTTGGGAAAAGTCGAGTCGCCTTTCGTCGAGCGCAGTAGAATCGTGCAGGCCGAATCAAGCGAAGTTGAGTGGAGTTGAGGCGAGTCGAGTGGGGATGAGTCAAATCGAGTCGAGTCGAGCGTAGTCGGGTCGAGTTGAGCACAGTCAAGCGATGACGCGTCGTGTCGAGAAAAGTTGTGTCTCGTCGACTCCAATGGTTACGAGTCACGTCGAGGAAACTCGAGGGGAGTCCACCGGAGGGTAGTGAAGTTGAAAGTCGAGCCGAGCAGAGTTGAGTCTAACTCCGATGAGTCGAGTCGAGCTGCGGTGAGCGAAGTTGAGTCGATTTTGGAAAAGTCGAGTCGACTCAGATCGAGCGCAGTTGAATCGTGCCGTGGCAAATCAAGCGAAGTCGAGTGGACTCGAGGTTAGTCTAGTTGGGATGAGTCGAATCGAGTCGAGTCCAGCCGAGTCGGATCAAGTGGAGGAGAGTCCAGCGATGAAGCATCGCGTCGAGCAAAGTTGTGTCTAGTCGACTCCAAAGGTGACAAGTCACGCCGAGGAAACTCGAGGGGAGTCCTCCCGAGAGTCGTGAAGTTGAAAGTCGTGCCGAGCAGAGTTGCGTCGAACTCCGATGAGTCGAGTCGAGCTGTGTTGAGCGAAGTTGAGTCGATTCTGGAAAAGTCGAGTCGACTCAGCTCGAGCGCAGTTGAATCGTGCTGTGGCAATTCAAGCGAAGTCGAGTGGACTCGAGGCAAGTCTAGTTTGGATGAGTCAAATCGAGTCGAGTCCAGCCGAGTCGGATCAAGCCGAGGAGAGTCCAGCGATGATGCATCGTGTCGAGAAAAGTTGTGTCTAGTCGACTCCAACGGTGACAAGTCACGTCGAGGAAAGTTGAGAGGAGTCGACCGAAGTGTAGGCAAGTTGAAAGTCGAGCATAGAAGAATTGCGTCGAACCGGGATGAGTCGACTCAAGCCAAGTTCATTCGATTTGGGAAAAGTCGAGTCGCCTTTCGTCGAGCGCAGTAGAATCGTGCAGTGCCGAATCAAGCGAAGTTGAGTGGAGTTGAGGCGAGTCGAGTGGGGATGAGTCAAATCGAGTCGAGTCGAGCGTAGTCGGGTCGAGTTGAGCACAGTCAAGCGATGACGCGTCGTGTCGAGAAAAGTTGTGTCTCGTCGACTCCAATGGTTACGAGTCACGTCGAGGAAACTCGAGGGAGTCCACCGGAGGGTAGTGAAGTTGAAAGTCGAGCCGAGCAGAGTTGAGTCTAACTCCGATGAGTCGAGTCGAGCTGCGGTGAGCGAAGTTGAGTCGATTTTGGAAAAGTCGAGTCGACTCAGATCGAGCGCAGTTGAATCGTGCTGTGGCAAATCAAGCGAAGTCGAGTGGACTCGAGGTTAGTCTAGTTGGGATGAGTCGAATCGAGTCGAGTCCAGCCGAGTCGGATCAAGTGGAGGAGAGTCCAGCGATGAAGCATCGCGTCGAGCAAAGTTGTGTCTAGTCGACTCCAAAGGTGACAAGTCACGCCGAGGAAACTCGAGGGGAGTCCTCCCGAGAGTCGTGAAGTTGAAAGTCGTGCTGAGCAGAGTTGCGTCGAACTCCGATGAGTCGAGTCGAGCTGTGTTGAGCGAAGGTGAGTCGATTCTGGAAAAGTCGAGTCGACTCAGCTCGAGCGCAGTTGAATCGTGCTGTGGCAATTCAAGCGAAGTCGAGTGGACTCGAGGCAAGTCTAGTTTGGATGAGTCAAATCGAGTCGAGTCCAGCCGAGTCGGATCAAGCCGAGGAGAGTCCAGCGATGATGCATCGTGTCGAGAAAAGTTGTGTCTAGTCGACTCCAACGGTGACAAGTCACGTCGAGGAAAGTTGAGAGGAGTCGACCGAAGTGTAGGCAAGTTGAAAGTCGAGCATAGAAGAATTGCGTCGAACCGGGATGAGTCGACTCAAGCCAAGTTCATTCGATTTGGGAAAGTCGAGTCGCCTTTCGTCGAGCGCAAAGAGAATCGTGCGTCGAATCAAGCGAAGTTGAGTGGAGTTGAGGCGAGTCGAGTGGGGATGAGTCAAATCGAGTCGAGTCGAGCGTAGTCGGGTCGAGTTGAGCACATCAAGCGATGACGCGTCGTGTCGAGAAAGTTGTGTCTCGTCGACTCCAATGGTTACGAGTCACGTCGAGGAAACTCGAGGGGAGTCCACGGAGGGTAGTGAAGTTGAAAGTCGAGCCGAGCAGAGTTGAGTCTAACTCCGATGAGTCGAGTCGAGCCGCGGTGAGCGAAGTTGAGTCGATTTTGGAAAAGTCGAGTCGACTCGATCGAGCGCAGCTTGAATCGTGCCGTGGCAAATCAAGCGAAGTCGAGTGGACTCGAGGTTAGTCTAGTTGGGATGAGTCGAATCGAGTCGAGTCCAGCCGAGTCGGATCAAGTGGAGGAGAGTCCAGCGATGAAGCATCGCGTCGAGCAAAGTTGTGTCTAGTCGACTCCAAAGGTGACAAGTCACGCCGAGGAAACTCGAGGGGAGTCCTCCCGAGAGTCGTGAAGTTGAAAGTCGTGCTTTGAGCAGAGTTGCGTCGAACTCCGATGAGTCGAGTCGAGCCGTGTTGAGCGAAGTTGAGTCGATTTCGGGAAAAAGTCGAGTCGACTCGGCTCGAGCGCAGTTGAATCGTGCTGTGGCAATTCAAGCGAAGTCGAGTGGACTCGAGGCAAGTCTAGTTTGGATGAGTCAAATCGAGTCGAGTCCAGCCGAGTCGGATCAAGCCGAGGAGAGTCCAGCGATGATGCATCGTGTCGAGAAAAGTTGTGTCTAGTCGACTCCAACGGTGACAAGTCACGTCGAGGAAAGTTGAGAGGAGTCGACCGAAGTGTAGGCAAGTTGAAAGTCGAGCATAGAAGAATTGCGTCGAACCGGGATGAGTCGACTCAAGCCAAGTTCATTCGATTTGGGAAAAGTCGAGTCGCCTTTCGTCGAGCGCAAAGAGAATCGTGCAATGCCGAATCAAGCGAAGTTGAGTGGAGTTGAGGCGAGTCGAGTGGGGATGAGTCAAATCGAGTCGAGTCGAGCGTAGTCGGGTCGAGTTGAGCACGATCAAGCGATGACGCGTCGTGTCGAGAAAAGTTGTGTCTCGTCGACTCCAATGGTTACGAGTCACGTCGAGGAAACTCGAGGGAGTCCACCGGAGGGTAGTGAAGTTGAAAGTCGAGCCGAGCAGAGTTGAGTCTAACTCCGATGAGTCGAGTCGAGCTGCGGTGAGCGAAGTTGAGTCGATTTTGGAAAAGTCGAGTCGACTCGATCGAGCGCAGATTGAATCGTGCCGTGGCAAATCAAGCGAAGTCGAGTGGACTCGAGGTTAGTCTAGTTGGGATGAGTCGAATCGAGTCGAGTCCAGCCGAGTCGGATCAAGTGGAGGAGAGTCCAGCGATGAAGCATCGCGTCGAGCAAAGTTGTGTCTAGTCGACTCCAAAGGGGACAAGTCACGCCGAGGAAACTCGAGGGGAGTCCTCCCGAGAGTCGTGAAGTTGAAAGTCGTCGAGCGAGTTGCGTCGAACTCCGATGAGTCGAGTCGAGCTGTGTTGAGCGAAGTTGAGTCGATTCTGGAAAAGTCGAGTCGACTCAGCTCGAGCGCAGTTGAATCGTGCTGTGGCAATTCAAGCGAAGTCGAGTGGACTCGAGGCAAGTCTAGTTTGGATGAGTCAAATCGAGTCGAGTCCAGCCGAGTCGGATCAAGCCGAGGAGAGTCCAGCGATGATGCATCGTGTCGAGAAAAGTTGTGTCTAGTCGACTCCAACGGTGACAAGTCACGTCGAGGAAAGTTGAGAGGAGTCGACCGAAGTGTAGGCAAGTTGAAAGTCGAGCATAGAAGAATTGCGTCGAACCGGGATGAGTCGACTCAAGCCAAGTTCATTCGATTTGGGAAAAGTCGAGTCGCCTTTCGTCGAGCGCAAAGAGAATCGTGCTTGCCGAATCAAGCGAAGTTGAGTGGAGTTGAGGCGAGTCGAGTGGGGATGAGTCAAATCGAGTCGAGTCGAGCGTAGTCGGGTCGAGTTGAGCACGTCAAGCGATGACGCGTCGTGTCGAGAAAAGTTGTGTCTCGTCGACTCCAATGGTTACGAGTCACGTCGAGGAAACTCGAGGGGAGTCCACGGAGGGTAGTGAAGTTGAAAGTCGAGCCGAGCGAGTTGAGTCTAACTCCGATGAGTCGAGTCGAGCTGCGGTGAGCGAAGTTGAGTCGATTTTGGAAAAGTCGAGTCGACTCGATCGAGCGCAGCTTGAATCGTGCCGTGGCAAATCAAGCGAAGTCGAGTGGACTCGAGGTTAGTCTAGTTGGGATGAGTCGAATCGAGTCGAGTCGAGCCGAGTCGGATCAAGTGGAGGAGAGTCCAGCGATGAAGCATCGCGTCGAGCAAAGTTGTGTCTAGTCGACTCCAAAGGTGACAAGTCACGCCGAGGAAACTCGAGGGGAGTCCTCCCGAGAGTCGTGAAGTTGAAAGTCGTGCTTTGAGCGAGTTGCGTCGAACTCCGATGAGTCGAGTCGAGCCGTGTTGAGCGAAGGTGAGTCGGTCTGGAAAAGTCGAGTCGACTCAGCTCGAGCGCAGATTGAATCGTGCCGTGGCAATTCAAGCGAAGTCGAGTGGACTCGAGGCAAGTCTAGTTTGGATGAGTCAAATCGAGTCGAGTCCAGCCGAGTCGGATCAAGCCGAGGAGAGTCCAGCGATGATGCATCGTGTCGAGAAAAGTTGTGTCTAGTCGACTCCAACGGTGACAAGTCACGTCGAGGAAAGTTGAGAGGAGTCGACCGAAGTGTAGGCAAGTTGAAAGTCGAGCATAGAAGAATTGCGTCGACTCAAGCCAAGTTCATTCGATTTGGGCAAAGTCGAGTCGCCTTTCGTCGAGCGCAGAGAATCGTGCGAGGCCGAATCAAGCGAAGTTGAGTGGAGTTGAGGCGAGTCGAGTGGGGATGAGTCAAATCGAGTCGAGTCGAGCGTAGTCGGGTCGAGTTGAGCACAGTCAAGCGATGACGCGTCGTGTCGAGAAAAGTTGTGTCTCGTCGACTCCAATGGTTACGAGTCACGTGGAGGAAACTCGAGGGGAGTCCACCGGAGGGTAGTGAGGTTGAAAGTCGAGCCGAGCAGAGTTGAGTCTAACTCCGATGAGTCGAGTCGAGCCGCGGTGAGCGAAGTTGAGTCGATTTTGGAAAAGTCGAGTCGACTCGATCGAGCGCATTGAATCGTGCCGTGGCAAATCAAGCGAAGTCGAGTGGACTCGAGGTTAGTCTAGTTGGGATGAGTCGAATCGAGTCGAGTCCAGCCGAGTCGGATCAAGTGGAGGAGAGTCCAGCGATGAAGCATCGCGTCGAGCAAAGTTGTGTCTAGTCGACTCCAAAGGTGACAAGTCACGCCGAGGAAACTCGAGGGGAGTCCTCCCGAGAGTCGTGAAGTTGAAAGTCGTGCTGAGCAGAGTTGCGTCGAACTCCGATGAGTCGAGTCGAGCTGTGTTGAGCGAAGGTGAGTCGATTCTGGAAAAGTCGAGTCGACTCGGCTCGAGCGCGATTGAATCGTGCTTTGTGGCAATTCAAGCGAAGTCGAGTGGACTCGAGGCAAGTCTAGTTTGGATGAGTCAAATCGAGTCGAGTCCAGCCGAGTCGGATCAAGCCGAGGAGAGTCCAGCGATGATGCATCGTGTCGAGAAAAGTTGTGTCTAGTCGACTCCAACGGTGACAAGTCACGTCGAGGAAAGTTGAGAGGAGTCGACCGAAGTGTAGGCAAGTTGAAAGTCGAGCATAGAAGAATTGCGTCGAACCGGGATGAGTCGACTCAAGCCAAGTTCATTCGATTTGGGAAAAGTCGAGTCGCCTTTCGTCGAGCGCAGTAGAATCGTGCAGTGCCGAATCAAGCGAAGTTGAGTGGAGTTGAGGCGAGTCGAGTGGGGATGAGTCAAATCGAGTCGAGTCGAGCGTAGTCGGGTCGAGTTGAGCACGATCCAAGCGATGACGCGTCGTGTCGAGAAAAGTTGTGTCTCGTCGACTCCAATGGTTACGAGTCACGTCGAGGAAACTCGAGGGGAGTCCACCGGAGGGTAGTGAAGTTGAAAGTCGAGCCGAGCAGAGTTGAGTCTAACTCCGATGAGTCGAGTCGAGCTGCGGTGAGCGAAGTTGAGTCGATTTTGGAAAAGTCGAGTCGACTCGATCGAGCGCAGATTGAATCGTGCTGTGGCAAATCAAGCGAAGTCGAGTGGACTCGAGGTTAGTCTAGTTGGGATGAGTCGAATCGAGTCGAGTCCAGCCGAGTCGGATCAAGTGGAGGAGAGTCCAGCGATGAAGCATCGCGTCGAGCAAAGTTGTGTCTAGTCGACTCCAAAGGTGACAAGTCACGCCGAGGAAACTCGAGGGGAGTCCTCCCGAGAGTCGTGAAGTTGAAAGTCGTGCTGAGCAGAGTTGCGTCGAACTCCGATGAGTCGAGTCGAGCTGTGTTGAGCGAAGGTTGAGTCGATTCTGGAAAAGTCGAGTCGACTCAGCTCGAGCGCAGTTGAATCGTGCTGTGGCAATTCAAGCGAAGTCGAGTGGACTCGAGGCAAGTCTAGTTTGGATGAGTCAAATCGAGTCGAGTCCAGCCGAGTCGGATCAAGCCGAGGAGAGTCCAGCGATGATGCATCGTGTCGAGAAAAGTTGTGTCTAGTCGACTCCAACGGTGACAAGTCACGTCGAGGAAAGTTGAGAGGAGTCGAGAAAGTGTAGGCAAGTTGAAAGTCGAGCATAGAAGAATTGCGTCGAACCGGATGAGTCGACTCAAGCCAAGTTCATTCGATTTGGGAAAAGTCGAGTCGCCTTTCGTCGAGCGCAGAGAATCGTGCGAAGGCCGAATCAAGCGAAGTTGAGTGGAGTTGAGGCGAGTCGAGTGGGGATGAGTCAAATCGAGTCGAGTCGAGCGTAGTCGGGTCGAGTTGAGCACGTCAAGCGATGACGCGTCGTGTCGAGAAAAGTTGTGTCTCGTCGACTCCAATGGTTACGAGTCACGTCGAGGAAACTCGAGGGGAGTCCACCGGAGGGTAGTGAAGTTGAAAGTCGAGCCGAGCAGAGTTGAGTCTAACTCCGATGAGTCGAGTCGAGCCGCGGTGAGCGAAGTTGAGTCGATTTTGGAAAAGTCGAGTCGACTCGATCGAGCGCATTGAATCGTGCCGTGGCAAATCAAGCGAAGTCGAGTGGACTCGAGGTTAGTCTAGTTGGGATGAGTCGAATCGAGTCGAGTCCAGCCGAGTCGGATCAAGTGGAGGAGAGTCCAGCGATGAAGCATCGCGTCGAGCAAAGTTGTGTCTAGTCGACTCCAAAGGTGACAAGTCACGCCGAGGAAACTCGAGGGGAGTCCTCCCGAGAGTCGTGAAGTTGAAAGTCGTGCTGAGCAGAGTTGCGTCGAACTCCGATGAGTCGAGTCGAGCTGTGTTGAGCGAAGTTGAGTCGATTCTGGAAAAGTCGAGTCGACTCAGCTCGAGCGCAGTTGAATCGTGCTGTGGCAATTCAAGCGAAGTCGAGTGGACTCGAGGCAAGTCTAGTTTGGATGAGTCAAATCGAGTCGAGTCCAGCCGAGTCGGATCAAGCCGAGGAGAGTCCAGCGATGATGCATCGTGTCGAGAAAAGTTGTGTCTAGTCGACTCCAACGGTGACAAGTCACGTCGAGGAAAGTTGAGAGGAGTCGACCGAAGTGTAGGCAAGTTGAAAGTCGAGCATAGAAGAATTGCGTCGAACCGGGATGAGTCGACTCAAGCCAAGTTCATTCGATTTGGGAAAAGTCGAGTCGCCTTTCGTCGAGCGCAGTAGAATCGTGCAGTGCCGAATCAAGCGAAGTTGAGTGGAGTTGAGGCGAGTCGAGTGGGGATGAGTCAAATCGAGTCGAGTCGAGCGTAGTCGGGTCGAGTTGAGCACAGTCAAGCGATGACGCGTCGTGTCGAGAAAAGTTGTGTCTCGTCGACTCCAATGGTTACGAGTCACGTCGAGGAAACTCGAGGGGAGTCCACCGGAGGGTAGTGAAGTTGAAAGTCGAGCCGAGCAGAGTTGAGTCTAACTCCGATGAGTCGAGTCGAGCTGCGGTGAGCGAAGTTGAGTCGATTTTGGAAAGTCGAGTCGACTCAGATCGAGCGCAGTTGAATCGTGCTGTGGCAAATCAAGCGAAGTCGAGTGGACTCGAGGTTAGTCTAGTTGGGATGAGTCGAATCGAGTCGAGTCCAGCCGAGTCGGATCAAGTGGAGGAGAGTCCAGCGATGAAGCATCGCGTCGAGCAAAGTTGTGTCTAGTCGACTCCAAAGGTGACAAGTCACGCCGAGGAAACTCGAGGGGAGTCCTCCCGAGAGTCGTGAAGTTGAAAGTCGTGCTGAGCAGAGTTGCGTCGAACTCCGATGAGTCGAGTCGAGCTGTGTTGAGCGAAGGTGAGTCGATTCTGGAAAAGTCGAGTCGACTCAGCTCGAGCGCAGTTGAATCGTGCTGTGGCAATTCAAGCGAAGTCGAGTGGACTCGAGGCAAGTCTAGTTTGGATGAGTCAAATCGAGTCGAGTCCAGCCGAGTCGGATCAAGCCGAGGAGAGTCCAGCGATGATGCATCGTGTCGAGAAAAGTTGTGTCTAGTCGACTCCAACGGTGACAAGTCACGTCGAGGAAAGTTGAGAGGAGTCGACCGAAGTGTAGGCAAGTTGAAAGTCGAGCATAGAAGAATTGCGTCGAACCGGGATGAGTCGACTCAAGCCAAGTTCATTCGATTTGGGAAAAGTCGAGTCGCCTTTCGTCGAGCGCAGTAGAATCGTGCAGGCCGAATCAAGCGAAGTTGAGTGGAGTTGAGGCGAGTCGAGTGGGGATGAGTCAAATCGAGTCGAGTCGAGCGTAGTCGGGTCGAGTTGAGCACAGTCAAGCGATGACGCGTCGTGTCGAGAAAAGTTGTGTCTCGTCGACTCCAATGGTTACGAGTCACGTCGAGGAAACTCGAGGGAGTCCACCGGAGGGTAGTGAAGTTGAAAGTCGAGCCGAGCAGAGTTGAGTCTAACTCCGATGAGTCGAGTCGAGCCGCGGTGAGCGAAGTTGAGTCGATTTTGGAAAAGTCGAGTCGACTCGATCGAGCGCAGATTGAATCGTGCCGTGGCAAATCAAGCGAAGTCGAGTGGACTCGAGGTTAGTCTAGTTGGGATGAGTCGAATCGAGTCGAGTCCAGCCGAGTCGGATCAAGTGGAGGAGAGTCCAGCGATGAAGCATCGCGTCGAGCAAAGTTGTGTCTAGTCGACTCCAAAGGTGACAAGTCACGCCGAGGAAACTCGAGGGGAGTCCTCCCGAGAGTCGTGAAGTTGAAAGTCGTGCCGAGCGAGTTGCGTCGAACTCCGATGAGTCGAGTCGAGCTGTGTTGAGCGAAGGTGAGTCGATTCTGGAAAAGTCGAGTCGACTCAGCTCGAGCGCAGTTGAATCGTGCTGTGGCAATTCAAGCGAAGTCGAGTGGACTCGAGGCAAGTCTAGTTTGGATGAGTCAAATCGAGTCGAGTCCAGCCGAGTCGGATCAAGCCGAGGAGAGTCCAGCGATGATGCATCGTGTCGAGAAAAGTTGTGTCTAGTCGACTCCAACGGTGACAAGTCACGTCGAGGAAAGTTGAGAGGAGTCGACCGAAGTGTAGGCAAGTTGAAAGTCGAGCATAGAAGAATTGCGTCGAACCGGGATGAGTCGACTCAAGCCAAGTTCATTCGATTTGGGAAAAGTCGAGTCGCCTTTCGTCGAGCGCAAAGAGAATCGTGCAAAGTCGAATCAAGCGAAGTTGAGTGGAGTTGAGGCGAGTCGAGTGGGGATGAGTCAAATCGAGTCGAGTCGAGCGTAGTCGGGTCGAGTTGAGCAGCACGCCAAGCGATGACGCGTCGTGTCGAGAAAAGTTGTGTCTCGTCGACTCCAATGGTTACGAGTCACGTCGAGGAAACTCGAGGGGAGTCCACCGGAGGGTAGTGAAGTTGAAAGTCGAGCCGAGCAGAGTTGAGTCTAACTCCGATGAGTCGAGTCGAGCCGCGGTGAGCGAAGTTGAGTCGATTTTGGAAAAGTCGAGTCGACTCGATCGAGCGTTGATTGAATCGTGCGTGGCAAATCAAGCGAAGTCGAGTGGACTCGAGGTTAGTCTAGTTGGGATGAGTCGAATCGAGTCGAGTCCAGCCGAGTCGGATCAAGTGGAGGAGAGTCCAGCGATGAAGCATCGCGTCGAGCAAAGTTGTGTCTAGTCGACTCCAAAGGTGACAAGTCACGCCGAGGAAACTCGAGGGGAGTCCTCCCGAGAGTCGTGAAGTTGAAAGTCGTGCCGAGCGAGTTGCGTCGAACTCCGATGAGTCGAGTCGAGCCGTGTTGAGCGAAGGTGAGTCGATTCTGGAAAAGTCGAGTCGACTCGGCTCGAGCGCGTTGAATCGTGCCGTGGCAATTCAAGCGAAGTCGAGTGGACTCGAGGCAAGTCTAGTTTGGATGAGTCAAATCGAGTCGAGTCCAGCCGAGTCGGATCAAGCCGAGGAGAGTCCAGCGATGATGCATCGTGTCGAGAAAAGTTGTGTCTAGTCGACTCCAACGGTGACAAGTCACGTCGAGGAAAGTTGAGAGGAGTCGACCGAAGTGTAGGCAAGTTGAAAGTCGAGCATAGAAGAATTGCGTCGAACCGGGATGAGTCGACTCAAGCCAAGTTCATTCGATTTGGGAAAAGTCGAGTCGCCTTTCGTCGAGCGCAAGAGAATCGTGCGGTCGAATCAAGCGAAGTTGAGTGGAGTTGAGGCGAGTCGAGTGGGGATGAGTCAAATCGAGTCGAGTCGAGCGTAGTCGGGTCGAGTTGAGCACGCCAAGCGATGACGCGTCGTGTCGAGAAAAGTTGTGTCTCGTCGACTCCAATGGTTACGAGTCACGTCGAGGAAACTCGAGGGAGTCCACCGGAGGGTAGTGAAGTTGAAAGTCGAGCCGAGCAGAGTTGTTGAGTCTAACTCCGATGAGTCGAGTCGAGCTGCGGTGAGCGAAGTTGAGTCGATTTTGGAAAAGTCGAGTCGACTCGATCGAGCGCAGATTGAATCGTGCCGTGGCAAATCAAGCGAAGTCGAGTGGACTCGAGGTTAGTCTAGTTGGGATGAGTCGAATCGAGTCGAGTCCAGCCGAGTCGGATCAAGTGGAGGAGAGTCCAGCGATGAAGCATCGCGTCGAGCAAAGTTGTGTCTAGTCGACTCCAAAGGTGACAAGTCACGCCGAGGAAACTCGAGGGGAGTCCTCCCGAGAGTCGTGAAGTTGAAAGTCGTGCTGAGCAGAGTTGCGTCGAACTCCGATGAGTCGAGTCGAGCTGTGTTGAGCGAAGGTGAGTCGATTCGGAAAAGTCGAGTCGACTCGGCTCGAGCGCAGCTTGAATCGTGCCGTGGCAATTCAAGCGAAGTCGAGTGGACTCGAGGCAAGTCTAGTTTGGATGAGTCAAATCGAGTCGAGTCCAGCCGAGTCGGATCAAGCCGAGGAGAGTCCAGCGATGATGCATCGTGTCGAGAAAAGTTGTGTCTAGTCGACTCCAACGGTGACAAGTCACGTCGAGGAAAGTTGAGAGGAGTCGACCGAAGTGTAGGCAAGTTGAAAGTCGAGCATAGAAGAATTGCGTCGAACCGGGATGAGTCGACTCAAGCCAAGTTCATTCGATTTGGGAAAAGTCGAGTCGCCTTTCGTCGAGCGCAAGAGAATCGTGCAAGTGGTCGAATCAAGCGAAGTTGAGTGGAGTTGAGGCGAGTCGAGTGGGGATGAGTCAAATCGAGTCGAGTCGAGCGTAGTCGGGTCGAGTTGAGCACATCTCAAGCGATGACGCGTCGTGTCGAGAAAAGTTGTGTCTCGTCGACTCCAATGGTTACGAGTCACGTCGAGGAAACTCGGGGAGTCCACCGGAGGGTAGTGAAGTTGAAAGTCGAGCCGAGCAGAGTTGAGTCTAACTCCGATGAGTCGAGTCGAGCTGCGGTGAGCGAAGTTGAGTCGATTTTGGAAAAGTCGAGTCGACTCGATCGAGCGCAGATTGAATCGTGCCGTGGCAAATCAAGCGAAGTCGAGTGGACTCGAGGTTAGTCTAGTTGGGATGAGTCGAATCGAGTCGAGTCCAGCCGAGTCGGATCAAGTGGAGGAGAGTCCAGCGATGAAGCATCGCGTCGAGCAAAGTTGTGTCTAGTCGACTCCAAAGGTGACAAGTCACGCCGAGGAAACTCGAGGGGAGTCCTCCTGAGAGTCGTGAAGTTGAAAGTCGTGCTGAGCAGAGTTGCGTCGAACTCCGATGAGTCGAGTCGAGCTGTGTTGAGCGAAGGTGAGTCGATTCCGGAAAAGTCGAGTCGACTCAGCTCGAGCGCAGATTGAATCGTCCGTGGCAATTCAAGCGAAGTCGAGTGGACTCGAGGCAAGTCTAGTTTGGATGAGTCAAATCGAGTCGAGTCCAGCCGAGTCGGATCAAGCCGAGGAGAGTCCAGCGATGATGCATCGTGTCGAGAAAAGTTGTGTCTAGTCGACTCCAACGGTGACAAGTCACGTCGAGGAAAGTTGAGAGGAGTCGACCGAAGTGTAGGCAAGTTGAAAGTCGAGCATAGAAGAATTGCGTCGAACCGGGATGAGTCGACTCAAGCCAAGTTCATTCGATTTGGGAAAAGTCGAGTCGCCTTTCGTCGAGCGCAAGAGAATCGTGCGATCGAATCAAGCGAAGTTGAGTGGAGTTGAGGCGAGTCGAGTGGGGATGAGTCAAATCGAGTCGAGTCGAGCGTAGTCGGGTCGAGTTGAGTTGACAGTCAAGCGATGACGCGTCGTGTCGAGAAAAGTTGTGTCTCGTCGACTCCAATGGTTACGAGTCACGTCGAGGAAACTCGAGGGGAGTCCACCGGAGGGTAGTGAAGTTGAAAGTCGAGCCGAGCAGAGTTGAGTCTAACTCCGATGAGTCGAGTCGAGCTGCGGTGAGCGAAGTTGAGTCGATTTTGGAAAAGTCGAGTCGACTCAGATCGAGCGCAGATTGAATCGTCCGTGGCAAATCAAGCGAAGTCGAGTGGACTCGAGGTTAGTCTAGTTGGGATGAGTCGAATCGAGTCGAGTCCAGCCGAGTCGGATCAAGTGGAGGAGAGTCCAGCGATGAAGCATCGCGTCGAGCAAAGTTGTGTCTAGTCGACTCCAAAGGTGACAAGTCACGCCGAGGAAACTCGAGGGAGTCCTCCCGAGAGTCGTGAAGTTGAAAGTCGTGCCGAGCAGAGTTGCGTCGAACTCCGATGAGTCGAGTCGAGCCGTGTTGAGCGAAGGTTGAGTCGATTCTGGAAAAGTCGAGTCGACTCGGCTCGAGCGCAGCTTGAATCGTGCCGTGGCAATTCAAGCGAAGTCGAGTGGACTCGAGGCAAGTCTAGTTTGGATGAGTCAAATCGAGTCGAGTCCAGCCGAGTCGGATCAAGCCGAGGAGAGTCCAGCGATGATGCATCGTGTCGAGAAAAGTTGTGTCTAGTCGACTCCAACGGTGACAAGTCACGTCGAGGAAAGTTGAGAGGAGTCGACCGAAGTGTAGGCAAGTTGAAAGTCGAGCATAGAAGAATTGCGTCGAACCGGGATGAGTCGACTCAAGCCAAGTTCATTCGATTTGGGAAAAGTCGAGTCGCCTTTCGTCGAGCGCAGTAGAATCGTGCAGTGCCGAATCAAGCGAAGTTGAGTGGAGTTGAGGCGAGTCGAGTGGGGATGAGTCAAATCGAGTCGAGTCGAGCGTAGTCGGGTCGAGTTGAGCACGGTCAAGCGATGACGCGTCGTGTCGAGAAAAGTTGTGTCTCGTCGACTCCAATGGTTACGAGTCACGTCGAGGAAACTCGAGGGGAGTCCACCGGAGGGTAGTGAAGTTGAAAGTCGAGCCGAGCAGAGTTGAGTCTAACTCCGATGAGTCGAGTCGAGCTGCGGTGAGCGAAGTTGAGTCGATTTTGGAAAAGTCGAGTCGACTCGATCGAGCGCATTGAATCGTCTTTGTGGCAAATCAAGCGAAGTCGAGTGGACTCGAGGTTAGTCTAGTTGGGATGAGTCGAATCGAGTCGAGTCCAGCCGAGTCGGATCAAGTGGAGGAGAGTCCAGCGATGAAGCATCGCGTCGAGCAAAGTTGTGTCTAGTCGACTCCAAAGGTGACAAGTCACGCCGAGGAAACTCGAGGGGAGTCCTCCCGAGAGTCGTGAAGTTGAAAGTCGTCTTTGAGCAGAGTTGCGTCGAACTCCGATGAGTCGAGTCGAGCCGTGTTGAGCGAAGGTTGAGTCGATTCCGGAAAAGTCGAGTCGACTCGGCTCGAGCGCAGTTGAATCGTGCTGTGGCAATTCAAGCGAAGTCGAGTGGACTCGAGGCAAGTCTAGTTTGGATGAGTCAAATCGAGTCGAGTCCAGCCGAGTCGGATCAAGCCGAGGAGAGTCCAGCGATGATGCATCGTGTCGAGAAAAGTTGTGTCTAGTCGACTCCAACGGTGACAAGTCACGTCGAGGAAAGTTGAGAGGAGTCGACCGGAAGTGTAGGCAAGTTGAAAGTCGAGCATAGAAGAATTGCGTCGAACCGGGATGAGTCGACTCAAGCCAAGTTCATTCGATTTGGGAAAAGTCGAGTCGCCTTTCGTCGAGCGCGAGAGAATCGTCGCAAAGTGCCGAATCAAGCGAAGTTGAGTGGAGTTGAGGCGAGTCGAGTGGGGATGAGTCAAATCGAGTCGAGTCGAGCGTAGTCGGGTCGAGTTGAGCACGAGTCAAGCGATGACGCGTCGTGTCGAGAAAAGTTGTGTCTCGTCGACTCCAATGGTTACGAGTCACGTCGAGGAAACTCGAGGGGAGTCCACCGGAGGGTAGTGAAGTTGAAAGTCGAGCCGAGCAGAGTTGAGTCTAACTCCGATGAGTCGAGTCGAGCTGCGGTGAGCGAAGTTGAGTCGATTTTGGAAAAGTCGAGTCGACTCAGATCGAGCGCAGTTGAATCGTGCTTTGTGGCAAATCAAGCGAAGTCGAGTGGACTCGAGGTTAGTCTAGTTGGGATGAGTCGAATCGAGTCGAGTCCAGTCGAGTCGGATCAAGTGGAGGAGAGTCCAGCGATGAAGCATCGCGTCGAGCAAAGTTGTGTCTAGTCGACTCCAAAGGTGACAAGTCACGCCGAGGAAACTCGAGGGGAGTCCTCCCGAGAGTCGTGAAGTTGAAAGTCGTGCCGAGCAGAGTTGCGTCGAACTCCGATGAGTCGAGTCGAGCTGTGTTGAGCGAAGGTGAGTCGATTCTGGAAAAGTCGAGTCGACTCAGCTCGAGCGCAGTTGAATCGTGCTGTGGCAATTCAAGCGAAGTCGAGTGGACTCGAGGCAAGTCTAGTTTGGATGAGTCAAATCGAGTCGAGTCCAGCCGAGTCGGATCAAGCCGAGGAGAGTCCAGCGATGATGCATCGTGTCGAGAAAAGTTGTGTCTAGTCGACTCCAACGGTGACAAGTCACGTCGAGGAAAGTTGAGAGGAGTCGACCGAAGTGTAGGCAAGTTGAAAGTCGAGCATAGAAGAATTGCGTCGAACCGGGATGAGTCGACTCAAGCCAAGTTCATTCGATTTGGGAAAAGTCGAGTCGCCTTTCGTCGAGCGCAGTAGAATCGTGCAGTGTCGAATCAAGCGAAGTTGAGTGGAGTTGAGGCGAGTCGAGTGGGGATGAGTCAAATCGAGTCGAGTCGAGCGTAGTCGGGTCGAGTTGAGCACAGTCAAGCGATGACGCGTCGTGTCGAGAAAAGTTGTGTCTCGTCGACTCCAATGGTTACGAGTCACGTCGAGGAAACTCGAGGGGAGTCCACCGGAGGGTAGTGAAGTTGAAAGTCGAGCCGAGCAGAGTTGAGTCTAACTCCGATGAGTCGAGTCGAGCTGCGGTGAGCGAAGTTGAGTCGATTTTGGAAAAGTCGAGTCGACTCGATCGAGCGCAGTTGAATCGTGCTGTGGCAAATCAAGCGAAGTCGAGTGGACTCGAGGTTAGTCTAGTTGGGATGAGTCGAATCGAGTCGAGTCGAGTCCAGCCGAGTCGGATCAAGTGGAGGAGAGTCCAGCGATGAAGCATCGCGTCGAGCAAAGTTGTGTCTAGTCGACTCCAAAGGTGACAAGTCACGCCGAGGAAACTCGAGGGGAGTCCTCCCGAGAGTCGTGAAGTTGAAAGTCGTCTTTGAGCAGAGTTGCGTCGAACTCCGATGAGTCGAGTCGAGCCGTGTTGAGCGAAGGTTGAGTCGATTCGGAAAAGTCGAGTCGACTCGGCTCGAGCGCAGTTGAATCGTGCC
The DNA here is from genome assembly GCA_026541065.1 of Canavalia ensiformis. Classification (NCBI taxonomy): domain Eukaryota; kingdom Viridiplantae; phylum Streptophyta; class Magnoliopsida; order Fabales; family Fabaceae; genus Canavalia; species Canavalia ensiformis. Next base: position 20,564 of record JAMKYM010000591.1, read on the forward strand.
GTGGCAATTCAAGCGAAGTCGAGTGGACTCGAGGCAAGTCTAGTTTGGATGAGTCAAATCGAGTCGAGTCCAGCCGAGTCGGATCAAGCCGAGGAGAGTCCAGCGATGATGCATCGTGTCGAGAAAAGTTGTGTCTAGTCGACTCCAACGGTGACAAGTCACGTCGAGGAAAGTTGAGAGGAGTCGACCGAAGTGTAGGCAAGTTGAAAGTCGAGCATAGAAGAATTGCGTCGAACCGGGATGAGTCGACTCAAGCCAAGTTCATTCGATTTGGGAAAAGTCGAGTCGCCTTTCGTCGAGCGCAGAGAGAATCGTGCAATCTGCCGAATCAAGCGAAGTTGAGTGGAGTTGAGGCGAGTCGAGTGGGGATGAGTCAAATCGAGTCGAGTCGAGCGTAGTCGGGTCGAGTTGAGCACAGTCAAGCGATGACGCGTCGTGTCAAGAAAAGTTGTGTCTCGTCGACTCCAATGGTTACGAGTCACGTCGAGGAAACTCGAGGGGAGTCCACCGGAGGGTAGTGAAGTTGAAAGTCGAGCCGAGCAGAGTTGAGTCTAACTCCGATGAGTCGAGTCGAGCTGCGGTGAGCGAAGTTGAGTCGATTTTGGAAAAGTCGAGTCGACTCAGATCGAGCGCAGTTGAATCGTGCTGTGGCAAATCAAGCGAAGTCGAGTGGACTCGAGGTTAGTCTAGTTGGGATGAGTCGAATCGAGTCGAGTCCAGCCGAGTCGGATCAAGTGGAGGAGAGTCCAGCGATGAAGCATCGCGTCGAGCAAAGTTGTGTCTAGTCGACTCCAAAGGTGACAAGTCACGCCGAGGAAACTCGAGGGGAGTCCTCCCGAGAGTCGTGAAGTTGAAAGTCGTGCTGAGCAGAGTTGCGTCGAACTCCGATGAGTCGAGTCGAGCTGTGTTGAGCGAAGTTGAGTCGATTCTGGAAAAGTCGAGTCGACTCAGCTCGAGCGCAGTTGAATCGTGCTGTGGCAATTCAAGCGAAGTCGAGTGGACTCGAGGCAAGTCTAGTTTGGATGAGTCAAATCGAGTCGAGTCCAGCCGAGTCGGATCAAGCCGAGGAGAGTCCAGCGATGATGCATCGTGTCGAGAAAAGTTGTGTCTAGTCGACTCCAACGGTGACAAGTCACGTCGAGGAAAGTTGAGAGGAGTCGACCGAAGTGTAGGCAAGTTGAAAGTCGAGCATAGAAGAATTGCGTCGAACCGGGATGAGTCGACTCAAGCCAAGTTCATTCGATTTGGGAAAAGTCGAGTCGCCTTTCGTCGAGCGCAGTAGAATCGTGCAGTGCCGAATCAAGCGAAGTTGAGTGGAGTTGAGGCGAGTCGAGTGGGGATGAGTCAAATCGAGTCGAGTCGAGCGTAGTCGGGTCGAGTTGAGCACAGTCAAGCGATGACGCGTCGTGTCGAGAAAAGTTGTGTCTCGTCGACTCCAATGGTTACGAGTCACGTCGAGGAAACTCGAGGGGAGTCCACCGGAGGGTAGTGAAGTTGAAAGTCGAGCCGAGCAGAGTTGAGTCTAACTCCGATGAGTCGAGTCGAGCTGCGGTGAGCGAAGTTGAGTCGATTTTGGAAAAGTCGAGTCGACTCGATCGAGCGCAGATTGAATCGTGCCGTGGCAAATCAAGCGAAGTCGAGTGGACTCGAGGTTAGTCTAGTTGGGATGAGTCGAATCGAGTCGAGTCCAGCCGAGTCGGATCAAGTGGAGGAGAGTCCAGCGATGAAGCATCGCGTCGAGCAAAGTTGTGTCTAGTCGACTCCAAAGGTGACAAGTCACGCCGAGGAAACTCGAGGGGAGTCCTCCCGAGAGTCGTGAAGTTGAAAGTCGTGCTGAGCAGAGTTGCGTCGAACTCCGATGAGTCGAGTCGAGCTGTGTTGAGCGAAGTTGAGTCGATTCTGGAAAAGTCGAGTCGACTCAGCTCGAGCGCAGCTTGAATCGTGTCTTTGTGGCAATTCAAGCGAAGTCGAGTGGACTCGAGGCAAGTCTAGTTTGGATGAGTCAAATCGAGTCGAGTCCAGCCGAGTCGGATCAAGCCGAGGAGAGTCCAGCGATGATGCATCGTGTCGAGAAAAGTTGTGTCTAGTCGACTCCAACGGTGACAAGTCACGTCGAGGAAAGTTGAGAGGAGTCGACCGAAGTGTAGGCAAGTTGAAAGTCGAGCATAGAAGAATTGCGTCGAACCGGGATGAGTCGACTCAAGCCAAGTTCATTCGATTTGGGAAAAGTCGAGTCGCCTTTCGTCGAGCGCAATAGAATCGTGCAGTGCCGAATCAAGCGAAGTTGAGTGGAGTTGAGGCGAGTCGAGTGGGGATGAGTCAAATCGAGTCGAGTCGAGCGTAGTCGGGTCGAGTTGAGCACAGTCAAGCGATGACGCGTCGTGTCGAGAAAAGTTGTGTCTCGTCGACTCCAATGGTTACGAGTCACGTCGAGGAAACTCGAGGGGAGTCCACCGGAGGGTAGTGAAGTTGAAAGTCGAGCCGAGCAGAGTTGAGTCTAACTCCGATGAGTCGAGTCGAGCTGCGGTGAGCGAAGTTGAGTCGATTTTGGAAAAGTCGAGTCGACTCGATCGAGCGCAGATTGAATCGTCTTTGTGGCAAATCAAGCGAAGTCGAGTGGACTCGAGGTTAGTCTAGTTGGGATGAGTCGAATCGAGTCGAGTCCAGCCGAGTCGGATCAAGTGGAGGAGAGTCCAGCGATGAAGCATCGCGTCGAGCAAAGTTGTGTCTAGTCGACTCCAAAGGTGACAAGTCACGCCGAGGAAACTCGAGGGGAGTCCTCCCGAGAGTCGTGAAGTTGAAAGTCGTGCTGAGCAGAGTTGCGTCGAACTCCGATGAGTCGAGTCGAGCTGTGTTGAGCGAAGTTGAGTCGATTTTGGAAAAGTCGAGTCGACTCAGCTCGAGCGCAGTTGAATCGTGCTGTGGCAATTCAAGCGAAGTCGAGTGGACTCGAGGCAAGTCTAGTTTGGATGAGTCAAATCGAGTCGAGTCCAGCCGAGTCGGATCAAGCCGAGGAGAGTCCAGCGATGATGCATCGTGTCGAGAAAAGTTGTGTCTAGTCGACTCCAACGGTGACAAGTCACGTCGAGGAAAGTTGAGAGGAGTCGACCGAAGTGTAGGCAAGTTGAAAGTCGAGCATAGAAGAATTGCGTCGAACCGGGATGAGTCGACTCAAGCCAAGTTCATTCGATTTGGGAAAAGTCGAGTCGCCTTTCGTCGAGCGCAGAGAATCGCGCAAAGGCCGAATCAAGCGAAGTTGAGTGGAGTTGAGGCGAGTCGAGTGGGGATGAGTCAAATCGAGTCGAGTCGAGCGTAGTCGGGTCGAGTTGAGCACAGTCAAGCGATGACGCGTCGTGTCGAGAAAAGTTGTGTCTCGTCGACTCCAATGGTTACGAGTCACGTCGAGGAAACTCGAGGGAGTCCACCGGAGGGTAGTGAAGTTGAAAGTCGAGCCGAGCAGAGTTGAGTCTAACTCCGATGAGTCGAGTCGAGCTGCGGTGAGCGAAGTTGAGTCGATTTTGGAAAAGTCGAGTCGACTCAGATCGAGCGCAGTTGAATCGTGCTGTGGCAAATCAAGCGAAGTCGAGTGGACTCGAGGTTAGTCTAGTTGGGATGAGTCGAATCGAGTCGAGTCCAGCCGAGTCGGATCAAGTGGAGGAGAGTCCAGCGATGAAGCATCGCGTCGAGCAAAGTTGTGTCTAGTCGACTCCAAAGGTGACAAGTCACGCCGAGGAAACTCGAGGGGAGTCCTCCCGAGAGTCGTGAAGTTGAAAGTCGTGCTGAGCAGAGTTGCGTCGAACTCCGATGAGTCGAGTCGAGCTGTGTTGAGCGAAGTTGAGTCGATTCTGGAAAAGTCGAGTCGACTCAGCTCGAGCGCCATTGAATCGTGCTGTGGCAATTCAAGCGAAGTCGAGTGGACTCGAGGCAAGTCTAGTTTGGATGAGTCAAATCGAGTCGAGTCCAGCCGAGTCGGATCAAGCCGAGGAGAGTCCAGCGATGATGCATCGTGTCGAGAAAAGTTGTGTCTAGTCGACTCCAACGGTGACAAGTCACGTCGAGGAAAGTTGAGAGGAGTCGACCGAAGTGTAGGCAAGTTGAAAGTCGAGCATAGAAGAATTGCGTCGAACCGGGATGAGTCGACTCAAGCCAAGTTCATTCGATTTGGGAAAAGTCGAGTCGCCTTTCGTCGAGCGCAGTAGAATCGTGCAGTGCCGAATCAAGCGAAGTTGAGTGGAGTTGAGGCGAGTCGAGTGGGGATGAGTCAAATCGAGTCGAGTCGAGCGTAGTCGGGTCGAGTTGAGCACGATCAAGCGATGACGCGTCGTGTCGAGAAAAGTTGTGTCTCGTCGACTCCAATGGTTACGAGTCACGTAGAGGAAACTCGAGGGAGTCCACCGGAGGGTAGTGAAGTTGAAAGTCGAGCCGAGCAGAGTTGAGTCTAACTCCGATGAGTCGAGTCGAGCTGCGGTGAGCGAAGTTGAGTCGATTTTGGAAAAGTCGAGTCGACTCAGATCGAGCGCAGTTGAATCGTGTTGTGGCAAATCAAGCGAAGTCGAGTGGACTCGAGGTTAGTCTAGTTGGGATGAGTCGAATCGAGTCGAGTCCAGCCGAGTCGGATCAAGTGGAGGAGAGTCCAGCGATGAAGCATCGCGTCGAGCAAAGTTGTGTCTAGTCGACTCCAAAGGTGACAAGTCACGCCGAGGAAACTCGAGGGGAGTCCTCCCGAGAGTCGTGAAGTTGAAAGTCGTCTTTGAGCAGAGTTGCGTCGAACTCCGATGAGTCGAGTCGAGCCGTGTTGAGCGAAGTTGAGTCGATTCTGGAAAAGTCGAGTCGACTCGGCTCGAGCGCGCGAGTTGAATCGTGCTGTGGCAATTCAAGCGAAGTCGAGTGGACTCGAGGCAAGTCTAGTTTGGATGAGTCAAATCGAGTCGAGTCCAGCCGAGTCGGATCAAGCCGAGGAGAGTCCAGCGATGATGCATCGTGTCGAGAAAAGTTGTGTCTAGTCGACTCCAACGGTGACAAGTCACGTCGAGGAAAGTTGAGAGGAGTCGACCGAAGTGTAGGCAAGTTGAAAGTCGAGCATAGAAGAATTGCGTCGAACCGGGATGAGTCGACTCAAGCCAAGTTCATTCGATTTGGGAAAAGTCGAGTCGCCTTTCGTCGAGCGCAGTAGAATCGTGCAGTGCCGAATCAAGCGAAGTTGAGTGGAGTTGAGGCGAGTCGAGTGGGGATGAGTCAAATCGAGTCGAGTCGAGCGTAGTCGGGTCGAGTTGAGCACAATCAAGCGATGACGCGTCGTGTCGAGAAAAGTTGTGTCTCGTCGACTCCAATGGTTACGAGTCACGTCGAGGAAACTCGGGGAGTCCACCGGAGGGTAGTGAAGTTGAAAGTCGAGCCGAGCAGAGTTGAGTCTAACTCCGATGAGTCGAGTCGAGCCGAGCGGTGAGCGAAGTTGAGTCGATTTTGGAAAAGTCGAGTCGACTCAGATCGAGCGCAGTTGAATCGTGCTGTGGCAAATCAAGCGAAGTCGAGTGGACTCGAGGTTAGTCTAGTTGGGATGAGTCGAATCGAGTCGAGTCCAGCCGAGTCGGATCAAGTGGAGGAGAGTCCAGCGATGAAGCATCGCGTCGAGCAAAGTTGTGTCTAGTCGACTCCAAAGGTGACAAGTCACGCCGAGGAAACTCGAGGGGAGTCCTCCCGAGAGTCGTGAAGTTGAAAGTCGTGCTGAGCAGAGTTGCGTCGAACTCCGATGAGTCGAGTCGAGCTGTGTTGAGCGAAGTTGAGTCGATTCCGGAAAAGTCGAGTCGACTCAGCTCGAGCGCAGTTGAATCGTGCTGTGGCAATTCAAGCGAAGTCGAGTGGACTCGAGGCAAGTCTAGTTTGGATGAGTCAAATCGAGTCGAGTCCAGCCGAGTCGGATCAAGCCGAGGAGAGTCCAGCGATGATGCATCGTGTCGAGAAAAGTTGTGTCTAGTCGACTCCAACGGTGACAAGTCACGTCGAGGAAAGTTGAGAGGAGTCGACCGAAGTGTAGGCAAGTTGAAAGTCGAGCATAGAAGAATTGCGTCGAACCGGGATGAGTCGACTCAAGCCAAGTTCATTCGATTTGGGAAAAGTCGAGTCGCCTTTCGTCGAGCGCAGAGAATCGTGCGGTCCGAATCAAGCGAAGTTGAGTGGAGTTGAGGCGAGTCGAGTGGGGATGAGTCAAATCGAGTCGAGTCGAGCGTAGTCGGGTCGAGTTGAGCACATACAAGCGATGACGCGTCGTGTCGAGAAAAGTTTTGTCTCGTCGACTCCAATGGTTACGAGTCACGTCGAGGAAACTCGAGGGGAGTCCACCGGAGGGTAGTGAAGTTGAAAGTCGAGCCGAGCAGAGTTGAGTCTAACTCCGATGAGTCGAGTCGAGCTGCGGTGAGCGAAGTTGAGTCGATTTTGGAAAAGTCGAGTCGACTCGATCGAGCGCAGATTGAATCGTGCCGTGGCAAATCAAGCGAAGTCGAGTGGACTCGAGGTTAGTCTAGTTGGGATGAGTCGAATCGAGTCGAGTCCAGCCGAGTCGGATCAAGTGGAGGAGAGTCCAGCGATGAAGCATCGCGTCGAGCAAAGTTGTGTCTAGTCGACTCCAAAGGGGACAAGTCACGCCGAGGAAACTCGAGGGGAGTCCTCCCGAGAGTCGTGAAGTTGAAAGTCGTCTGAGCAGAGTTGCGTCGAACTCCGATGAGTCGAGTCGAGCCTGTGTTGAGCGAAGTTGAGTCGATTCTGGAAAAGTCGAGTCGACTCGGCTCGAGCGCAGATTGAATCGTGCCGTGGCAATTCAAGCGAAGTCGAGTGGACTCGAGGCAAGTCTAGTTTGGATGAGTCAAATCGAGTCGAGTCCGAGTCCAGCCGAGTCGGATCAAGCCGAGGAGAGTCCAGCGATGATGCATCGTGTCGAGAAAAGTTGTGTCTAGTCGACTCCAACGGTGACAAGTCACGTCGAGGAAAGTTGAGAGGAGTCGACCGAAGTGTAGGCAAGTTGAAAGTCGAGCATAGAAGAATTGCGTCGAACCGGGATGAGTCGACTCAAGCCAAGTTCATTCGATTTGGGAAAAGTCGAGTCGCCTTTCGTCGAGCGCAAGAGAATCGTGCGGCCGAATCAAGCGAAGTTGAGTGGAGTTGAGGCGAGTCGAGTGGGGATGAGTCAAATCGAGTCGAGTCGAGCGTAGTCGGGTCGAGTTGAGCACGTCAAGCGATGACGCGTCGTGTCGAGAAAAGTTGTGTCTCGTCGACTCCAATGGTTACGAGTCACGTCGAGGAAACTCGAGGGGAGTCCACCGGAGGGTAGTGAAGTTGAAAGTCGAGCCGAGCAGAGTTGAGTCTAACTCCGATGAGTCGAGTCGAGCTGCGGTGGCTGCGGTGAGCGAAGTTGAGTCGATTTTGGAAAAGTCGAGTCGACTCGATCGAGCGCAGATTGAATCGTCTTTGTGGCAAATCAAGCGAAGTCGAGTGGACTCGAGGTTAGTCTAGTTGGGATGAGTCGAATCGAGTCGAGTCCAGCCGAGTCGGATCAAGTGGAGGAGAGTCCAGCGATGAAGCATCGCGTCGAGCAAAGTTGTGTCTAGTCGACTCCAAAGGTGACAAGTCACGCCGAGGAAACTCGAGGGGAGTCCTCCCGAGAGTCGTGAAGTTGAAAGTCGTCTTTGAGCAGAGTTGCGTCGAACTCCGATGAGTCGAGTCGAGCCGTGTTGAGCGAAGTTGAGTCGATTCCGGAAAAGTCGAGTCGACTCGGCTCGAGAGCGCAGTTGAATCGTGCCGTGGCAATTCAAGCGAAGTCGAGTGGACTCGAGGCAAGTCTAGTTTGGATGAGTCAAATCGAGTCGAGTCCAGCCGAGTCGGATCAAGCCGAGGGAGAGTCCAGCGATGATGCATCGTGTCGAGAAAAGTTGTGTCTAGTCGACTCCAACGGTGACAAGTCACGTCGAGGAAAGTTGAGAGGAGTCGACCGAAGTGTAGGCAAGTTGAAAGTCGAGCATAGAAGAATTGCGTCGAACCGGGATGAGTCGACTCAAGCCAAGTTCATTCGATTTGGGAAAAGTCGAGTCGCCTTTCGTCGAGCGCAAAGAGAATCGTGCAAGTGCCGAATCAAGCGAAGTTGAGTGGAGTTGAGGCGAGTCGAGTGGGGATGAGTCAAATCGAGTCGAGTCGAGCGTAGTCGGGTCGAGTTGAGCACGTCAAGCGATGACGCGTCGTGTCGAGAAAAGTTGTGTCTCGTCGACTCCAATGGTTACGAGTCACGTCGAGGAAACTCGAGGGGAGTCCACCGGAGGGTAGTGAAGTTGAAAGTCGAGCCGAGCGAGTTGAGTCTAACTCCGATGAGTCGAGTCGAGCTGCGGTGAGCGAAGTTGGTCGATTTTGGAAAAGTCGAGTCGACTCGATCGAGCGCAGATTGAATCGTGCCGTGGCAAATCAAGCGAAGTCGAGTGGACTCGAGGTTAGTCTAGTTGGGATGAGTCGAATCGAGTCGAGTCCAGCCGAGTCGGATCAAGTGGAGGAGAGTCCAGCGATGAAGCATCGCGTCGAGCAAAGTTGTGTCTAGTCGACTCCAAAGGTGACAAGTCACGCCGAGGAAACTCGAGGGGAGTCCTCCCGAGAGTCGTGAAGTTGAAAGTCGTGCCGAGAGTTGCGTCGAACTCCGATGAGTCGAGTCGAGCCGTGTTGAGCGAAGTTGAGTCGATTCTGGAAAAGTCGAGTCGACTCAGCTCGAGCGCAGTTGAATCGTGCTGTGGCAATTCAAGCGAAGTCGAGTGGACTCGAGGCAAGTCTAGTTTGGATGAGTCAAATCGAGTCGAGTCCAGCCGAGTCGGATCAAGCCGAGGAGAGTCCAGCGATGATGCATCGTGTCGAGAAAAGTTGTGTCTAGTCGACTCCAACGGTGACAAGTCACGTCGAGGAAAGTTGAGAGGAGTCGACCGAAGTGTAGGCAAGTTGAAAGTCGAGCATAGAAGAATTGCGTCGAACCGGGATGAGTCGACTCAAGCCAAGTTCATTCGATTTGGGAAAAGTCGAGTCGCCTTTCGTCGAGCGCAGTAGAATCGTGCAGTGCCGAATCAAGCGAAGTTGAGTGGAGTTGAGGCGAGTCGAGTGGGGATGAGTCAAATCGAGTCGAGTCGAGCGTAGTCGGGTCGAGTTGAGCACAGTCAAGCGATGACGCGTCGTGTCGAGAAAAGTTGTGTCTCGTCGACTCCAATGGTTACGAGTCACGTCGAGGAAACTCGAGGGGAGTCCACCGGAGGGTAGTGAAGTTGAAAGTCGAGCCGAGCAGAGTTGAGTCTAACTCCGATGAGTCGAGTCGAGCTGCGGTGAGCGAAGTTGAGTCGATTTTGGAAAAGTCGAGTCGACTCAGATCGAGCGCAGTTGAATCGTGCTGTGGCAAATCAAGCGAAGTCGAGTGGACTCGAGGTTAGTCTAGTTGGGATGAGTCGAATCGAGTCGAGTCCAGCCGAGTCGGATCAAGTGGAGGAGAGTCCAGCGATGAAGCATCGCGTCGAGCAAAGTTGTGTCTAGTCGACTCCAAAGGTGACAAGTCACGCCGAGGAAACTCGAGGGGAGTCCTCCCGAGAGTCGTGAAGTTGAAAGTCGTGCTGAGCAGAGTTGCGTCGAACTCCGATGAGTCGAGTCGAGCTGTGTTGAGCGAAGTTGAGTCGATTCTGGAAAAGTCGAGTCGACTCGGCTCGAGCGCGATTGAATCGTCTTTGTGGCAATTCAAGCGAAGTCGAGTGGACTCGAGGCAAGTCTAGTTTGGATGAGTCAAATCGAGTCGAGTCCAGCCGAGTCGGATCAAGCCGAGGAGAGTCCAGCGATGATGCATCGTGTCGAGAAAAGTTGTGTCTAGTCGACTCCAACGGTGACAAGTCACGTCGAGGAAAGTTGAGAGGAGTCGACCGAAGTGTAGGCAAGTTGAAAGTCGAGCATAGAAGAATTGCGTCGAACCGGGATGAGTCGACTCAAGCCAAGTTCATTCGATTTGGGAAAAGTCGAGTCGCCTTTCGTCGAGCGCAGTAGAATCGTGCAGTGCCGAATCAAGCGAAGTTGAGTGGAGTTGAGGCGAGTCGAGTGGGGATGAGTCAAATCGAGTCGAGTCGAGCGTAGTCGGGTCGAGTTGAGCACAGTCAAGCGATGACGCGTCGTGTCGAGAAAAGTTGTGTCTCGTCGACTCCAATGGTTACGAGTCACGTCGAGGAAACTCGAGGGAGTCCACCGGAGGGTAGTGAAGTTGAAAGTCGAGCCGAGCAGAGTTGAGTCTAACTCCGATGAGTCGAGTCGAGCTGCGGTGAGCGAAGTTGAGTCGATTTTGGAAAAGTCGAGTCGACTCAGATCGAGCGCAGTTGAATCGTGCTGTGGCAAATCAAGCGAAGTCGAGTGGACTCGAGGTTAGTCTAGTTGGGATGAGTCGAATCGAGTCGAGTCCAGTCGAGTCGGATCAAGTGGAGGAGAGTCCAGCGATGAAGCATCGCGTCGAGCAAAGTTGTGTCTAGTCGACTCCAAAGGTGACAAGTCACGCCGAGGAAACTCGAGGGGAGTCCTCCCGAGAGTCGTGAAGTTGAAAGTCGTCCGAGAGAGTTGCGTCGAACTCCGATGAGTCGAGTCGAGCTGTGTTGAGCGAAGTTGAGTCGATTCTGGAAAAGTCGAGTCGACTCAGCTCGAGCGCCGTTGAATCGTGCTGTGGCAATTCAAGCGAAGTCGAGTGGACTCGAGGCAAGTCTAGTTTGGATGAGTCAAATCGAGTCGAGTCCAGCCGAGTCGGATCAAGCCGAGGAGAGTCCAGCGATGATGCATCGTGTCGAGAAAAGTTGTGTCTAGTCGACTCCAACGGTGACAAGTCACGTCGAGGAAAGTTGAGAGGAGTCGACCGAAGTGTAGGCAAGTTGAAAGTCGAGCATAGAAGAATTGCGTCGAACCGGGATGAGTCGACTCAAGCCAAGTTCATTCGATTTGGGAAAAGTCGAGTCGCCTTTCGTCGAGCGCAGTAGAATCGTGCAGTGCCGAATCAAGCGAAGTTGAGTGGAGTTGAGGCGAGTCGAGTGGGGATGAGTCAAATCGAGTCGAGTCGAGCGTAGTCGGGTCGAGTTGAGCACAGTCAAGCGATGACGCGTCGTGTCGAGAAAAGTTGTGTCTCGTCGACTCCAATGGTTACGAGTCACGTCGAGGAAACTCGAGGGGAGTCCACCGGAGGGTAGTGAAGTTGAAAGTCGAGCCGAGCGAGTTGAGTCTAACTCCGATGAGTCGAGTCGAGCTGCGGTGAGCGAAGTTGAGTCGATTTTGGAAAAGTCGAGTCGACTCGGATCGAGCGCTTGATTGAATCGTCTTTGTGGCAAATCAAGCGAAGTCGAGTGGACTCGAGGTTAGTCTAGTTGGGATGAGTCGAATCGAGTCGAGTCCAGCCGAGTCGGATCAAGTGGAGGAGAGTCCAGCGATGAAGCATCGCGTCGAGCAAAGTTGTGTCTAGTCGACTCCAAAGGTGACAAGTCACGCCGAGGAAACTCGAGGGGAGTCCTCCCGAGAGTCGTGAAGTTGAAAGTCGTGCTGAGCAGAGTTGCGTCGAACTCCGATGAGTCGAGTCGAGCTGTGTTGAGCGAAGTTGAGTCGATTCGGAAAAGTCGAGTCGACTCGGCTCGAGCGCAGTTGAATCGTCGTGGCAATTCAAGCGAAGTCGAGTGGACTCGAGGCAAGTCTAGTTTGGATGAGTCAAATCGAGTCGAGTCCAGCCGAGTCGGATCAAGCCGAGGAGAGTCCAGCGATGATGCATCGTGTCGAGAAAAGTTGTGTCTAGTCGACTCCAACGGTGACAAGTCACGTCGAGGAAAGTTGAGAGGAGTCGACCGAAGTGTAGGCAAGTTGAAAGTCGAGCATAGAAGAATTGCGTCGAACCGGGATGAGTCGACTCAAGCCAAGTTCATTCGATTTGGGAAAAGTCGAGTCGCCTTTCGTCGAGCGCAGTAGAATCGTGCAAAGGTCGAATCAAGCGAAGTTGAGTGGAGTTGAGGCGAGTCGAGTGGGGATGAGTCAAATCGAGTCGAGTCGAGCGTAGTCGGGTCGAGTTGAGCACGATCAAGCGATGACGCGTCGTGTCGAGAAAAGTTGTGTCTCGTCGACTCCAATGGTTACGAGTCACGTCGAGGAAACTCGAGGGGAGTCCACCGGAGGGTAGTGAAGTTGAAAGTCGAGCCGAGCAGAGTTGAGTCTAACTCCGATGAGTCGAGTCGAGCTGCGGTGAGCGAAGTTGAGTCGATTTTGGAAAAGTCGAGTCGACTCGAGATCGAGCGCATTGAATCGTCTTTGTGGCAAATCAAGCGAAGTCGAGTGGACTCGAGGTTAGTCTAGTTGGGATGAGTCGAATCGAGTCGAGTCCAGCCGAGTCGGATCAAGTGGAGGAGAGTCCAGCGATGAAGCATCGCGTCGAGCAAAGTTGTGTCTAGTCGACTCCAAAGGTGACAAGTCACGCCGAGGAAACTCGAGGGGAGTCCTCCCGAGAGTCGTGAAGTTGAAAGTCGTGCTTTGAGCGAGTTGCGTCGAACTCCGATGAGTCGAGTCGAGCCGTGTTGAGCGAAGTTGAGTCGATTTGGAAAAGTCGAGTCGACTCGGCTCGAGCGCGCGTTGAATCGTCTTTGTGGCAATTCAAGCGAAGTCGAGTGGACTCGAGGCAAGTCTAGTTTGGATGAGTCAAATCGAGTCGAGTCCAGCCGAGTCGGATCAAGCCGAGGAGAGTCCAGCGATGATGCATCGTGTCGAGAAAAGTTGTGTCTAGTCGACTCCAACGGTGACAAGTCACGTCGAGGAAAGTTGAGAGGAGTCGACCGAAGTGTAGGCAAGTTGAAAGTCGAGCATAGAAGAATTGCGTCGAACCGGGATGAGTCGACTCAAGCCAAGTTCATTCGATTTGGGAAAAGTCGAGTCGCCTTTCGTCGAGCGCAGTAGAATCGTGCAGTGCCGAATCAAGCGAAGTTGAGTGGAGTTGAGGCGAGTCGAGTGGGGATGAGTCAAATCGAGTCGAGTCGAGCGTAGTCGGGTCGAGTTGAGCACAGTCAAGCGATGACGCGTCGTGTCGAGAAAAGTTGTGTCTCGTCGACTCCAATGGTTACGAGTCACGTCGAGGAAACTCGAGGGAGTCCACCGGAGGGTAGTGAAGTTGAAAGTCGAGCCGAGCAGAGTTGAGTCTAACTCCGATGAGTCGAGTCGAGCTGCGGTGAGCGAAGTTGAGTCGATTTTGGAAAAGTCGAGTCGACTCAGATCGAGCGCAGTTGAATCGTGCTGTGGCAAATCAAGCGAAGTCGAGTGGACTCGAGGTTAGTCTAGTTGGGATGAGTCGAATCGAGTCGAGTCCAGTCGAGTCGGATCAAGTGGAGGAGAGTCCAGCGATGAAGCATCGCGTCGAGCAAAGTTGTGTCTAGTCGACTCCAAAGGGGACAAGTCACGCCGAGGAAACTCGAGGGGAGTCCTCCCGAGAGTCGTGAAGTTGAAAGTCGTGCTGAGCAGAGTTGCGTCGAACTCCGATGAGTCGAGTCGAGCTGTGTTGAGCGAAGTTGAGTCGATTCTGGAAAAGTCGAGTCGACTCGGCTCGAGCGCGATTGAATCGTCTTTGTGGCAATTCAAGCGAAGTCGAGTGGACTCGAGGCAAGTCTAGTTTGGATGAGTCAAATCGAGTCGAGTCCAGCCGAGTCGGATCAAGCCGAGGAGAGTCCAGCGATGATGCATCGTGTCGAGAAAAGTTGTGTCTAGTCGACTCCAACGGTGACAAGTCACGTCGAGGAAAGTTGAGAGGAGTCGACCGAAGTGTAGGCAAGTTGAAAGTCGAGCATAGAAGAATTGCGTCGAACCGGGATGAGTCGACTCAAGCCAAGTTCATTCGATTTGGGAAAAGTCGAGTCGCCTTTCGTCGAGCGCAGTAGAATCGTGCGGTGCCGAATCAAGCGAAGTTGAGTGGAGTTGAGGCGAGTCGAGTGGGGATGAGTCAAATCGAGTCGAGTCGAGCGTAGTCGGGTCGAGTTGAGCACAGTCAAGCGATGACGCGTCGTGTCGAGAAAAGTTGTGTCTCGTCGACTCCAATGGTTACGAGTCACGTCGAGGAAACTCGAGGGGAGTCCACCGGAGGGTAGTGAAGTTGAAAGTCGAGCCGAGCAGAGTTGAGTCTAACTCCGATGAGTCGAGTCGAGCTGCGGTGAGCGAAGTTGAGTCGATTTTGGAAAAGTCGAGTCGACTCAGATCGAGCGCAGTTGAATCGTGCTGTGGCAAATCAAGCGAAGTCGAGTGGACTCGAGGTTAGTCTAGTTGGGATGAGTCGAATCGAGTCGAGTCTAGTCGAGTCGGATCAAGTGGAGGAGAGTCCAGCGATGAAGCATCGCGTCGAGCAAAGTTGTGTCTAGTCGACTCCAAAGGTGACAAGTCACGCCGAGGAAACTCGAGGGGAGTCCTCCCGAGAGTCGTGAAGTTGAAAGTCGTCTTTGAGCAGAGTTGCGTCGAACTCCGATGAGTCGAGTCGAGCTGTGTTGAGCGAAGTTGAGTCGATTCTGGAAAAGTCGAGTCGACTCAGCTCGAGCGCAGTTGAATCGTGCTGTGGCAATTCAAGCGAAGTCGAGTGGACTCGAGGCAAGTCTAGTTTGGATGAGTCAAATCGAGTCGAGTCCAGCCGAGTCGGATCAAGCCGAGGAGAGTCCAGCGATGATGCATCGTGTCGAGAAAAGTTGTGTCTAGTCGACTCCAACGGTGACAAGTCACGTCGAGGAAAGTTGAGAGGAGTCGACCGAAGTGTAGGCAAGTTGAAAGTCGAGCATAGAAGAATTGCGTCGAACCGGGATGAGTCGACTCAAGCCAAGTTCATTCGATTTGGGAAAAGTCGAGTCGCCTTTCGTCGAGCGCAGTAGAATCGTGCAGTGCCGAATCAAGCGAAGTTGAGTGGAGTTGAGGCGAGTCGAGTGGGGATGAGTCAAATCGAGTCGAGTCGAGCGTAGTCGGGTCGAGTTGAGCACAGTCAAGCGATGACGCGTCGTGTCGAGAAAAGTTGTGTCTCGTCGACTCCAATGGTTACGAGTCACGTCGAGGAAACTCGAGGGAGTCCACCGGAGGGTAGTGAAGTTGAAAGTCGAGCCGAGCGAGTTGAGTCTAACTCCGATGAGTCGAGTCGAGCTGCGGTGAGCGAAGTTGAGTCGATTTTGGAAAAGTCGAGTCGACTCAGATCGAGCGCAGATTGAATCGTCTTTGTGGCAAATCAAGCGAAGTCGAGTGGACTCGAGGTTAGTCTAGTTGGGATGAGTCGAATCGAGTCGAGTCCAGCCGAGTCGGATCAAGTGGAGGAGAGTCCAGCGATGAAGCATCGCGTCGAGCAAAGTTGTGTCTAGTCGACTCCAAAGGTGACAAGTCACACGAGGAGGAAACTCGAGGGGAGTCCTCCCGAGAGTCGTGAAGTTGAAAGTCGTGCTTTGAGCGAGTTGCGTCGAACTCCGATGAGTCGAGTCGAGCTGTGTTGAGCGAAGTTGAGTCGATTCTGGAAAAGTCGAGTCGACTCGGCTCGAGCGCGATTGATTGAATCGTCTTTGTGGCAATTCAAGCGAAGTCGAGTGGACTCGAGGCAAGTCTAGTTTGGATGAGTCAAATCGAGTCGAGTCCAGCCGAGTCGGATCAAGCCGAGGAGAGTCCAGCGATGATGCATCGTGTCGAGAAAAGTTGTGTCTAGTCGACTCCAACGGTGACAAGTCACGTCGAGGAAAGTTGAGAGGAGTCGACCGAAGTGTAGGCAAGTTGAAAGTCGAGCATAGAAGAATTGCGTCGAACGGGATGAGTCGACTCAAGCCAAGTTCATTCGATTTGGGAAAAGTCGAGTCGCCTTTCGTCGAGCGCAGTAGAATCGTGCAGTGCCGAATCAAGCGAAGTTGAGTGGAGTTGAGGCGAGTCGAGTGGGGATGAGTCAAATCGAGTCGAGTCGAGCGTAGTCGGGTCGAGTTGAGCACAGTCAAGCGATGACGCGTCGTGTCGAGAAAAGTTGTGTCTCGTCGACTCCAATGGTTACGAGTCACGTCGAGGAAACTCGAGGGGAGTCCACCGGAGGGTAGTGAAGTTGAAAGTCGAGCCGAGCGAGTTGAGTCTAACTCCGATGAGTCGAGTCGAGCTGCGGTGAGCGAAGTTGAGTCGATTTTGGAAAAGTCGAGTCGACTCGGATCGAGCGATTGAATCGTCTTTGTGGCAAATCAAGCGAAGTCGAGTGGACTCGAGGTTAGTCTAGTTGGGATGAGTCGAATCGAGTCGAGTCCAGCGATGAAGCATCGCGTCGAGCAAAGTTGTGTCTAGTTGACTCCAAAGGTGACAAGTCACGCCGAGGAAACTCGAGGGGAGTCCTCCCGAGAGTCGTGAAGTTGAAAGTCGTCTTTGAGCGAGTTGCGTCGAACTCGATGAGTCGAGTCGAGCTGTGTTGAGCGAAGTTGAGTCGATTCGGAAAAAGTCGAGTCGACTCGGCTCGAGCGCGTTGAATCGTCTTTGTGGCAATTCAAGCGAAGTCGAGTGGACTCGAGGCAAGTCTAGTTTGGATGAGTCAAATCGAGTCGAGTCCAGCCGAGTCGGATCAAGCCGAGGAGAGTCCAGCGATGATGCATCGTGTCGAGAAAAGTTGTGTCTAGTCGACTCCAACGGTGACAAGTCACGTCGAGGAAAGTTGAGAGGAGTCGACCGAAGTGTAGGCAAGTTGAAAGTCGAGCATAGAAGAATTGCGTCGAACCGGGATGAGTCGACTCAAGCCAAGTTCATTCGATTTGGGAAAAGTCGAGTCGCCTTTCGTCGAGCGCAGTAGAATCGTGCAGTGCCGAATCAAGCGAAGTTGAGTGGAGTTGAGGCGAGTCGAGTGGGGATGAGTCAAATCGAGTCGAGTCGAGCGTAGTCGGGTCGAGTTGAGCACATCAGCGATGACGCGTCGTGTCGAGAAAAGTTGTGTCTCGTCGACTCCAATGGTTACGAGTCACGTCGAGGAAACTCGAGGGGAGTCCACCGGAGGGTAGTGAAGTTGAAAGTCGAGCCGAGCGAGTTGAGTCTAACTCCGATGAGTCGAGTCGAGCTGCGGTGAGCGAAGTTGAGTCGATTTTGGAAAAGTCGAGTCGACTCGGATCGAGCGCGATTGAATCGTCTTTGTGGCAAATCAAGCGAAGTCGAGTGGACTCGAGGTTAGTCTAGTTGGGATGAGTCGAATCGAGTCGAGTCCAGCCGAGTCGGATCAAGTGGAGGAGAGTCCAGCGATGAAGCATCGCGTCGAGCAAAGTTGTGTCTAGTCGACTCCAAAGGTGACAAGTCACGCCGAGGAAACTCGAGGGGAGTCCTCCCGAGAGTCGTGAAGTTGAAAGTCGTCTTTGAGCAGGTTGCGTCGAACTCCGATGAGTCGAGTCGAGCTGTGTTGAGCGAAGTTGAGTCGATTCTGGAAAAGTCGAGTCGACTCGGCTCGAGCGCAGATTGAATCGTCTTTGTGGCAATTCAAGCGAAGTCGAGTGGACTCGAGGCAAGTCTAGTTTGGATGAGTCAAATCGAGTCGAGTCCAGCCGAGTCGGATCAAGCCGAGGAGAGTCCAGCGATGATGCATCGTGTCGAGAAAAGTTGTGTCTAGTCGACTCCAACGGTGACAAGTCACGTCGAGGAAAGTTGAGAGGAGTCGACCGAAGTGTAGGCAAGTTGAAAGTCGAGCATAGAAGAATTGCGTCGAACCGGGATGAGTCGACTCAAGCCAAGTTCATTCGATTTGGGCAAAGTCGAGTCGCCTTTCGTCGAGCGCAGTAGAATCGTGCAGTGCCGAATCAAGCGAAGTTGAGTGGAGTTGAGGCGAGTCGAGTGGGGATGAGTCAAATCGAGTCGAGTCGAGCGTAGTCGGGTCGAGTTGAGCACGATCAAGCGATGACGCGTCGTGTCGAGAAAAAGTTGTGTCTCGTCGACTCCAATGGTTACGAGTCACGTCGAGGAAACTCGAGGGAGTCCACCGGAGGGTAGTGAAGTTGAAAGTCGAGCCGAGCGAGTTGAGTCTAACTCCGATGAGTCGAGTCGAGCTGCGGTGAGCGAAGTTGAGTCGATTTTGGAAAAGTCGAGTCGACTCAGATCGAGCGCGATTGAATCGTCTGTGGCAAATCAGCGAAGTCGAGTGGACTCGAGGTTAGTCTAGTTGGGATGAGTCGAATCGAGTCGAGTCGAGCCGAGTCGGATCAAGTGGAGGAGAGTCCAGCGATGAAGCATCGCGTCGAGCAAAGTTGTGTCTAGTCGACTCCAAAGGTGACAATCACGCCGAGGAAACTCGAGGGGAGTCCTCCCGAGAGTCGTGAAGTTGAAAGTCGTCTTTGAGCGAGTTGCGTCGAACTCCGATGAGTCGAGTCGAGCTGTGTTGAGCGAAGTTGAGTCGATTCTGGAAAAGTCGAGTCGACTCAGCTCGAGCGCAGTTGAATCGTGCTGTGGCAATTCAAGCGAAGTCGAGTGGACTCGAGGCAAGTCTAGTTTGGATGAGTCAAATCGAGTCGAGTCCAGCCGAGTCGGATCAAGCCGAGGAGAGTCCAGCGATGATGCATCGTGTCGAGAAAAGTTGTGTCTAGTCGACTCCAACGGTGACACGTCACGTCGAGGAAAGTTGAGAGGAGTCGACCGAAGTGTAGGCAAGTTGAAAGTCGAGCATAGAAGAATTGCGTCGACTCAAGCCAAGTTCATTCGATTTGGGCAAAGTCGAGTCGCCTTTCGTCGAGCGCAGTAGAATCGTGCAGTGCCGAATCAAGCGAAGTTGAGTGGAGTTGAGGCGAGTCGAGTGGGGATGAGTCAAATCGAGTCGAGTCGAGCGTAGTCGGGTCGAGTTGAGCACGAGTCAAGCGATGACGCGTCGTGTCGAGAAAAGTTGTGTCTCGTCGACTCCAATGGTTACGAGTCACGTCGAGGAAACTCGAGGGAGTCCACGGAGGGTAGTGAAGTTGAAAGTCGAGCCGAGCGAGTTGAGTCTAACTCCGATGAGTCGAGTCGAGCTGCGGTGAGCGAAGTTGAGTCGATTTTGGAAAAGTCGAGTCGACTCGGATCGAGCGCGATTGAATCGTCTTTGTGGCAAATCAAGCGAAGTCGAGTGGACTCGAGGTTAGTCTAGTTGGGATGAGTCGAATCGAGTCGAGTCGAGCCGAGTCGGATCAAGTGGAGGAGAGTCCAGCGATGAAGCATCGCGTCGAGCAAAGTTGTGTCTAGTCGACTCCAAAGGTGACAATCACGCCGAGGAAACTCGAGGGGAGTCCTCCGAGAGTCGTGAAGTTGAAAGTCGTCTTTGAGCGAGTTGCGTCGAACTCCGATGAGTCGAGTCGAGCTGTGTTGAGCGAAGTTGAGTCGATTCTGGAAAAGTCGAGTCGACTCAGCTCGAGCGCAGTTGAATCGTCGTTGTGGCAATTCAAGCGAAGTCGAGTGGACTCGAGGCAAGTCTAGTTTGGATGAGTCAAATCGAGTCGAGTCCAGCCGAGTCGGATCAAGCCGAGGAGAGTCCAGCGATGATGCATCGTGTCGAGAAAAGTTGTGTCTAGTCGACTCCAACGGTGACAAGTCACGTCGAGGAAAGTTGAGAGGAGTCGACCGAAGTGTAGGCAAGTTGAAAGTCGAGCATAGAAGAATTGCGTCGAACCGGGATGAGTCGACTCAAGCCAAGTTCATTCGATTTGGGAAAAGTCGAGTCGCCTTTCGTCGAGCGCAGTAGAATCGTGCAGTGCCGAATCAAGCGAAGTTGAGTGGAGTTGAGGCGAGTCGAGTGGGGATGAGTCAAATCGAGTCGAGTCGAGCGTAGTCGGGTCGAGTTGAGCACGATCAAGCGATGACGCGTCGTGTCGAGAAAAGTTGTGTCTCGTCGACTCCAATGGTTACGAGTCACGTCGAGGAAACTCGAGGGGAGTCCACCGGAGGGTAGTGAAGTTGAAAGTCGAGCCGAGCAGAGTTGAGTCTAACTCCGATGAGTCGAGTCGAGCTGCGGTGAGCGAAGTTGAGTCGATTTTGGAAAAGTCGAGTCGACTCGATCGAGCGCGATTGAATCGTCTTTGTGGCAAATCAGCGAAGTCGAGTGGACTCGAGGTTAGTCTAGTTGGGATGAGTCGAATCGAGTCGAGTCCAGCCGAGTCGGATCAAGTGGAGGAGAGTCCAGCGATGAAGCATCGCGTCGAGCAAAGTTGTGTCTAGTCGACTCCAAAGGTGACAAGTCACGCCGAGGAAACTCGAGGGGAGTCCTCCCGAGAGTCGTGAAGTTGAAAGTCGTCTTTGAGCGAGTTGCGTCGAACTCCGATGAGTCGAGTCGAGCCGTGTTGAGCGAAGTTGAGTCGATTCTGGAAAAGTCGAGTCGACTCGGCTCGAGCGCAGATTGAATCGTCTTTGTGGCAATTCAAGCGAAGTCGAGTGGACTCGAGGCAAGTCTAGTTTGGATGAGTCAAATCGAGTCGAGTCCAGCCGAGTCGGATCAAGCCGAGGAGAGTCCAGCGATGATGCATCGTGTCGAGAAAAGTTGTGTCTAGTCGACTCCAACGGTGACAAGTCACGTCGAGGAAAGTTGAGAGGAGTCGACCAGGAAGTGTAGGCAAGTTGAAAGTCGAGCATAGAAGAATTGCGTCGAACCGGGATGAGTCGACTCAAGCCAAGTTCATTCGATTTGGGAAAAGTCGAGTCGCCTTTCGTCGAGCGCGAGAGAATCGTGCGTGTCGAATCAAGCGAAGTTGAGTGGAGTTGAGGCGAGTCGAGTGGGGATGAGTCAAATCGAGTCGAGTCGAGCGTAGTCGGGTCGAGTTGAGCACAGTCAAGCGATGACGCGTCGTGTCGAGAAAAGTTGTGTCTCGTCGACTCCAATGGTTACGAGTCACGTCGAGGAAACTCGAGGGGAGTCCACCGGAGGGTAGTGAAGTTGAAAGTCGAGCCGAGCGAGTTGAGTCTAACTCCGATGAGTCGAGTCGAGCTGCGGTGAGCGAAGTTGAGTCGATTTTGGAAAAGTCGAGTCGACTCGGATCGAGCGCAGATTGAATCGTCTTTGTGGCAAATCAAGCGAAGTCGAGTGGACTCGAGGTTAGTCTAGTTGGGATGAGTCGAATCGAGTCGAGTCCAGCCGAGTCGGATCAAGTGGAGGAGAGTCCAGCGATGAAGCATCGCGTCGAGCAAAGTTGTGTCTAGTCGACTCCAAAGGTGACAAGTCACGCCGAGGAAACTCGAGGGGAGTCCTCCCGAGAGTCGTGAAGTTGAAAGTCGTTTGAGCGAGTTGCGTCGAACTCCGATGAGTCGAGTCGAGCTGTGTTGAGCGAAGTTGAGTCGATTCTGGAAAAGTCGAGTCGACTCGGCTCGAGCGCGATTGAATCGTCTTTGTGGCAATTCAAGCGAAGTCGAGTGGACTCGAGGCAAGTCTAGTTTGGATGAGTCAAATCGAGTCGAGTCCAGCCGAGTCGGATCAAGCCGAGGAGAGTCCAGCGATGATGCATCGTGTCGAGAAAAGTTGTGTCTAGTCGACTCCAACGGTGACAAGTCACGTCGAGGAAAGTTGAGAGGAGTCGACCGAAGTGTAGGCAAGTTGAAAGTCGAGCATAGAAGAATTGCGTCGAACCGGGATGAGTCGACTCAAGCCAAGTTCATTCGATTTGGGAAAAGTCGAGTCGCCTTTCGTCGAGCGCAAGAGAATCGTGCGGTCGAATCAAGCGAAGTTGAGTGGAGTTGAGGCGAGTCGAGTGGGGATGAGTCAAATCGAGTCGAGTCGAGCGTAGTCGGGTCGAGTTGAGCACGAGTCAAGCGATGACGCGTCGTGTCGAGAAAAGTTGTGTCTCGTCGACTCCAATGGTTACGAGTCACGTCGAGGAAACTCGAGGGAGTCCACCGGAGGGTAGTGAAGTTGAAAGTCGAGCCGAGCGAGTTGAGTCTAACTCCGATGAGTCGAGTCGAGCTGCGGTGAGCGAAGTTGAGTCGATTTTGGAAAAGTCGAGTCGACTCAGATCGAGCGCAGATTGAATCGTCTTTGTGGCAAATCAAGCGAAGTCGAGTGGACTCGAGGTTAGTCTAGTTGGGATGAGTCGAATCGAGTCGAGTCCAGTCGAGTCGGATCAAGTGGAGGAGAGTCCAGCGATGAAGCATCGCGTCGAGCAAAGTTGTGTCTAGTCGACTCCAAAGGTGACAAGTCACGCCGAGGAAACTCGAGGGGAGTCCTCCCGAGAGTCGTGAAGTTGAAAGTCGTCTTTGAGCGAGTTGCGTCGAACTCCGATGAGTCGAGTCGAGCTGTGTTGAGCGAAGTTGAGTCGATTCGGAAAAGTCGAGTCGACTCAGCTCGAGCGCAGTTGAATCGTCGTTGTGGCAATTCAAGCGAAGTCGAGTGGACTCGAGGCAAGTCTAGTTTGGATGAGTCAAATCGAGTCGAGTCCAGCCGAGTCGGATCAAGCCGAGGAGAGTCCAGCGATGATGCATCGTGTCGAGAAAAGTTGTGTCTAGTCGACTCCAACGGTGACAAGTCACGTCGAGGAAAGTTGAGAGGAGTCGACCGAAGTGTAGGCAAGTTGAAAGTCGAGCATAGAAGAATTGCGTCGAACCGGGATGAGTCGACTCAAGCCAAGTTCATTCGATTTGGGAAAAGTCGAGTCGCCTTTCGTCGAGCGCAGTAGAATCGTGCAGTGCCGAATCAAGCGAAGTTGAGTGGAGTTGAGGCGAGTCGAGTGGGGATGAGTCAAATCGAGTCGAGTCGAGCGTAGTCGGGTCGAGTTGAGCACAGTCAAGCGATGACGCGTCGTGTCGAGAAAAGTTGTGTCTCGTCGACTCCAATGGTTACGAGTCACGTCGAGGAAACTCGGGGAGTCCACCGGAGGGTAGTGAAGTTGAAAGTCGAGCCGAGCGAGTTGAGTCTAACTCCGATGAGTCGAGTCGAGCTGCGGTGAGCGAAGTTGAGTCGATTTTGGAAAAGTCGAGTCGACTCGATCGAGCGCAGATTGAATCGTCTTGTGGCAAATCAGCGAAGTCGAGTGGACTCGAGGTTAGTCTAGTTGGGATGAGTCGAATCGAGTCGAGTCAGCCGAGTCGGATCAAGTGGAGGAGAGTCCAGCGATGAAGCATCGCGTCGAGCAAAGTTGTGTCTAGTCGACTCCAAAGGTGACAAGTCACGCCGAGGAAACTCGAGGGGAGTCCTCCCGAGAGTCGTGAAGTTGAAAGTCGTCTTTGAGCAGAGTTGCGTCGAACTCCGATGAGTCGAGTCGATTTGTGTTGAGCGAAGTTGAGTCGATTCTGGAAAAGTCGAGTCGACTCAGCTCGAGCGCAGTTGAATCGTGCTGTGGCAATTCAAGCGAAGTCGAGTGGACTCGAGGCAAGTCTAGTTTGGATGAGTCAAATCGAGTCGAGTCCAGCCGAGTCGGATCAAGCCGAGGAGAGTCCAGCGATGATGCATCGTGTCGAGAAAAGTTGTGTCTAGTCGACTCCAACGGTGACAAGTCACGTCGAGGAAAGTTGAGAGGAGTCGACCGAAGTGTAGGCAAGTTGAAAGTCGAGCATAGAAGAATTGCGTCGAACCGGGATGAGTCGACTCAAGCCAAGTTCATTCGATTTGGGAAAAGTCGAGTCGCCTTTCGTCGAGCGCGAGAGAATCGTGCGTGTCGAATCAAGCGAAGTTGAGTGGAGTTGAGGCGAGTCGAGTGGGGATGAGTCAAATCGAGTCGAGTCGAGCGTAGTCGGGTCGAGTTGAGCACAGTCAAGCGATGACGCGTCGTGTCGAGAAAAGTTGTGTCTCGTCGACTCCAATGGTTACGAGTCACGTCGAGGAAACTCGAGGGGAGTCCACCGGAGGGTAGTGAAGTTGAAAGTCGAGCCGAGCAGAGTTGAGTCTAACTCCGATGAGTCGAGTCGAGCTGCGGTGAGCGAAGTTGAGTCGATTTTGGAAAAGTCGAGTCGACTCGGATCGAGCTTGATTGAATCGTCTTTGTGGCAAATCAAGCGAAGTCGAGTGGACTCGAGGTTAGTCTAGTTGGGATGAGTCGAATCGAGTCGAGTCCAGCCGAGTCGGATCAAGTGGAGGAGAGTCCAGCGATGAAGCATCGCGTCGAGCAAAGTTGTGTCTAGTCGACTCCAAAGGTGACAAGTCACGCCGAGGAAACTCGAGGGGAGTCCTCCCGAGAGTCGTGAAGTTGAAAGTCGTCTTTGAGCAGAGTTGCGTCGAACTCCGATGAGTCGAGTCGAGCCGTGTTGAGCGAAGTTGAGTCGATTACGGAAAAGTCGAGTCGACTCGGCTCGAGCGCAGCTTGAATCGTCTTTGTGGCAATTCAAGCGAAGTCGAGTGGACTCGAGGCAAGTCTAGTTTGGATGAGTCAAATCGAAGTCGAGTCCAGCCGAGTCGGATCGAGGAGAGTCCAGCGATGATGCATCGTGTCGAGAAAAGTTGTGTCTAGTCGACTCCAACGGTGACAAGTCACGTCGAGGAAAGTTGAGAGGAGTCGACCGAAGTGTAGGCAAGTTGAAAGTCGAGCATAGAAGAATTGCGTCGAACCGGGATGAGTCGACTCAAGCCAAGTTCATTCGATTTGGGAAAAGTCGAGTCGCCTTTCGTCGAGCGCGAGAGAATCGTGCGATGGCCGAATCAAGCGAAGTTGAGTGGAGTTGAGGCGAGTCGAGTGGGGATGAGTCAAATCGAGTCGAGTCGAGCGTAGTCGGGTCGAGTTGAGCACGGATCAAGCGATGACGCGTCGTGTCGAGAAAAGTTGTGTCTCGTCGACTCCAATGGTTACGAGTCACGTCGAGGAAACTCGAGGGAGTCCACCGGAGGGTAGTGAAGTTGAAAGTCGAGCCGAGCAGAGTTGAGTCTAACTCCGATGAGTCGAGTCGAGCTGCGGTGAGCGAAGTTGAGTCGATTTTGGAAAAGTCGAGTCGACTCGGATCGAGCGCGATTGAATCGTCTTTGTGGCAAATCAAGCGAAGTCGAGTGGACTCGAGGTTAGTCTAGTTGGGATGAGTCGAATCGAGTCGAGTCCAGCCGAGTCGGATCAAGTGGAGGAGAGTCCAGCGATGAAGCATCGCGTCGAGCAAAGTTGTGTCTAGTCGACTCCAAAGGTGACAAGTCACGCCGAGGAAACTCGAGGGGAGTCCTCCCGAGAGTCGTGAAGTTGAAAGTCGTCTTGAGCGAGTTGCGTCGAACTCCGATGAGTCGAGTCGAGCCGTGTTGAGCGAAGTTGAGTCGATTCCCGGAAAAGTCGAGTCGACTCGGCTCGAGCGCAGTTGAATCGTGCCGTGGCAATTCAAGCGAAGTCGAGTGGACTCGAGGCAAGTCTAGTTTGGATGAGTCAAATCGAGTCGAGTCCAGCCGAGTCGGATCAAGCCGAGGAGAGTCCAGCGATGATGCATCGTGTCGAGAAAAGTTGTGTCTAGTCGACTCCAACGGTGACAAGTCACGTCGAGGAAAGTTGAGAGGAGTCGACCGAAGTGTAGGCAAGTTGAAAGTCGAGCATAGAAGAATTGCGTCGAATCGGGATGAGTCGACTCAAGCCAAGTTCATTCGATTTGGGAAAAGTCGAGTCGCCTTTCGTCGAGCGCAAGAGAATCGTGCGTGTCGAATCAAGCGAAGTTGAGTGGAGTTGAGGCGAGTCGAGTGGGGATGAGTCAAATCGAGTCGAGTCGAGCGTAGTCGGGTCGAGTTGAGCACGGTCAAGCGATGACGCGTCGTGTCGAGAAAAGTTGTGTCTCGTCGACTCCAATGGTTACGAGTCACGTCGAGGAAACTCGAGGGGAGTCCACCGGAGGGTAGTGAAGTTGAAAGTCGAGCCGAGCAGAGTTGAGTCTAACTCGATGAGTCGAGATCGAGCTGC
>JAMKYM010000592.1:0-42940 GCA_026541065.1 Canavalia ensiformis
TGTTTAGATATGTTTGCTTAGGAATGATGTTTCATGTGTCTATGTGGTTTAAGTGCGTCTATGTGTATATTTAACTTGTTTGTGTGTTTGTTCTGTGAGCTCAGGGTTGTTGTGTGCTAGTGTGGAAGTAGTGTTGTGTTTATATTATTCTTTTGGTTTACGAGTTAGGGTTAAGTGTGTTTATGTTTGTTGTGTGTTTTTATTTTAGGACTAAGTGTGTATGCATTTGTTGCTTATGTTGAAATTCTTTTGTGTTTTGTTATTTTTTTGCATACTCTATTTGTATGTTATTTCAAAGTATGCATGTGTGTAGTTTGTTGTTAATGATTATGTATATTTGTTACTGCTTGTGTTTGTTTTTTATGACTAAGCGTGTATGTTGTGTGTTGGTAGTTTTGTGTATTGGTTTTGTGTTGTATGTGTGATTTATGTTCATTATGTGTGAGTATGTTTGGATTTTTCTTATGCATATATTTTTTTGTATGGATTGTTGTTGTTTCTTATTTTCAGGAGTGTGTTCTTTGTCGATGTATTTGTGTATAGACTTGTTGTTGTGTGTATTTTATGTTTATATGTTTATTATTTTTTTCAAATAGATGTGTATTTTTTAATTATGTGTTTGTTTTGTGTGTTATTTAAAAGTGTTTGTATATGTATTTTTATTGTGTGTGGTCTATTTCTTTATATCATTTTTTATGATTATGTGTATATGTGTTAGGTGTTTGTGTGTTTCTTTGTTGTTTTTGCTTGTTTTCCCATGTTCTTCGTGTGCATGTGTGTGTATGTGGTGTGTTCTTTGTATATATATTGTACACGAGCGTATGCATGTTGAATGTGAGTTTTTGTTGTATGTGTGTGTATGACTTTTGTTTGTATTATTATCTATTATTTGTAAGTGAATTTTTTTAGGTGTTTGTTGGTTGAAAATAATTTTTTAGTACGCTTATGTTATTTCAATGTTTGTGCATGTGTATTGCTTGTGCATGCGTTTGTTTGTCTTCTTTCTATGGTGTGTTTGAATGTCTATATTTGTTGTTTGTATGTGTATTTGTTAATTGTGTGCTTGTTATGTATGTTGTCAAAAAGATTTTGTGTATTCATTCATTGTCTAAGGTCCACTTCTTTATGTTGTTGTTTATGATTGTGTGTATATGTGTTGGGTGTTTGTGTGTTTCTTCATTGTTTGCGCTTGTTTGCTTGTGTTCTTTCTATATGTGCAAATATTTTATGCTCTTTGTTTGTATGTTATATACAAGTGTATGCTTGTTGAATGCGTGTATATAATCATTGTTCGTGTGTTGTATTTGGATTTTGTTTTGTGTTGTGTATGCTTCCATTGTGTGACTGCTTGTGGTATATTCGTTTGTTGTATGTGTGGGTATGATTTTTGTTTCTGTTCTTGTCCATTGTTTGTATGTATCTAGGACCGGGATTAGTATTGGGACATGGTTTAGTAGTAGGACTAGGACTAGGATCAGTACTTGGACTAGGACCAGTAGTAAGATCAGGACAAAGATCAATACTGGGACCATGTCCAGTACTAGGACTAGAACCAAGACTTGTAATAGCATCAAGACCAAGCTCAGTAGTGGGACTAAGATCTAGATCAGTAATTGGTCTAGGTCTAAGAGTAGAAGGAGGACCAGGATCGGTACTAGGACCAGGACTAGGACCAATATTAGGTCTAGTTCCCAGATTAGTACTAGGACATAGACTAGGATCAGTACTATGACAAAGACCAGTACTAGGACCAGAACCAGGATCACTTTTGGGATTAGGGCCTGTAGTAGCACTAGGACGAGCATGAATACTAGGACCAAGTCGAGTAGTAGGACCAGGATCAGGACCAATAGTAGCACCACGAATAAGATCAGTACTGGCATCAGGATAAATACTGGGATTAGTACTAGTAGTACTGATCCTGGTCTTGGTGCTATTATTGGTCCTGGTCCTAGTCCTACTACTAGTCTTGGTGGTAGTACTGATCCTACTCCTGGTGCTACTACTAATCTTGGTCCAAGTACCAATCCTTTTTTTGGTGCTACTACTAGTCCTTGTCCTAGTACTTATCTTGGTCCTGGTCCAACTACTGGACCTAGTTCAAGTACTAACCGTGTTCGTGGTCCTGCTACTAGACCTCTTGCAATTACTAATCCTGATCTTAGTCCTACTATTGGATCTGGAGCAATTACTAACCTTGGTGTTAGTCCAACTATTTGTCCTGGTTCTAGTACTTAACCCTACTGGTCTTGGTCCTAGTATTGATCCTGATCATGGTGCTATTACTGGTCCTGGTCCTGGTCTTGATTCTATTATTGGACTTAGACCAATTAGCGATCTTGGTCATGGTTCTATTATTGTTCCTGGTTGATATATATATATCTTGGCCCAAGTCCCTGTACTAATCCTGCTTCTTGTCCTACTACTAGTCCTTTTTCCCAAAACGGATCCTTGTCTTCGTCCCACTTCTTGACTCGATCCTAGTACCGATCTTGGTCATTGTCCTACTACTAGTCTTGGTCCTGGTCCTACTATTGGACCTAGTCCCCCTAGATTCTGGTCTTGGTCCAACTATGGATCATGGACCTGTACCCATTATTAATCTCGATGCCAGGAGTGATCCTGGTCTTGGTCCTGCTACTTGTAACAATTATCCTTTCCCTTGTCTTGGACTTGCTATTGGACCTTATTCCAGTATTGATCCTACTCCTCGTCCTATTACTGGTCCTGGTCCCCGTATTAATCATGGTTATGGTCTTGGTGCTACTATTGGTCCTGGTCCTAATCCTACTACTAGTCTTGGTGGTAGTATTAATCATACTCCTGGTGCTACTACTAATCTTCGTCTTGGTCCTACTTCTGGACCTC
Source organism: Canavalia ensiformis (assembly GCA_026541065.1). Taxonomy (NCBI): domain Eukaryota; kingdom Viridiplantae; phylum Streptophyta; class Magnoliopsida; order Fabales; family Fabaceae; genus Canavalia; species Canavalia ensiformis. Next base: position 2,869 of record JAMKYM010000592.1, read on the forward strand.
TTGCAATTACCGATCCTTGTCTTATTCCTACTATTGGATTTGGTTCTAGTACTTAACCTAGTTCAGGTCCTACCATTAGATCTAGTCCCAAAACTAATCCTAGTCCTCTTCCCTACTACTGCCCTGGTCCTAGTATTGATCCTTGTCTTGCTCCCGGTCCCGATTAGGTATGTATGCTTTTATTTTTTTGTTAATAGGTGTGTATGTGGTTTAAGTGTGTGCATGTTTGTTGTAAGTTTTCCTTTTATTACTAAGTGTCAGCGCATCTGTTGCTTATGTTGTAAATTAATTTTTTTATGCATGTTCAGTGTGTTAATTGTTTGTGTATTTTGTGTGTATGTTATTTGAATGTGAGCATGTGTGAAATATGTTGTTATTGATTGTGTATATTTGTTGTTGTTGCTGTTTGTGTTTGTTTTTTTATGACTAAGTAAATATGTCGTGCGTGCGTGGTTTTTTTGTGGGTTTTGGTTTTTATATATGTTGTTTGTGTATGTGTGTTTGTTAATTGTGTATTATTTAAAAGTGTTTGTATATGTATTTTTATTGTTTGTGGTCTATTTCTTTGTGTCATTTTTTTATGATTGTGTATATATGTGTTGGATGTTTGTGTGTCTATTTGTTTGTGTTGATCTTTGTGTTTTGTTTTCCTGTGTTCGCTTTGTGTATATGTTGTGTGTTTTTTGTATGTATATTGTATACAAGTGTATGCATGTTGAATGTGAGTGTTTGTTGTGTGCGTATGATTTTTGTTTGTGTTCTTGTCTATTGTTTGTAACTGTATTTTTTTTGGTTTATCGGTTGAAAATAAATTTGTTTTACGTTGATGTTATTTGAATGTTTGTGCATGTGTATTGCTTCTATATGTGTTTTTTGTGTTGTCAAGTTGAATGTCTACATTTGTTGTTTGTTTGTGTATTTGTTAATTGTGTGCTTGTTATATGTGTTGTTTAAAAGTATTTGTGTATGCATTTGTTGTCTGAGCTCCACTTCTTTATATTGTTTTTTTATGACTAAGTGTATATGTGTTGGGTGTTTTTGTGCTTTTTTTGTGCTTGTTTGTCTCTGTTCTTTGTGCGTGTATTTTATATGCTCTTTGTTTGTATGTTATGTACAAGTGTATGCCTCTTTAATGTGTATATATAATTATTGTAGTGTTTTGTGTTTGTACATTTGTGTTGTGTATGCTTTAATTGTGTATGTGCTTCTTGTATATGAGTGTTTGTTGTGTGTGTATTTTTTTGTTTGTGTTCTTGTCCTTTTTTTGTAAGTATATGTTTTGTTTCTATTTGTTGGTTGAAAATAAATTTGTTGTATGTTTATCACTTGTATGTGTTTGTTTTCTTCTTCGTGTGTGTAGGGTTGGTTATTTGTATGTGCTTGTGAGTGTGTATCTTGTATATATTGTTTGTAGTTTGTATCATGTGATATGTGTGTATGTTTGGTTTAGATATGTTTGTTTAGGAGTGATGCTTTTGTGTGTTTATGTTTTATTTGTGTGTGTTTATGTATGTTATCTGAGTACGTGTGTTAGTTATCTTAGTCTCTATGTGTGTATTTAACTTGTTTGTGTGTGTCTCTATGTGTGTATTTAACTTGTTTGTGTGTTTGTTCTATGTGCTCCTGGTTGTTGTGTGCTAGTGTGTTAGTAGTGTTGTGTTTGTATTATTTTGTTGATTTAGGGTTTAGGGTTAAGTGTATGTTTGTTGTGCGTTTTTATTTTATGACTAAGTGTGTATGCATCTATTGCTTATGTTGTAAATTTATATTTTTGTTTATGTTGTGTGTGTTACTTGTTTGTGTACTTTTTGTGTACGTTATTTGAATGTGTGCATGTGTGGAGTATGTTGTTAGTGATTATGTATATTTGTTACTGTTTGTGTTTGTTTTTTATGACTAAGTATGTATGTTGTGCGTGGGTAGTTTTTTTGTGTAATGTTTGTGTGTTGTGTGTGTGATTTATGTTTGGGTGTATTTGGTTGCGTTCATTATGTATGAGTATGTTTGGATTTTGCTTATGCAAATATGTTTTTTTATATGCATTGTTGTTTGTTATTTTCACGAGTATGTTCTTTATCGATGTATTTGTGTATAGGCTTATTGTTATGTGTATTTTATGTTTGTGTGTTTTTTGTGTGTTATTTAAAAGTATGTGTATATGTGTGTGTGTGTATGTGGTGTGTTCTTTGTATATATATATATATATATATATATATATATATATACACTGTATACGAGCTTATGCTTGTTGAATGTGGGTTTTTGTTGTATGTGTGTGTATGACTTTTGTTTGTGTTATTATCTATTGTTTGTAAGTGTACTTTTTTTAGGTGTTTGTTGGTTGCAAATAAATTTGTTGTACGTTTATGTTATTTGAATGTTTGTGCATGTGTATTTCTTGTGCATATGTTTGTTGGTGTTTTTTGTATGGTGTGTTTGACTGCCTATATGTGTTTTTTATTTGTGTGTTTTTTCGTTGTTTGCGTTTGATTGCTTGTGTTCTTTCTATGTGTGGGTACTTTGTATGCTCTTTGTTTGTATGTTATATACAAGTATATGCTTGTTAAATGCGTGTATATAATCATTATACATGTATTGAGTTTTTATAGTTATGTTTGGATTTTGTTTGGTGTTGTTTATGCTTCAATTGTGTGAGTACTTGGTTTATATTAGCGTTTGTTGTATGTGTAGGTATGATTTTTACTAGTGTTCTTATCCATTGTTTATAAGTATCCAAGACCAGGATTAGTACTGGGACCAGGTCTAGTAGTAGGACCAGGATCAGTAATAAGATCAAGACCAACATCAGTACTGGGACAAAGACCAGGATCAGTACTAGTACCAAGACCAGGATCAATCCTGGGACGAAGATCAGTGCTAGGACTAGGACCTGGATTAGGAACTAGTCTAGGTCTAAGGGTAGAAGGAGGGCCAGGATCGATACTAGGACTAGGACTAGGACCAATAGTAGGTCCAGGACCAAAAGATTAGTACTAGGACATGGATCAGGATTAGTACTATGACAAGGACAAGTAGTAGGACCAGAACCAGGATCACTATTGGGACTAAGGCCAATAGTAGCACTAGGACGAGCATCAATATTGGGACCAGGACTAGTATTAGCACTAGGACCAGGATCAATACTTGCACCAAGACTAGTAGTAGGATAAGGACTAGTAGTAGGACCAGGAGAAAGACCAGAACCAGGATCACTAATAGGATTAGGACCAGTAGTAACACCAAGATTAACATCAATACTAGGGCCAAGACCAGTGGTAGGACTAGAACCAGGATCAGTACTGGGACCAACACCAATAGTAGCACCAAGATCAGTACTAGGACCAACACCAGTAGTAGCACCAGGATCGGTACTGGAACCAAGTCCAGTAGTAGGACAAAGACCAGGACCAACAGTAGCACCACGAATAGGATCAATACTGGCATCAAGATCAATAGTAGGACCATGACCAGGATCAGTCCTAGAATCGAGATCAGTAATGAGACCAGCACCAGGATAAGTACTTGAAACAATACCAGTAATACATATCCTGGTCCTGGTGCTACTCTTAGTCTTGGTCCTAGTCTTACTACTACTCCTGGTGGTAGTGTTGATCCTGCTCCTGGTGTTACTACTAATCTTGGTCCACGTACTGATCCTGGTTCTAGTGCTACTCTTGGTCCTAGTCCTAGTACTTATCTTGGTCTTGGTCCAATTACTAGACCTAGTCCTAGTACTGACTGTGGCCTTGGTCCTACTACTTGACCTTTCGCAATTGCTGATCCTTGTCTTAGTCCTACTATTGAATCTGGAGCAGTTACTAATCTTGGTCTTAGTCCTACTAATTGTCCTTATTCTAGTACTTAACCTGGTCCAGGTCCTACCAACTGATGTGGTCCCAACACTATTCCTAGTCCTCATCCTACTATTAGTCTTAATCCTAGTATTGATCCTGGTTGTGGTCTTAGTATTCGAATGTTTATGCATGTCTATATCTTGTGCATAAATTTTTTGTGTTGTACGTTTGAATGTCTATATATGTTGTTTGTACGGGTATTTGTTAATTATATGCTAGTTATGTGTGTTGTTTAAAAGTATTTGTGTATGCATTTGTTGTTTGAGCTCCACTTCTTTGTGTTATTTTTTATGATTAGGTGCATATGTGTTAGGTGTTCGTGTGTTTCTTTGTTGTTTGTCCTTGTTTGTTTGCTTGCGTTCTTTGTATGTGTATTTTTTATGCTCTTTGTTTGTATGTTATATACAAGTGTAAGCTTGTTAAATGCATGTATATAATTATTGTACGTGTTTTGTATGCTTTAATTGTGTGTGTGTGCTTGTTGTATTTGAGTGTTTGTTGTATGTGTGTATGTTTTTTGTTTGTGTTCTTTTCCATTCTTGTAAGTATATTTTTTTTTCTATTTGTTGGTTGAAAATAAACTTGTTGTATGCTTATCACTTGTATGTGTTTGTTGTGTTGTTCATGTGTGGTTGTTGTTTGTCTAAAAATGATGGTTATTTGTATGTGTATGTTATGTTCTTGTGAGTGTGTATGTTGTATATATTGTTTGTAATTTATACCGTGTGTATGTTTTGTTTATATATGTTTGTTTAGGAGTGATGTTTTTTTGTGTCTATGTTTTATTTGTCTAGTGTGTATTTTATTTTTGTGTGTTTGTTGTGTTTTATGTGTGTATTTAACTTGTTTGTGTGTTTTCGATTTCATGGTTGTTTGTGCTAGTGTGTAAGTTGTGTTGTGTTTATATTTTTTTTTTTTTGTTTACGATTTAGGGTTAAGTGTGTGTATGTTTGCTTTATTTTATGACTAATTATGTATGCATCTGTTGCTTATGTTGTAAATTTATGTTTTGTGTTTATGTTGTGTGTGTTACTTGTTTGCGTACCTTATGCATACGTTATTTGAATGTGTGCATGTATGGAGTATGTTGTTAGTGACCAAGCATATTTATTATTATTTGTTTTTGTTTTTTATGACTAAGTATGTGTGTTGTGTGTGTGATTTATGTTTCCGTGTATTTGGGTGTTCATTATATATGAGTATGTTTGGATTTTTCTTATGCATATATGTTTTTTGTATGGATTGCTATTTTTTATTCTCAGGAGTGTGTTTTTTATCGATGTATTTGTGTATAAGCTTGTTGTTGTGTATACTTTATGTTTATGACTTTGTTGTTTTTTCAAATATGTGTATTTGTAAATTGTGTGTTTGCTGTGTATGTTATTTAAAAGTGTTTGTATATATATTTTTATTATATGTGGTCTATTTCTTTATATCATTTTCTTTTATTATATGTACATGTGTTAGGTTTTTGTGTGTTTCTTTGCTGTTTTTGTTTGTTTTTCCATGTTCTTTGTGTGTCTATATGTGGTGTGTTCTTTGTATATATATTGTATTTGAGCATATGCGTGTTGAATGTGAGTTTTTGTTGTATGCGCCTATCTATTGTTTGTAATTGAATTTTTTTAGGTGTTTGTTGGTTGAAAATAGTTTTTTTGTACGCTTATGTTATTTCAATGTTTGTTCATGTGTATTGCTTGTGCATGTGTTTGTTTGTCTTTTTTCTATGGTGTGTTTGAATGTCAATATTTGTTGTTTGTATGTGTATTTGTTAATTGTGTGCTTGTTATGTGTGTTCTCAAAATGTTTTTGTATTCATTCGTTGTCTAAGGTCCACTTCTATATGTTGTTGTTTATGATTGTGTATATGTGGTAGGTGTTTGTGTGTTTCTTCATTGTTTACATTTGTTAGCTTGTGTTCCTTCTATATGTGGGTATTTTGTATGCTCTTTGTTTGTATGTTATAGACAAGTGTATGCTTGTTGAATTCGTGTATATAATATTTGTACAAGTGTTGTGTTTGGATTTTTTTTTTTTGTGTATGCTTCAATTGTGTGAGTGCTTGTTTTTTATTAGCGTTTATTGTATATGGGGGGTATGATTTTCGTTTGTGTTCTTGTAAGCTATTTGTAAGTATCCAGGACCAGGATTAGTACTAGGACCAGGTCTAGTAGTAGGACCAGGATTACGATCACTACTGGAACCAAGACCAATAGTAAGACCAGGATAAGGATAAGTACATCGACCATGTCCAGTACTTAGACTAGAACCAGCATCAATCTAGGGACCAGGACCTATAATAGGACTAAGACCAAGATTAGTAGCGGGATTAGGACCTAGATCATTAACTAGTCTAGGTCTAAGAGTAGAAGGAGGACAAAGATCGGTATTAGAACCAAGATTGGGACTAATAGTAGGTCTAGGTCCAATATTAGTACTAGAACATGGATCAAGATCAGTAGAACAACCAGGACCAGTAGTAGGACCAGAACCAGGATCACTATTGGGACTAGGGCTAGTCGTAGCACTAAGACGAGCATGAATACTAGGTCTAGGAATAGTATTAGCACCAGGACCAAGATAAGTACTAGCACCGGGACTAGCAGTAGGACATGGACTAATAGTAGAGTGAGGACTAGAACCAGGAGTAAGACAAGAACTAGGAACACTTTCGGGACCAAGACCAGTAATGGCACCAAAACTAGGATTAGTACTTGAGCAAGGACAATTAGTAGTACTAGGACCTAGACCAATAGTAGGACAAGAACCAGGATCAATATTGGGACCAACACCAGTTGTAGGACCAGGATTGGTACTAGAACCAGGTCCAGTAGTAAGACCAAGACCAAGTCGAGTAGTAGGACCAGGACTAGGTCTAGAAGTAGGACCAAGACTAAGACCAATAGTAGCACCACGAATAAGATCAGTATTGGTATCAGGACCAATAATAGGATCATGATAAGGATCAATCCCAAGATAGGGATCAGTAAATAGATGAGCACCAGGATAAGTATTGGGAACAATACCAGTAGTATTGATCCTGGTCCTAGTGCTACTATTAGTCTTGGTCCTTGTCCTACTACTAATCTTGGTGGTAGTACTAATCCTACTCTTGATGCTACTACTAATCCTGGTCCAAGTACTGATCCTGGTTCTAGTGCTACTACTAGTCTTGGTCCTAGTACTTATCCTAGTCCTATTCCAACTACTGGACCTAGTGCTAGTATTGACCGTGGTCTTGGTCCTACTACTAGACCTCTTGCAATTACTCATCTTGGTCTTAATCCTACTATTGGATCTGGAGTAGTTACTGATCCTAGTCTTAGTCCTACTAATTGTCCTAGTTCTAGTGCTTAACCTGGTCGAGGTCTTACCATTGGATTTGGTCCCAAAAGTAATCCTAGTCCTTGTCCTACTCCTTGTCCTGGTCCTAGTATTGATCTTGGTCTTGTTTCTGTATTTTTTATGTTTGTGTGTTTGTTGTTTTTTCAAATATATGTGTATTTGATAATTGTATTTGTTGTGTATGTTGATTAAAAGTGTTTGTGTATATATTTTTTATTGTCTATGGTCTATTTCTTTATATCATTGTTTATAATTATGTATATATGTGTTAGGGGGTGTGTGTGTGTGTGTGTTCCTTTGTTGTTTTTGTTTGTTTTCCTATGTTCTTTGTGTGTGTGTGTGGTGTGTTCTTTGTATACAAGTGTATGCATGTTGAATGTTAGCTTTTGTTGTATGTGCGTGTATGACTTTTGTTTGTGGTATTATCTATTGTTTGTAAGTAAATTTTTTTAGGTGTTTGTTGGTTTAAAATAAATTTATTATACGTTTATATTATTTGAATGTTTATGCATATGTATTGCTTGTGCATGGGTTTGTTTTTCTTTTTTGTATGGTGTGTTTGAATGTCTATATGTGTTGTTTGTATGTGTATTTGTTAATTGTGTGCTTGTTATGTGTGTTGTCAAAAAGTTTTTGTGTATACATTTGTTGTCTACGGTCCACTTCTTTTTGTTTTTGTTTATGATTGTGTGTATATGTGTTGGGTGTTTGTGTGTTTCTTCGTTGTTTGCGTTTGTTGTCTTGTGTTCTTTCTATATGTGGGTATTTTGTATGCTATTTGTTTGTATGTTATATATACAAGTGTATTCTTGTTGAATGCGTGTATATAATCATTGTACGTGTGTTGTGTATGTTCAATTGTGTGAGTGCTTGTTGTATACTAGCATTTGTTGTATATGTAACATTTTTGTTTGTATTCTTGTTCATTGTTTGTAAGTTTCTCCAATGATGGGAACATCAGAGAAGGTAGCAGTTGTAACATCCCAATTTTTCTATGATAAATGTTTGAGGCTACAAATAGTTTCTAGGATAAAACTAGGTGAAATTAGGAGCCAAAAGCAGAGAAATTAGGAAGTTTGGTGCAAATGACGAAAATGCCCTTCCACCTGGGCAGCTCAAATAATGAGCCATAAAAATGGAAATACAAGTATAAGACATCTTGGAGGGATTATAAACATCATGTATAGTTAAAAGTAGTGAGAAAAATTTAGAAACCTGAGAAGGGACGAAAATGCCCTTCGAAAACCTTGAAAATGACCAAAATACCCCTAGGAGCTGTACTTTTTGCACAAAGCTAGATAGTTCCCATAAAAATAGAAAACGACCTTAGATTAACATGGGAACGAACCAAAAAGTCTTAGAAATATCAGAGGAACAATTTGGGAAATTTTCCGGCAATGCTGAGAAAATTACGAAAACACCCCTGGAAGGCTGGGAGGGCAGGATAAGGTGATAAGCATGCCAAGAGTGGGCCCCACACCCATGTGCACGAAATGCAACAGCTGGAAAGGTGGTGGTGAGTCACCAAAATGAAGTCAACCAAGTCTTCCACAAAAAGAGAAAAGTGAATAGTAAAAAGGTTACTTTAACCATGGTTAAGACTAACTAACCTTGGTTAATTAAAAGTAAAGCATGCTTAGGTTAAATTAATCATAATTAGAGGAAATATCAGCCTAATTAACACTAATCTAAGCCTAAAAGGATAATTCCTTCAATTTTGATTTATTTTGAAAAATAGGAAAAATCTAGGCAAAATTACCAAAATACCCCTAAGTGCAAAACTAATTCCACTTGGCCCATAGGAGTCCGAATTTTTTGGGACCCTTGGGACCCCATTTGCTTCAGATTTTTCAGCTTAGAAACTCATCAAAATCCTCTCCATTCTCTCCAAGCTTGCCATAACTCCAAAACACCAAAAACTTACACTTTAAGCCTAAGTCTTCATCTTTAAGACTTAAGCTATATTAACGCTATAAACACTTAAGCCCCACCACCATCCTTTGTCCACGTCCAGAGCAGACCAAAGGGGACCCAAGGCAGCCTTTAAAGCATACAAAAACACTAAGGAGGTCTTCAACAAGTAGGATCTTTCTACTTGTCTTTTTATGCTTTTAACTTGCCTTTTTATGGTGTGTTTGTTTTCTTTCATGCATCTTTTCTCCAAGATTTGTTTGTCTTCTTTTGTTTTCACTTGTGAGAGTTTAAAACTTTATTTTAACCGTTCAAAATCAGCCCCACTCTTTTAGTGATTTTTGAAAAGAAAAACAAAGTTTGTTCGGTTAAAAGTGCTTCTATGGCACTTAGAAGAAATTTAATCGGTGGGTTTTGTTTTAAAATTATTTTTGAAGCTTTGATCAGTTTTATGCTCTCATGAGAAAGGTTTTTGAAGCTTATTTGAAAGAGGAGATGTGGATCTTAGAGTAGATCATGAAGATCTACCTTTTAATGCTTGAGAAAAGTGATGTGTTGCTTGTTTTCATGCTTGTTTTGATGATTACGTTTTAATATTGTGATTTATCTCTTGTGATGATTTATGTGCTGGATCTGCACCTCTGATTATGTAAGTTAAGAGGTGAAATAAAGTTTTGTAATAAGTTCCAAAGATTTCCTTTGGACATGAGTTAGAAAGCTACCAAGCAAATGATGTAATTTGTACGTTTTATATTTACATATTATTTAAATTTTTATATAAAATTTTAAAATTAGTCGATTAAATATATTTTTATTTATTATAAAATTATAAAATTTTGATTTAAATTTTTAATTTAAATTATTAAATTTTGTATTTTATATTTTTGAAAATAAATTATATTTACCCTATTATTATTAATGTTAAAAATATTCATACATGTTAAGTGTATGTTATTTTAATAGAACAAAAATATTTTATATTTAAAAGTAGAGATTAAAATCATTAAATTATAAAATCAAAAACTAAATTTAAAAATTTAAAATATAAAAAGGACAAAAAGTAGATTTAATATAAAATGAATTAATATTTTATTTATATTATTAAAATTATTATTAAATATTTTTCAATATTTAATTTATCCCATTAATTTAGTCATTATATTAAATAATTATTTTTGAAAGAATAATCAAAATAAATAAAATTTGGTATTATTTAAAAAATAAAATAACAAATAAAAATAAATGTGAAGGAAGTTTCCGATTAGTGTAAGAGCGTTATTTTTTTTTATAATCATTTGCAACAGGGTGTAGCAGGCATAATTAAATATTTTTCCTCCTTTCCATGTTAAAAACACATGCTTGAAATGTGCCGACAAATTTAAAACTATGTTTTTTAGGTTCCAGCGTTTTCTCATCTGAGTTTTTGGTGCGAAACCAGGAAAGGAAGAAGAGTTCATATGAAAACCCATAAGTTAAATAGAAACATCACTAGTGTTAGTCTTAAAAACTAACAAATGAAATACATTTTCACACATCAACAGGAAATAATAAAAGAGGATAAAAATTTAAAAACTAAAATAAAAAGCATCAAGGATAAGGATAAGAAGTAGAATCATAATTATTTCAACTATGAAGCTTGTAACTCACTTTAATTTACTTAAACCCGTGAAAGAAAATTAAATCTTGAGAAAGAGTTTAAGAAACTCAAACAACTAGAAGTGAATATTATTATTTAAGTAATTTTATTTTAGAACATAAAATATAAAAATTTATTATCATAGAAAAATTTATTTTACACTTTGTAATGTTTCACTTGTATATTAAAATAATAAGTGATGTATTAATTCTATGTTAAATTTTCTGATTTATAATTAATAACAACAAAATAAAATTTAAGTTTTTTTCTTATATTCTTGGCATGACATAAAAATACATGTATAACATTTTGTCTATTTTATTTTTATATATTATTTAAATTTTTATATAAAATTTAAAAATTAGGGGAATAAATATATTTTTATTTATTATAAAATCACAAAATTTTGATTTAAATTTTTAATTTTAAAATAATAAATTTAATTTTTTATTTTTCAAAACAATTATGTTTACCTTATTATAATTAATGTGTAAAATATTGATACGTGTTAAGTGTATGTTATTTTAATAAAAAAATAGTATATATTTAAGAAAAGAGATTAAAATAGGTAAATTTAAGATGATAAAGTAAATTTAAAAGTTTAAAATATCGAAAGAACTAAAAATACATTTAATATAAAATTAGCTAATAATTTATTTATACATATTAAAATTATTAATAAATATTTTATATTCTTAATATCACTTGCAAATTTACTTATTATATTAAATAATTAATTTTGTAAAAATAATTAAATAATAAATAAAAATTAGTGTTATTTAAAAAATTAAATAATAATTAAAAATAAACGTGAAAGAAGCTTTTCAACATGTGCAAGATAATATTTTTTTTATAATCGTTGCGGAGTGATGCAGCACGCGTAATTAAATTGTCTTTCGCTTTCCTATATTAAAAGCAAAGGTTGAAAAATGCGGCATTGGGAACTATTTTCTGCGTCACTCATTTTTAAATAATCATCAAACATCTAAATCATCAAACATCTTCTCGTCTTAGTTTATGGTGCAAGGAATTAAAAAATACTGATGTAACAATTTATAATATTTAATAGGAATTAATGAAAGAAAAATCACAATGCAACAGCTAATCTTAGAAAAATAAATCAAATACATTTTCACATGTCAATAAGCAATAATAGAAGAACATAAAAAGTTTAAAATCTTAAAAAAAAAAAAAAATATTATGAAAAAAAATCTTAAAAGATAATTTTAATTTAATTTTAGAACATGAAATACAAAAATTTATTATCATAGAAAATTTATGTTATACTTGTAATGTTTAACTTGTATATTAAATTATTTAGTGATTTATTAATTCTGTGTTAAATTTTTTTATTTGTAATTTTATAATAACAAACTAAAATTTGATTTTTTTCTTATATTTTTCTAATGATATAAACATACATGTATAACATTTTGTCCATTTTATTTTTATACATTACATAAATTTTTATATAAAATTTAAAAATGAGGGGATTAATTATATTTTTATTTATTATAGAATCATAAAATTTTCATTTAAATTTTTAATTTTAAAATAATAAATTTAATTATTTGTATTTCAAAATAACTATTTTTATCTTATTGTAATTAATGTGTAAAATATTGATACATATTAAGTGTATGTTATTTTGAAAAACAAAAAATAGTTTATATATAAGAAAAGAAATTAAAATAAGTAAATTTAAAATGATAAAGTAAAATTAAAAGTATAAAATATCAAATGTACTAAAAATATATTTAATATAAAATCAATTAATAATTTATTTATACATATTAAAATTATTACTATATATTTTATATTTTTAATTTTTTCATAAATTTACTTATTATATTAAATAAATATTTTTTTAAAAGTAATTAAATAATAATTAAAAATTAGTGTTATTTAAAAAATTAAATAATAATTAAAAATAAATATGAAAAAGTTTTCCAACACGTTAAGATAGTGTTTTTTTGTATAATCGTTGTCGCGTGGTGCACCATGCATATATCATTAAATTGTTTTTCTCCTTCATGTATTTAAAGCAAATGTTTGATCTATGAAGGAATTTGGAACCATGTTTACTGTGCTCCTTCATTTTGAAACGATCATCAAACATCTTCACATTTATTTTATGATGTAGAAAGTAAAAAATTCATGTGTAAACATCTTTATATTTAAGTTTATGATGACATTCATGAAATTAAAAAATTCTCATGTGACAATCTATAATATTTAACATTAATATTCATGTAAAAAAGAAAAATCAAAACTATGACTAATATTAAAAACTAATGAACCAAATAAATTTTCACACATCAACAACAAATAATAGAAAAGGATTGTAAAATGTATAATTTAAAATGAAAACATGGAGAAGAAAAAGTAGAACCATCCTTGCTTCAATTATAAAGCTTATAATTCACTTTAATAAGTGCTTAAAACCCCTCATTGATTAAACAAAATTAAAAAAATAATCATCGGGGAAGAGTTTAAGGAGCCCAAACAAGTAGAAGAACAACGAAAAAAAAAAAGGACACAAGTGAAAAAAAAGTCTTAAAAAAAAAATATTATCACTTAAGTAATTTTATTTTAGAACATGAAATACAAAAATTTATTATCATAGAAAATTTATCTTGTACTAATGTTTAACTAGTATATTAAAATTATTTGATGATTATTAATTCTGTGTTAAATTTTTTTATTTGTAATTTTATAATAACAAAATAAAACCTTTTTTTTTTTATATTCTTCTCATTATAAAAATTTGTACAACATTTTGTCCATTTTATTTTTATATATTACTTAAATTTTTATATAAAATTTAAAAATGAGGGGATTAAATATATTTTTATTTATTATAGAATCATAAAATTTTTATTTGAATTTTTAATTTTAAAAATAATAATTTAATTATTTTTTTCAAAATAATTATTTTTATCTTATTGTAATTAATGTGTAAAATATTGATACATATTAAGTGTATGTTATTTTAAAAAACAAAAAAAGGTTTATATTTAAGAAAAAAATTAAAATAAGTAAATTTTAAAATAAAGTAAATTTAAAAGTTTAAAATATCAAAAGTACTAAAAATATATTTAAAATTAAATTAGTGAATAATTTATTCATACACATTAAAATTATTACTTTATATTTTTTATTTTTTTATTTTTCTCATAAATTTACTTATTAAATTAAATAATTATTTTTTGTAAAAATTATTAAATAATAAATAAAAATTAGTGTTATTTAAAAAATTAAATAATAATAAAAATAAATAATTGGGATACCTGCAATTGGGGAAATCGCAACAAGTATATATAGCAAATTTAAGATTCTTCTATCTTAAGGTTGTGCAATGAATAAACAGAGAAATAAATAGAAAAGGGATCTACAATACACACTCAATTGTAAATGGGCTTAACTCTCTAAAGTCGCCATTGGAGTCGCCATCTGTCGAAATCGTAATTACAACGAGACGACGAACTCGCTAAAAATTTTAAAAAAATTAATTTGATTTGTGGAGCCGCCACCAAATTTTTATTTAAGGGAAAACATTTGGAAAAACCATAACTTGAGGAAGAAACTCTAGGTTCGAGAGTCAGTTACGAGTAGGGAAGGTGTTAGGCACCCTACTCGCTCGTTCCGAAGAACGGTACCCTTCAACCTGAGTGTGCGATTTTGATGTTTTTTGAAAAACCTGTTTGATCCCTGTAAACACTCAATTATGTCCGAGGTCCCCAATCATTAAAATTAACCAAAAGTTAAGTTAATTAAAAAATTGAAAAGATGTAAAACAGAAAACACAAAAAACAGAAAGCAGAAAATAGAGAAAACAGAAAGCAAAAAAAAAAAAAAAAAAAAAAATAATAAAAATAAAAGGGAAATTAAAGAATAAGTAAAAATGATAAATAAATAGAAAAAAAAATAAAAATAAAAAACGAAAAAGGTAAAAAAAATGAAAATTGAAAAAAAGAAAAAGCTGAAAAATCAAAATAGGGAACAAAAATTTTGAAATCAAAGGGGTTGGTTTTTGGCTCCTAGAAAGGGGTGGCTTTTGGCCCTTTGAAAGGACTTGGCCCTTGCTAAGAGAGAGGAGGCTGGCTTTTGGCTCTTTGAAAGAGCTTCACCCTTGCCAAGAAGGGATGTGTCTATATATACCTACAAACAAGAAAAGAAAAGGGCTTTTTCTCATTTTTGGAAATTCTTGGGAGGAGGAGAACTTGGAGTCTTAGAAGGGGATTTTCAGAACCTTTGAGAGGAGGACCTAGGAGACTCTCTGGCCTTCAATTCAGCCCTTGGCCTCCATAGAATCAGCTCTTCATCACCTTCCAATGGAGGTTAGGTCCGAATTTTATCCCTCTTAAGTTTCTTGCTTCTTCTCGGATTTCCGAGTTCATTCTCGTGTCTGTTTTCGTTTTACTTTTTAATCGGTCAAATGATCTCCGATTTTGGTGATTTTTGTTGCGTTGTCTTTGTCTTTCTCTCTCGTTTCTGGAATGATATTATTTGTCCAATTTGGATCTGAAATAAAATTCTTATCACTTGATTACCGAAGCATGTTCATCCTGGTGCGCGAATTGACCTAGCCTGTTTGATTTGTGCATATCTTGCTCATTTCTGATTGGATTGATGTCAAACTTGTTTTGTTTGATTCTTATGATCCATATCTTTCAATTGATAGGTTTTTATTTTTCAGATCTACCAAAAATATTTTCTAAAAATTCTGAGATTCGAATTCAAATTTTGGCGCCAAAAACTTGTGTGTTCTTGAGGTTCATTTTCTTGTCTGTTTTCGTTTTATTTTTAATCGGTCAAATGATCTCCGATTTTGGTGATTTTTGTTGCGTTTTCTTTTTGTTTCTCTCTAGTTTCTGGAATGATATTATTTGTCTAATTTGGATCTGAAATGAAAGTTTTATCACTTGATTACCGAAGCATGTTCATCCTTGTGCGCGAATTAACCTAGCTTGTTTGATTTGTGCATATCTTGCTCATTTCTCGTTGGATTGATGTAAAAATTGTTTTTTTTGATTCCTATAATCCATATCTTTCAATTGATCAGTTTTTATTTTTCAGATCTACCAAAAATATTTTCTAAAAATTCTGAGATTTGAATTCAAATTTTGGCGCCAAAAACTTGTGTGTTCTTGAGGTTGATTTTCATCTCGGTTTTTCGTTTTTGTTTTTAATCAATCAAATGATCTCCGATTTTGATGATTTTTGTTGTATTTTCTTTGTCTTTCTCTCTAGTTTCCAGAATAATATTATTTATCTAATTTGGATTTGAAATGAAATTTCTATCACTTGATTACTGAAGCATGTTCGCAATTCCTTTCCTTAACTTCAAATCAAGTCAAGTTTATGTTAAATCAAGTCTAATTCAAGCCCAATTCTTTTAATCTCGATCCAATTTTCCTTCACTTGGGTCAAGCTCACTTCTTTTTCTTTAATTCTAAATCATTTCTTTAAAGTTGGATTTTGCTTAATTTGGGTCAAGCCTAATTCTTTTCTTTAATCAATTCTTTGGGTCAAGCCCGATCTTTTTCCTTTTCTTGAAATCAAATTCAATTTTGACATGGGTCCAGCCCAAGCCCCTCTTTTCACTTAAACTCAATTATTTTCTTCCATTTTCTTTTAATTTGGGTCAAGCCCAATTTTGGTTCTGTAACTATTAAATTAAATCCAATCGTTTTTTTTTTGAAACATTATCTTCACCAACTCTGTAAAAACATCTATTTTCAAAACATCTGTTTTAATTTTCTAAAATGTGTGCAATCGGATTTTAACACGACAAAGCAGCCTTTCGTTGTTTTGTGTTTTAATTCGTCGGATTCAAATGCGGCTTACGACGATTTGAATTTTGCAAGCACGCAATTTTAGAAAATCATTGCTCACTAACTCCACTAAAAAAAATGTCTATTTCAAAATATTTGTTTTAATTTTCTAAAATGTGTGCAATCGGATTTTAACACGAACAGACGACCTTCTTCGTCTTGATTTGCGACGATTTGAATTTGAATTTTGCAATTTTAGAAAATCCACCGCTCACTAACTCCACCAAAAAAGATTTCAAATTTTAATTTTCTAAAATGTGTGCAATCGGATTTTACGACGATTTGAATTTTGATTCCAAAGCACGCAATTTTATAAAATCACTATTTACTAACTCTGTTAGAAAACGTCTATTTCAAATATCTATTTTAAATCTCTAAGATTCGTACAACGGATTCTAATACGAACAGGCAGCCTTCTCTGCTGTTCCGCGTTATAATTCGTGCAAACTCACTCACGGCCTACGACGGTTTGGGTTATGCAAGTACGCAATTTTAGTCTATTCAAAAATCAATCCTATCCTCAAATCACCCTTCTGCTTCTTCAAAAGATCAAGTATCTTAAAACCATAACTACGTAAGCCTTGAATTTCCCATTGCACCGGGGAATACGTAGGAGCAGGATCAAGTCCTATCAGGCTAACCTCCATCAACCTACTTATTTTCAAATTAATTAAGGGATCAAACTATTTTCAAATAATCACACACTCAGTTTAAGGGTACTGTTCCTTGGAACAGGCGAGTGGGGTGCCTAACACCTTCCCTACTCGTAACCGACTCCCGAACTTCGAATCTCATCCATTGAGTCAGGGTTTTTCCAAATCTTTTTCCCTTAAACAAAAATTTGGTGGCGACTCCACAATCATCAAAATCTATTTTCAAAATTTTAGCGAGTTCGTCGTCTCGTCGGAATTACGGTTGCGACAGATGGCGACTCCACTGGGGAGTTTTAGAGAGTTAAACCCTGTTTCAAATTGAGTGTATAAATGCATGTTGATCCCTTTTCTATTTATTCATATGTTGTTATTTATTTCCTATATTCATGATAGCTCAAGTTTGTATGTTGCTCACCCTAGGGTAGACGACATATATATCTATTGTGTTTCAAATTGCAGGTTATTCTATACATTCTAGTCTTACATGCATAACATGAGTGAGGCCCTACACCCGGGTCTGAGTGAAAACCTATGACTAGAGGGGTCTAGTGGTGTCACTTGGGATGCACGTCCTGTTTGGCTATCACGAAAACTCCAACTAGAGTCCGCCTTTTTCTTGGTGCCCTGCAACTGGTAGCCTTCTCTATGGTTGTAACAAGCATCAGGAATTAGAACTTGGCTCTAGTGACCATCATAACCTTCATGATTACAAACTACCCTGTGTGAGAAGCATATATCAAAAAGACCTTAGATCTATGTAATATCAGCTCACTTAAAGCACCCCAATCAAAAAAAAAAGAAAAGAAAAATCATATTTATTTTGAAAAAAAAACAAAAACACAAAATATTAAGATTTGAAATTGATTTAGATTATAAGAAGCCAAAGAAAATTTAAAACTAAAAAAGAAGAAAATAAACAGATTTGACAAATGAAATCATAAAAATAAAGAAAATTCAAAAAATAATTTCTTATACTAATAATTTAAACTGGGGCAAATTTTTGCCTAAACCAATTCAAATTAAGATTTTGGAAAATAAACATATACAAACCCAAAAGCAGAGGAGAGTTAGAAAATTTGAAAAAGAAATAGAAAATTAAATTACTAAAATAAACAGATTATGGAAAATAAAAAAAAAAGAAAAAGGAAATTTGAAAAAAAAATCAAAAAAATGCTTTTATGTTTGAAAGGAAACTTAGGGAAATTTTAGCAAAACCAAAATGTGATTTTTTTTAGCAAAACAAAAAAAAATAATACCAAAACTACTAAAAATCCAAAAAGAAGCCAAAATAAATAAAGCAACAGATCATTCAAAATGATCAACTTTCAAACCTCTAATTATTTGTGCATCCAACATTGCATTCATCCATTTGTTAAATAAGTTTATCATCGATTTTGAAAAATATCCTCACCTCCCTCATTTTAATATTCACTGAAGCATTAACATTTTTATCATTCATTGATTTTGGCATTCACATTGTTTCTCAAAATTAATTTTTAATTTAACAGAAAGATTAAAAATTGAAGACAGACAACTTTCTTAGCATCCTTATAGAACCCGTTCCAAATCAAGAATCATGGATGAGTTGGAGAGACAAAACGAGGAACTGAAAAATGAGGTCAAATCTCTAAAGGAACAGATGGCCAAGCTGATGAAGGCCATCCAATCATCCAAACAAAAAGAGGCAAGGGAATCTCTACCGGGAGAACCAAACGACCCGTCATATCCTCCTGGGTTCACTCCACAAAACCCTTCAGCATTAACCATGCCTCCACCAACCGAAGGGGTTTATTATGGGTTTCCTCACCACCATACACATACACTACCCCAAACACAAGCTCAAACATAAACCCAAACACAAACCCAAACACATAACCTACCACCAAACACCATTCCACAAGCATACCAAACGGCTGTTGGGGGAATGAATCCTATGTTCACCCAAGGGCCTCACCCTATGTACATACCATTTTCTCAAGCTCACCATATGCTAGAGGAACACCCAAGCCATCCTTCAAATGAGGATACTGAAAAGTGGAGAATCCTAGAAGATAGAATCCAGGCGATCGAGGGAAGCGCTTATGAAGCCAAAAATGCAGCTGATCTGTGCTTGGTTCCACACGTGGTCATCCCTCCAAAATTTAAGGTTCCTGAATTCGAGAAATATCAAGGAACCAGCTGTCCAAAGAAACACCTGACTATGTACTGCAGGAAGATGTCTGCATGTACCTACGATGAGAAGCTGCTCATCCATTTCTTTCAAGACAGCTTAACAGGGGCAGCTGCAAACTGGTACACTCAACTGGAGCGGACACGCATCCGTTCATGGAGAGACCTTGCCGAGGCTTTCACAAAGCAGTATCAGTACAATACGGAGATGGCCCCTGATCGGACTCAGCTCCAGAATATGGCCAAGAAAGAAGAAGAAACCTTCAAGCAGTACGCTCAAAGATGGAGGGAGTTAGCTGCTCAGGTACAACCTCCTTTATCCGAAAAAGAGATGGTCAGCATGTTCGTGGACACACTCCAAAATCCTTTCTATGACAAGATGATTGGAAGTGTGACTTCTAGCTTCTCCGATGTCGTCATCATTGGAGAAAGGATTGAAGGTGGCATGCGCCGTGGAAAGATCATGCAAAGGTCCGCAGGCGTAGTCAACGCTTCCAGTGGATATGGGAAGAAAAAGGCAGGTGAAACCTACAATGTGGCTTCTGGTCAAGGCCAATATATTCCTCAAATGGCACAGTATGGTCCAACTGGCTTTCAACCACCACCATATACACCATACACACCTTACTTACCATATCCTTACATTGTAGCTACATACCAAACACCATACCCTCCTACTTACAACCATCCGACACAAGTTCGACCTCCAACACCATATACGACCCAAACACAAGCCATGAGCCAAAATGCCAACCAAAGCCAGAAAAAGGAGAGGAAGCCCGTCCAATTTGACCCTATCCCAATCTCTTACACTGAGCTACTACCTTGGCTGATCCAAAACTCCCTGGTTGCGCCTTATCCTCTGAAACCTCAAGAGCCACCATATCTTAAATGGTACGATGCTAACGCCAGATGCGATTACCATGCAGGGTTCATCGGCCATTCTACAGAGGATTGCCTAGCTTTGAAACGAAAGGTACAAAGCCTAATCGATGCGAAATGGCTGGATTTCGGGAGGCTTGCTCCTAATACAAAAAACAATCCGTTGCCAAATCACGAGAGCCCATCAACCAGCTGAAAAGATGGGAGAAGCACGACAAGTTGCATTGTACAAATCAAGCTATCGAGGATACTCATCCAAAATTGTCGTACTTTTCAAAATCAATCTTTTGTAAACAAATCTCAATGAATAATACAAAAGTTACATTTTCATGTTTCTTGAGCACGTGCTTTACATTTTGACTTTACTTCTAAAATTTATCATCCTTTTCATCACTCAACCTATTTCTTATTCCTACACCAAAACAATAAATACCAATTGGTGAGGATGCGATCTTGTAATAAGTAATCTTGAACTCGAATTAATCAAGCTAAAGAGAAAACCTAATGAGGAAGCAGAATAAACAACCAGGGATTCTACATCGCCACTCAAAGTAAAAATATCCCGCTGGAACCAAGTTTAAATCCAGGAAAAATTAGGGATCCAAGAAATGATTCGCTGAATTGGAAGCCTTAAATAATCCAGGCAAAAGTAGGGTTAAAATCCAAAATAATGATCGACAAATTCATGATCAGAAAAGGACTTGCTGGGTTCCAAAAGCAATTCAGGCAAAAATCAGGATCATATAAAAGCTCGCTAGGTCAACAATCAAAACGACCCAGGCAAAAGTTAGGGCACAACCAAAATCAAGAGCCTGCTAGGTCGAAAACCCTTAAAGGGAGGCCTAGGCAAAAGTTAGGGCACAATTAAACAGAAGCCCGCTAGGTCGAAAACCCTCAAAGGGCGGCCTAGGCAAAAGTTAGGGCACAATCAAACGGAAGCCCGCTAGGTCAACAATAAAAGACGACCTAGGCAAGAGTTAGGGCATAATCAAACAGAAGCCCGCTAGGTCAACCATCAAAGAAGACCTAGGCAAAAGTTAGGCACAATCAAGCGAAAGGCCCACTAGGCGAAAACCCTCAAAGGACGGCCAAGGCAAAAGCTAGGGCACAATCAAGCAGAAGCCCGCTAGGTCGACAACCCTCAAAAACGGCCTAGGCAAAAGTTAGGGCACAATTGAGTAAAAAAGCCCGCTAGGTCGACAATCCTCAAGAACGACCTAGGCAAAAGTTAGGGCACAATCAAGAGCCCGCTAGGTCAAAAACCCGTAAGGGCAACCTAGGAAAAAGTTAGGGCAATACAAAAGACCTGCTGGGTTGAAAACTCAAAAGAACAACCCAGGCAAAAATTAAGGCCAAACTAGGAATTCCAAGACAACATGATATTCTGCACCTTATATCTTCTTAAAACTGGGGAAAAATTTTGCCATTTCTCAAAAGTTTGGCTAATTTGACAATCAAGATTATGAAAAAAACATTGACATTTTTCATCAAAAGGTGCCATTTGGGCAATCGAACCCACCCCTTTCATCATCCTTTTCCTTTCAAGTACACCACCTTAAAACATACAACCTCAAAATTCTCTATCTCCTTCTTCTGACCATCCAGTATCACTTTGCACACCTCAAAATGCACGTGCCACAAGGAAACATGAAAAATGTAAAAAGAATTAAAAAGGGATTAATTTTGAAAAGTCATGACAAGTCGGATAAATCCTCGACCGTTGCAACGCGACAGGATTGTTTCCCAAGGATTCATCTTCTTACCAACCAGGATGCCACCAAAGAAGGAGTGTGTCTTACTCAATAATACCGACCACCATTGGGTTTCAAAAATCCGGAAAGAAGATTTCAAAATTGACCAATAAGCCAAAAGATTGAGTCGATCCACTTGCTCGCCTTGATTTCACACCAACTATGGGGTTGTCGAGGAAGGAGGCGTCAGAAAAAACAAAAAAATCAAGAGAAACAAAAATTTTACACCATTTCATGGTTTGCATTCAATAGCATATGTCTATTCAAATAATTATTTCAAGCATCAAAATAAGAACCCCACATCATTTCTGCATTTATTCAAGCATCATTAACACCACATTCTTTTCACTCATTCAAACAGCACATAAGCATCTTTTTATTCAAGCATCGCACGACCCATTTTTCAAAAGTAATTAAGACCTAGGTAAAATTGCCCAAATCAGTCATAATTAAAACTAAATCAAGTCCAAACTAGGGCAAATGCTTGCCCACAAAAAAGTTCAATTTGAGGTCATCCTCGTTGGATCAAGTCCAATCAAGGGGCAAACATTTTTCCAAGAAAGATTTGAATTCAAGAACAAAGTCAAGCAAGCTTTTGCCTAGAAATTCAAGTTGAGGCGATCCTCAATTCCAAAAATTTCATAACAGAGGGAGACATTCGCCCAGATAATTCAAATCGAGACAGTCGAAAAATTTTGAATCAAGTTCAAACAAGGGCAAACACTGGCCCACCAAATTTCAAAGCGAGGTCATCCTTAAATTTTGGTCAAGTTCAAACCGAGGCAAATATTTGCCCAAGAAAATCCAAGTTGAGGCAATCCTCAATTCCTCAACTCCAATCAAGTTCAATAGGGCAAAGTTGCCCAGAAAAACTCAAGTCAAGCTCATCTTCAATCTCATCGAGGCTTAAACTGGGGCAAACACTTGCCTAAACTCCCTTCAAATCAAGACATCCATCAATTATCAAGAATCCTCTAAACTGGGGCAAAATGGTTGCTCAAGTATTTTCAAGAAAATAATTATCAAGTATCTATCTTCATTCCGCCCTGTCAACAACAGGACCTCCGCATGATTCCTGCCTGTCTTAACAGGCTCATTTCTGTCCTGTCAACAACAAGGCTTTCCTTCGATACCTATCCTAATAGATTCTTATCTTTTTTCCTTTGCCTCTATTAACAGGTCATTCATGCTTTGCCCGCTAACAACAGGCCATTCTTTCAAGTTAGTATAGATCACTTTACTTTTCCTTTGCCCGTCTAGCGGGCTCGCACCTTTCCCGTCAACAACAGGATCTTTTTGTTTTTTTTGTCTTAACGGGCTTTTATCTTTCCTTTTGCCTGTCCTAGCTTAGGCTTATTTTTATCAAGAGTCCATCTACATTCATCTTGTCTTAGCAAGATAGTTTTTGTCATTCATTTTACCTATCTTAACGAGCTTCTTTCATTCCCCTTTCGCCTCTCTACCTAGGCTTGCATCTTTCCTTTCAACAACGGGATCCTTTCTTTGTTGCATGTTTAACAGCCTCTTTCATCTTTCATTTCCTTTCAGCAAGGCTTGCATCCTCTGTCAACAACAGGACTTCAAGCATGTTTAATCTTCTGTCACCTATCAAGCAGGTTTGCATTTATCCTGGCAACAGCAGGATGTCATCATTTGCATCTTCCCGGCAACAACGGGACTTCATTTGCATTCTCCTGTCAACAACAGGACTTCAAGCATGTTTAATCTTCTGTCACTGTCAAGCGGGTTTGCATTTATCCTGGCAAACGAGAGGATGTCATCATTTGCATCTTCCCAAGCGGGACCTCATGTCTATTTTCCTGTCAACAACGGGATATCAAACATGTTTAATTTCTTGCATTTTCCGACAACGACGGGACTTCATTTGCATTCTCCTTCATTGCATTCTCCTGTCAACAATAGGACTTCAAGCATGTCTATTTTTAAATCACTGTCAAGCGAGGTTTGCATTTATCCCGGCAACGGCGGGATGTCATCATTTGCATCTTTCGGCAACGGCGGGACCTCATGTCTGCATTTTCCCGTCCAACGAGGACCTCAAGCATGTTTCTATTTTTCGTCACCTAAAGGGCATGTTTGCATTTTTATCAGCAACGACGGGATGTCATCATTTGCATTTCCCGGCAACAGGGACCTCATGTCTATTTTCCATTTTCCCAACAACAGGATATCAAGCATGTTTAATTTGTTGCATTTTCCGCAACAACGGGATATCAAGCATGTTTAATTTTACATCTTGCATTTTTCCGTTTATTTTTGATCGGCCATTCGGACCCCTTTTACATTCCTTCCCGTTTCAACAATGGGATGCCCACCATGTTTAAATTTTTCTCAGCCTATTTAGGCCTTTGCATTTTAATTTTTTGCATTTCGGCCTATTCGGGCCCCATTTCTACACGTTTCCCTTTCAACAACGGCTGCATTTTAACGCATTTCGGCTTATTCAGGCCTACCTATTCTTGGGCCCAAGCGCATTTACTTTCTACACTTATTCGGGCTCCTTGGCCTATTTCGGGCCCTAGCATGCATTTTAATTTTCGCACCATGGCCTATTTAGGCCCCTCATGCAAAGAATTTTAGTTTTCTACACCCTGGCTTACTCGGGCCCAAACACATTTAATTTTTCAGCCATCCTGCCTATTTAGGCCCTTGGCTTATTTAGGCCCTCATTTTAATTTCATCATAGCCTATTCAGGCCCTAGCATTTTTACATCTCGCACCGTGGCCTATGTTTAATTTTCGGGCCCAAGCACATTTAATTTTCTGCATCTTATTTAGGCCTATTTAGGCCCCATTCACGTTATTTTTTTTGCATCCTAGCCTATTTAGGCCCTCCTAAGTTTGCTTTTCGCACCTTGGCCTATGTTGTCGCATAGCCTCATCAAGTTTACTTTTCCACATCCTTGGCCTACGTTGTCGTTTAGCCTCCTCGGCATTTTAAAATTTTTTCAGCCATAGTTAATTTTTGGGCCTACGATGTCAGGCCTCACCAAGTTCGTTTTTCCACAGCTGGGCCTATGATGTCAGGCCTCCAACTTAGATAGATACCTCGGCCTATGCTGTCAGGCCACCTTGTACATATCTTACATTTTAGTTCTTGCATGCTTTCCTGTCTTAAAACAGGTCGTTTTCACTCTACTGAGCCCGTCGTAACAGGCCATTTCTCTTCTGCTTTTCCTGTTTTAACAGGCCATTTTCATTTCATTTTGCTTGTCCTAACAAGCCATCCCATTGAATTCCACGCCAGTCCTAACAGGCATTCATTCATTCCACTTAGCTTAGTTAGGTTATACAGCTAAGCCTCGCATATTTAAACCCTATCGATACATGAAGTCGATAAGGTCATTCAATCATCCTTCTCCAGGCATCCATGAGGTTCAATTTCAAGTTCAAGGCTCCTTCTGTTTGTCGGACTTCTTCAAGGCCTGCCTCGGACATAATGTGTTCACATCTTTACTCATTTCCTATTACGATAATTCAGAAAATCATTTCTCACATTATCTGGTAGGAAAATGAGTAAAGAGGGGCAAACTGTAAACACTCAATTATGTCCGAGGTCCCCAATCATTAAAATTAACCAAAAGTTAAGTTAATTAAAAATTTGAAAAGATGTAAAACAGAAAACAGAAAAAACAGAAAGCAGAAAATAGAGAAAACAGAAAGTAAAAAATAAAAAATAAAAAAATAATAATAAAAATAAAAGGGAAATTAAAGAAAATAAGTAAAAATGATAAATAAATAGAAAAAAAAATAAAAATAAAAAACGAAAAAGGTAAAAAAAATGAAAATTGAAAAAAGAAAAAGCTGAAAAATCAAAATAGGGAACAAAAATTTTGAAATCAAAGGGGTTGGCTTTTGGCTCCTAGAAAGGGGTGGCTTTTGGCCCTTTGAAAGGACTTGGCCCTTGCTAAGAGAGAGGAGGCTGGCTTTTGGCTCTTTGAAAGAGCTTCACCCTTGCCAAGAAGGGATGTGTCTATATATACCTACAAACAAGAAAAGAAAAGGGCTTTTTCTCATTTTTGGAAATTCTTGGGAGGAGGAGAACTTGGAGTCTTAGAAGGGGATTTTCAGAACCTTTGAGGGGAGGACCTAGGAGACTCTCTGGCCTTCAATTCAGCCCTTGGCCTCCATAGAATCAGCTCTTCATCACCTTCCAATGGAGGTTAGGTCCGAATTTTATCCCTCTTAAGTTTCTTGCTTCTTCTCGGATTTCCGAGTTCATTCTCGTGTCTGTTTTCGTTTTAATTTTTAATCGGTCAAATGATCTCCGATTTTTGATTTTTGTTGATTTGAATAATATTATTTGTCCAATTTGGCGTTTAATCTTGATTACTGAAGCATGTTCATTTCTCTCTGAGGTTCTGGATTGGATTGATGTCAAACTTGTTTTGTTTCATTTGATCCATATCTTTGAATTTATTGGTTTTTTATTTTTCTGATCTACCAAAATATTTTCTAAAAATTCGGAGATTCGAATTCAAATCTAAAAAACTTGTGTGTTCTTGATTCATCTTCTTGTCTATTTTCGTTTTAATTTTTAATCGGTGAAATGATCTCAGATGATTTTTGTTGCGTTTTCTTCTTCTTTCTCTCTAGTTTCTGGAATGATATTATTTGTCCAATTTGGATCTGAAATAAAATTTTTATCACTTGATTACCGAAGCATGTTCATCCTGGTGCGCGAATTGACCTAGCTTGTTTGATTTGTGCATATCTTGCTCATTTCTGATTGGATTGATGTCAAACTTGTTTTGTTTGATTCTTATGATCCATATATTTCAATTGATAGGTTTTGATTTTTCAGATCTACCAAAAATATTTTCTAAAAATTCTGAGATTCGAATTCAAATTTTGGCGCCAAAAACTTGTGTGTTCTTGAGGTTCATTTTCTTATCTGTTTTAGTTTTAATTTTTAATCGGTCAAATGATCTCCGATTTTGGTGATTTTTGTTGCGTTTTATTTTTATTTCTCTCTAGTTTCTGGAATGATATTATTTTTCCAATTTGGATCTGAAATGAAATTTTTATCACTTGATTACCAAAGCATGTTCATCCTGGTGCGCGAATTAACCTAGCTTGTTTGATTTGTGCATATCTTGCTCATTTCTCGTTGGATTGATGTAAAAATTGTTTTTTTTTTATTCCTATAATCCATATCTTTCAATTGATTGGTTTTTATTTTTCAGATCTACCAAAAATATTTTCTAAAAATTCTGAGATTTGAATTCAAATTTTGGCGCCAAAAACTTGTGTGTTCTTGAGGTTGATTTTCATCTCTGTTTTTCGTTTTTGTTTTTAATCAATCAAATGATCTCCGATTTTGATGATTTTTGTTGCATTTTCTTTGTCTTTCTCTCTAGTTTCCAGAATGATATTATTTATGTAATTTGGATTTGAAATGAAATTTCTATCACTTGATTACTGAAGCATGTTCGCAATTCCTTTCCTTAACTTCAAATCAAGTCAAGTTTATGTTAAATCAAGTCTAATTCAAGCCCAATTATTTTAATCTCGATCCAATTTTCCTTCACTTGGGTCAAGCTCACTTCTTTTTCTTTAATTCTAAATCATTTCTTTAAAGTTGGATTTTGCTTAATTTGGGTCAAGCCTAATTCTTTTCTTTAATCAATTCTTTGGGTCAAGCCCGATCTTTTTCCTTTTCTTGAAATCAAATTCAATTTTGACATGGGTCCAGCCCAAGCCCCTCTTTTCACTTAAACTCAATTATTTTCTTCCATTTTCTTTTAATTTGGGTCAAGCCCAATTTTGGTTCTGTAACTATTAAATTAAATCCAATCGTTTTTTTTGAAACATTATCTTCACCAACTCTGTAAAAACATCTGTTTTCAAAACATCTGTTTTAATTTTCTAAAATGTGTGCAATCGGATTTTAACACGAACAGGCAGCCTTCCCTGCTGTTCTGTGTTTTAATTCGTGCGGATTCAAATGCGGCTTACGACGATTTGAATTTTGCAAGCACGCAATTTTAGAAAATCATTGTTCACTAACTCTACTAAAAAAATGTCTATTTCAAAATATCTGTTTTAATTTTCTAAAATGTGTGCAAGCGAATTTTAACACGAACAGCACCTTCTCATTGTTTTGTGTTTTTAATTCGTCTGGATTCAAATGCGACTTACGACGATTTGAATTTTGCAAGCACGCAATTTTAGAAAATCTTTGCTCACTAACTCCACCAAAAAATGTCTATTTCAAAATATACATTGTTTTAATTTTCTAAAATGTGTGCGGATTTTAACACGAACAGCGACCTTCTCTCTTTGTTACGTGTTTTAAATTCGTGTAGATTCCAAATACGGCTTACGACGATTTGAATTTTGCAAGCACGCAATTTTATAAAATCACTATTTACTAACTCTGTTAGAAAACGTCTATTTCAAATATCTATTTTAAATCTCTAAGATTCGTACAACGGATTCTAATACGAACAGGCAGCCTTCTCTGCTGTTCCGCGTTATAATTCGTGCAAACTCACTCACGGCCTACGACGGTTTGGGTTATGCAAGTACGCAATTTTAGTCTATTCAAAAATCAATCCTATCCTCAAATCACCCCTCTGCTTCTTCAAAAGATCAAGTATCTTAAAACCAGAACTACGTAAGCCTTGAATTTCCCATTGCACCGGGGAATACGTAGGAGCAGGATCAAGTCCTGTCAGGCTAACCTCCATCAACCTACTTATTTTCAAATTAATTAAGGGATCAAACTATTTTCAAATAATCACACACTCAGTTTAAGGGTACTGTTCCTTGGAACAGGAGAGTGGGAGTGCCTAACACCTTCCCTACTCGAACCGACTCGAACTTCGAATCTCATCCATTGAGTCGGGGGTTTTTCCAAATCTTTTTCCCTTAAACAAAAATTTGGTGACGACTCCACAATCAAATCAATCAAATTATTTTCAAAGAAGTTTGTCGTCTAAATTTTAATTATTTGCGATCATTCATCATCATCACGTCATCATCATCATCATCATCATCATCATCATCATCTTCATCATCATCATCGTCACCCTTAACATCATCATAAATCATCATCATCATCATCAACGTTTATCAGTTGTTCTTCATCATCGTCATCATCATCACAATCATCATTCATCATCATCATGCACATTCCATCCGTCATCATGCTCGTCATATTTCATCTCATTATTAATCCTAGTGACATCCTCGATATCATCATCATCATCATCATCACAATCATCATTCATCATCATGCCCATCATCGCTCATCATCATCATCATCACCCTCAATATCATTATAAATCATGATCATCATCCATACAAATATCGTCATCATCAACGTTTAGAAGTTCATCATCATCATCATCATCGTATCATCATTCATCATCATGCTTCATCATCATCATCATCATCATCCTTCCTTGTCATCATCATGATCATCATCATCATCAATCTATTCGTCATCTTCAACATCATCATCATCATCATCTTCATCATCATCATCGTGACCCTTAATATGAACGTAAATTATAATCGTCATCCAAAAAAAATCAACAACATCAACGTTTACTATAGTTCATCATCATCACCATCAAGATCAACGCTGTCATCATCACTCATCATTCATCATCATCATAATCATTCATCATCATCATCATCATCATCATCATCATCATCATCATCGTCACCACCCTCAGCATCATCATAAATCATCATAGTTATCCGCAAAAAAGGTATCAGCATCAACGTTTACCGTAGATCATCATCATCATCATCACTATCATCATTCATCATCATGCTCACCATCGTTCATCATCATTCTCATCATTGTTCATCATCATCATCATCATCATCGTCATCGTTGTTGCCGTCAACATCATCATAAATCATCATCTACAAAAAAATCAACATCATCGTTTACCGTAGTTCATCATCATCGTCATCATCACTATCATCATTCTTCATCATTGATGTGAGCACCACCATTAAGGGACCAACCGCTAGGTCAAGGGCCAAGAGAATTCAGCAAGAGGTGGAAGCATTACTTCTCAAAAGGAAGGAATATCATGAAGAGATGTCATCCATGGAATTATCCTTCAAGGAAATTGTGGAATTCAGAATTTTAACTTAGGAAGGATAAATCTGAAATTAGTAATTTCAATTTGATTGTATTTTCTTAACTTGTAAAAGTAGGGATAGTTTATTCCAACATGGAATAAGAATAGACTATTTAGAACAGGAATAGGCTTAGCTTAAGGGCTTGGTTGGCTAGGAGCAGCCCATACCCACAACCAAGTAGCCCCCTTCTTCTTCTTTTTTCTATAAATTAGGGTTTAATGTAAGCAAATTTCACCTTTGGTCATTTTATACTATTGGAATCCGAGAATTCCCTTGAGAGAGCCGCTTTCTCTTCTCTTTCTTCTCCTCTTGCGTGTTCTTGAGGTCAAGACCCCTTGCAATCACCTTCCCCAATTCCCTCTTTACATTCTGCAAATTTATGTTTCATCGTCTTTTCATTTCTATACACAATTTTTGTGCTACATTGAACATAAATTGAAGAGCTCCCAAAACTACTTAGAATTTTGAGTTTCAATTCCATCTCCAACTAGGTCCATCCTCCTCCTCCCAAGTAGGTTGTATTATGTGGTATCAAGAGCTTGTTGTTTGGAGGTAACTTCTCTTACTTTTCTCCATTTTTCATCATCTTCTTCTCCCATTTTTGTCTCTGTTTTTGTTCTAATTTTTCTGCATATTTTCAGCCCCTTCTTGCTCTAATTCACATATAATTTGTGTTTCTTTGAGTCATATGTTTTTGGGCCCTTTCTTAAACATCAATTTGATCGGTTAATTTGCTCAAAGTTACATCAAAATGTCAAGAAATTGAAGAACCCCTTTTCTGGTTTTTTTTGGGTATTTCCTGCAAGAACAGGCCTATTATTCTTTCAAATCCTTTGGAATTTGTGGGTTTTGTTGTTGAAATTATAACTTGATCATTTTTTCCTCAAAAGCCCCTCAATTATTTTTGCAAAATTCTAAAAATTGTTTGTCATGTTCATCACTGTTGGTCATGTGTTCTTGAGGAAGTTTGTGTTTGATCTTTGAAAAAATTGTTGTTGGGTGTTTAAGTGTTAATCTTTTGCTTTTTTTGGAGTGATATAAGTGTACATTACGCTTTCCTAAAAGATACAAGGCAAAAAGCAAGATTCAACAAAGAAAAAAAATGAAAAAAAAATCGAAAAAAAAAACGTGAAAAAAAAAATCTGGGCAGATTTTTTTTTTCAAAAAACAGTAAAAAAAAATTGGCCAAAGTTGAACATCTTCAAGTTTCATTTTATTGTATTTCAATTGTAATATTTGAGTTGAGTTTAGGATCAATTGAAGTGTGTTGAATAACTTGAGTTGAATTTATCCTCTTGAATGAACTATGATGCATATGAATGATTTTCTTTCAAAGAAAGGTTAGGTTCAGTTTTAAGAACAATTCACACAAGTTTGAAATCCATTCATCCTTCTTGAATTCCTTTTGAGTGCCTTTTTTCTTTTTCACCACTTAATTGTTGCTTGTCTTCTTTGAATTCTAGTTTGTCACAATTTTAATCCCTTTGAGTTTAGCTAATTTTTGTGATAAGAGTTTCTTGTTTGTCCCTAAAATTCCTATGTTTTGTCCATTCTTGAATTCTGGATAGTTGAGTTTTTACCACATTGAAAACGTCAAGGCCTCTAATTTTAAGTTGAATATGTGTCTTTTCTTCAAGGGTAAAGCAAGACTAAATTGAGTGACTAAGAGTGGAAAACACTTGGTGAGGAAGGAAGTAATTGGTTTTAATTGTGCTAACAATTTCTTGGTTTGCAAAGCATTCTTGGTTTAATTTAGTTTGCAGCCCTAAGAAAGAAATTTGTTGACTTGGAGCTGAACTTAGAGAGGACTTGGACTTGAAGCTTGACTTGAAGAATTTACCCATTTCTAATAGATTAGGATTTCTCTTACTAGGACTTCCTTTTTGTGTAATTTTAGAATTTAGTTGTAGTAGGGTTATAACATTGTAATCCTTTTGATTTAGTTTGTACTTAGGAATTTTACTTATAATTTTTTTAGTAATTGTATGTAAGTTTCCAAAGCCTTTGTGTGGGTTTTAGGGAGCCATAAGGGGAGTCTAAGTGTGTTTGTTGAAAGGGTAATAAGAGGGTTCCATAATTGCTAGGTTTACAACTTAGCCTATGTGACTACTTGTTACTTATCTTTCTTTATCTACCTTGGTTTGTGTAAGAAACCAATTAACTTTCTGCATTTTAATTTCTTAATTGTTCAAGTGTTTTATGTGGTAGGAATTTGTACTTAGAATATTTGTAGTCTTCTTAATTGATTTGTTTCATATCTTGTGTCTTGAGTGGAGAGCATCATGAGTGAAAGTGATTATCAACCTAGCTTCAATAGGTTACAACTGGAAGCCCTTACCCAAACCTTTGACAAAATGTTAAGAAAACAAAGTGAACAATTTGAAGATCGTTTGTATAAACTAGAAAAGGGAATGAGACTTTGTTTAAAAAGAAACAAAATGAAGGGCCTAGTAGTTCTAAGAAAAATAAAAATAAAATTGATTCACCTAGGGAGGAACTTTCACAAGAAGAATTCTATGAATCCCTAGAAGAAACCAAAGGAATAATCACAGGGGTGGGAATCAAGGTAGGCATGAGTGATAGGGAATCATCTAGGTCTCCACTTAGGGTTAGAAATTCAACTAGGAGTAGGATGCATAGAAGTAGAGATAGACATTCTCCTAGCCATCCTATTCATGTAGCTTCTTGGAATAACCATAGACATAGGGATGATTCTAGGATTAGGAATAGAGGTAAGAGAGAAAATGGAAACCAAGAAAGAATAGATGGAACCAAGTTTAGAATTCCAAAATTTCAAGGGTTGAATGACCACGAAATCTACCTATCATGGGAGTTGAAGGTAGAGAAAATTTTCATGTGCTATGATGTGAGGGAGGAACATAGGATAAAGTTAGCTAGTCTTGAATTTTCAGACTAGATTTGATTTGGTGGGATAAGCTAGTGAAAGAGAGAGCTAGGTTTCATCTATTGAGACTTGAGAAGAAATGAAGTCATCCTTAGGAATAGGTATGTACCACCTCATTACCTTAGGGAGCTTCATACAGGCTAAAGATTAACTCCAAGGTAATAGGACTCTTGATGAGTACTACAAAGATAATGGAGGTAGCTATCATTAGAGCCAACATAGAAGAATGTGAGGAGGCTAGAATGGAAAGATTCCTTTTTTGAAGGGCTTAAGGGTGAGATTAGGGATGTTGTTGAACCTCCACAACTAGATGAGTTTGAATGAACTCTACCACCAAGCCCAAAAAGGTAGAACAACAACTCCATAGAAAAGGTAAAGTGAGATACTCAACCTCAAAGCCTTCTTGGAAGGAAAATAAGAGGAAGGAAAAAAGATGTTCCTTTTAAGCCTAAAGATCCTAGGAATCTAAAGATCCCAACAAAGAAAAGACAACACCCCATCCACTCCGATAAAAAGGAATCATCCATTAAGTGTTTCAAGTGTTTGGGATGAGGGCATATTGCCTCTTAATGCCCTAACAAGAAGAGCATGATCCTATAGATAATGGACAAGTCTCATCTTTGGAATCCTCAAGGAAACTCTAGAGCTAGTGCCACTAGCTTTTCTAGTGAAGAAGGATTGTGAGTATGCCCCCGAAGGTGATTCTCTCATTGTTAGGAGATTACTAGAAGCATGGTCGGGGAAGATGAGAGCAAAAGAGAAAATATTTTTCACAAGGTGTGTGATTGGGGGAAGACATGTTCTTTGATTATAGATGGAAAGTTTAACCAACGTGGCTAGTGCTAGGCTGGTACAGGTAAAAGCTAGATTAACTACTACCCCACATCCTAGTCCTTACAAGTTCAATGATTGAGTGATAATGGGACCTCTTGGTGGATAAAGCAAGTCTTAGTTTCCTTTTCCATAGGTAGGTATCTTGACCAAGTATAACTTGTGATGTTGTGCTCATGGAAGCAAGTCATGTGCTCTTGGGAAGGCCATGGAAATTTGATAGGAAAGTTCACCATGATGGGCATAACAATAGTATTCCTCTTGCTTTCAATTCCCCAAAGGTCACCTTAGTTCCCTTTGGCCCCTAGTGAGGTTTGCAAAGATCAAATACAAATGAAAAAGAAAGAAAGGAAGAAAAGAAGGGAATTAAAGGAAAGAATATAAAAAAATATAAGTATTGAGACATGAGGAAAGGATAAAAACTCTTCATCATTCAAGGAGAAATTAGAAAACTCTTCTAGCCTAGACAACCCATGTACATGCCTACGTGCAAAGAGTATTGCTTGAATACTTAACCAACCTCAGCTCCAAACTTCAAGAACTTCTAGAAGAGTTTCGAGATATTTCCCAAAAGAGTTACCTCTAGGATTGCCAATTGCTAGGGGTATTGAACATCAAATGACTTGGTGCCTAGTGCTTCCTTACCAAATAGGCTAGCCTATAGAAGTAATCCCGAAGAAAACTAAAGAAATCCAAAACAAGTAGGGGAGCTTCTAGAAAAAGGGTGGATAAGAAGAGCTTGAGTCCATGTGCAGTCGGGGTTACTTGTCCTTAAGTAAGATGGGTCTTGGAGAATGTGTGTTGATTGTAGGGCCATAAACCAAATAACCATTAGGTATAGGTATCCTATACCTAGGTTAGATGATTTGTTGAAGATTTACATGGTTCCACAATTTCTCTAAGATAGACCTCAAGAGTGGATATCACCAAATTAGATGAAAGAGGGTGAGGAGTGGAAGATCAGTTCCTTTTAAGACCAAGTTTGGTCTCTTTGAGTGGTTGGTAATGCCTTTGGGTTATCAAATGCTCTAGCACTTTTATGAGGTTGATGCACCATGTTTTGAGGGATTTGATATAAAGTGTGTGGTAGTATACTTTGATGACATCCTTGTATACTCCA
The DNA here is from genome assembly GCA_026541065.1 of Canavalia ensiformis. Classification (NCBI taxonomy): domain Eukaryota; kingdom Viridiplantae; phylum Streptophyta; class Magnoliopsida; order Fabales; family Fabaceae; genus Canavalia; species Canavalia ensiformis. Next base: position 37,890 of record JAMKYM010000592.1, read on the forward strand.
AATCCCTTGAGGAGCATTTAGGACACCTAGGAGAAGTGTTAATTAGCAGAGAGACCCAACTCTTTTTGCCAACCTAGAAAAGTGGCTCTTTTTGCTTGGATAGAATTGTATTCTTAGGATTTGTGGTAAGCAAAGAAGTTGTCCAAGTAGATGAAGAAGTCAAGCTATCAAGGATTGGCTCTACCCCAATATAGAGAGGTTAGGAGTTTTCATGGACTTGCAAGCTTCTATAGGAGGTTTGTGAAAGATTTTAGTACCCTAGCATCCTCTAAATGACATAGTCAAGAAAATGTCAAATTTGAATGGGGGGAAAACAAGTCAAGGCCTTTCAAACCTTGAAAGAGAGACTTACAAGCACCCATCCTAGATCTTCCAAACTTTAGCAAAAATTTTGAGTTAGAATGTGATGCTTCTAATGTTGCAGGATAGGGTCAGTTTTATTGCAAAGAGTGGACATCCCATAGCTTACTTTAGTGAAAAACTAAATGGGAGGTCCTTAATTACCCTAATATGCCAAAGAGCTCTGCAGATTTAATAGGGATCCTTCAAACTTGTGGCAACATCACTTATTGACCAAGGAGTTCATCATCCATAGTGATCACGAGTCACTAAAATACCTTAAGGGTCGAAAAGAAGTTGAATAGAGACATGCTAAATGGTTAAGCTTTTGGAGCAGTTCCATGTCATTAAATATAAACAAGGAAAGATCAATAAGGTGCTGATGCCCTACCTAGAAGACAAACTTTGTTAAATTTTTAGGAACCGCGTTGATTGGTTTTGAAAACTTTGGGAGCTATACTCAAAATGACTTAGAGTTTGAGATCTCTACAAGTCATGTACCTAAAAGCCTGTGATGGATACTTTAGGTGAAGGAGTCTTATTTAAGAATAATAGAATTTGTGCCTAAAGGAACCATTAGGGATCCCATCTTAAGAGAATCTACCAGTGGGGGTTAATAGGTCACTTTGGAATCCAAAAGACTTTGGATATCCTTAAATGACATTTTTTTTTTTTCACACATAAAAAGAGATGTTCAAAGACTTTGTGCCCAATGCATTGCCTGCAAAGGCCAAATCTAAAGTTAATGCCCACATGGCCTTTACACTCCTTGCTATCCCTAATGTCCCATGGGTTGACATTAGCATGGATTTTGTGTTAGATTGCCTAGAACCCAAAGGAGCATGAATCAAATCTTTGTGGTAGTAGATAGATTTTCTAAGATACTCACTTTATTCCTTGCCACAAGGTTGATGATGCTAGTCACATAGCAAAGATGTGTTTTAGAGAAGTGGTCAGATTACATGGAATCCCTAAGAGTATAGTTTCCGATAGAGACACCAAGTTTCTCAGTCATTTTTGGAGGACACATGGTCTAGGTGAGGAACTAAATTGTTTTTCACCACTTGCCATCCACAACCGATGGCCAAACTGAAGTGGTAAATAGGACTCTTTCCACCTTTTTTAAGAGTTTTTGTTCAGAAAATATTAGGTCTTGGGAATAATGTTTTCCTCACATAGAGTTTGCTTACAATAGGGCTACCTATACCACTACCTTGCATAGTCCTTTTGAAGTAGTCAATCGGGTTTAACTTCATTCTTTTTGATCTAATTCCTTTACCTAACGTGGTTGAATATCATAATAAAGATATTTCCAAAAGGCTGAATATGTTAAGAAACTTCACACTAAGGTAAAGCAACAAATTGAAAGAAAACTGAACATTATGCTAGAATGGCTAATAAAAGAAGAAAAGAACTTGTACTTGAACCCGGAGATTGAGTTTGGTTACACCCTAAGAAAAGAACACTTCCCTGGTCTTAGGAAATCAAAACTCTATCCTTGGGGATGGCCCATTTCAGGTAATTGAAAGAGTTTCCTAATGCATATAAACTTGATTTACCTAGTAAGGTGGGGTATGCTACTTTTATATATCCGACTTAACTCCTTGCCTGCAGAGATGATGACTTCCACCCGAGGTCGAATGCTCTTCCAGTTAGGAGGGGATGATGAGCACCACCATTAGCGGACCAACCACTAGGTCAAAGGCCAAGAGAATTCAACAAGAGGTGGAAGCATTACTTCTCAAAAGGAAGGAATATCATGAAGAAATATCATCCATGGAATTATCTTTCAAGGAAATTGTAGAATCTGAGATTTTAACTTAGGGAAGAATAAAATTGAAATTAGTAATTTCAATTTGATTGTATTTTCTTAACTTGTAAAGCAGGATTAATTTATTCAACATAATTGAAATAGACTATTTAGAGATAAGTGGAATAGGCTTGCTTTTAGTTGGTTTTCAAGACAGCCCATACCCACAACCAACAGCCCCCCCTTCTTTTTCTATAAATTAGGGTCTAATGTAAGCAAATTTCACCGTTGGTCATTTATACTATTGGAATATGATAATTCCTTTGAGAGAACAACTTTCTCTTCTCTTTCTTCTTTCTTGCTTAGTTCTTGAGGTCAAGACCCTTCCTTTCCTTTATCATCGGAGCCTCCAATGTGGTGGAACCTAACTTATCTTCTAGCTTTCTCTAGCTAGTGGAATGGGCGCCTAACTTAGGAATTATTTTTCAGCTTACATTCTGCCATTTGTTTCTCAATTTACAATTCTAGTTCTTAGTTTATGTCTTTAATTTCCATCCTTTTTTCCCCTTAATTTTGATCATTTTCATTTTGCCTTTTCTTCCATTTTTTTTATTTCCAACCTTTAATTCTTTTGCAAATCAACTTCCCCAATTCTTCTTTTTTTGCAAATTTATGTTTCATCGTCTTTCATTTATGCACAATTTTTGAGTTACACAACATAAATTAAAGAGATCAAAACTGCTCAAAATTTTGATTTTCAATTCCACCTCGACTAGGTCCATCCTCCTCCTTCCAAGTTGGTTGTATTAATCATGCTCATTTTTGTTCATGATGATGGTGATCATCATCATTATTATCACTACAATCACAATAATCACCATCACTATCATCATTCATTATTCACATTGAATATCATGATAATCCACAACCCTAGTCTTCATCATCGTTACTATCATCATTCATCATCATGGTCAACATCGTTAATATCATGCTCATCATGATTCACCATAATCATCATACATCATCATTCATCATCATCCTCATCATCATCATCATCCTCATTATCATCATCATCACAATCGCCTTCATCATAATCATCATCCTCATCATCATCACTATCATCATTCATCATCATGCTCATCATCATGATCATGATCATCATCATCATCGTCACCCTCAACATCATCATAAATCATCATCGTCATCCACGAAAAATATCCGCATCGGGCCAACGTTTAATACAACCCCGCTGGGAGGAGGAGGATGGACCTAGTTGGAGGTGGAATTGAAGCTCAAAATTCTAAGTAGTTTGGGAGCCCTCAAATTATGTTCAATAGCCAAAAATTGTGCAGAGAAATGAAAAAGATAATGAAACATAAATTTGCGTAATGTAAAGAGGAATTCTGGGAAGGTGATTAAAGAATTAAATAAAAGTCGTAAATGGAAGAAAAGGCAAAAACGAAAATGACCAAAATTAAAGGGGAAAATGATGGAAATTAAAGACATAAACTAAGAACCGTGGAATTGTAAATTACGAAAACAAATGGCGAGAATGTAAATTGCAGAAGATAATTCCTAAACAGGGCGCCAATTGGACTAGTTAGAGAAAGCTAGGAAGATAAGCCAAGTTCCACCACCATTGAGGCTCCAATGATAAGGAAAGGGGTCTTGACAACGACCAGGGTCAAAGACAAGAGGAGAAGAAAGAGAAGAGAAAACTACTTCCTCAAGGGAATTTTCATATTACAATAGTATAAAATGACCAAAGGTTCCATTTTCTTACATTAAGCCCTTATTTATAGGAAAAAAGGTAGGGGCTTCTTGTTTGTGGGTTTTGAGCCAGTTCTAGCCAACCAAGCTCTTAACCTAAGCCTTGTTCCTATTCTAAATAACCTATTCTTATTCCATGTCAGATAAGCTATTCCTCACTTTTACCACTTAAAGAAAATACAACCAAATTGAAATTAGGAAAATTCAGTTTTTATTTTTCTTAAGCTAAAAATTTCTCTGAAAGCTCAATTTCCTTTGAGTGCTCATATCAACGTTTACCGTAGTTCATCATCATCATCATCATCATCATCACTACCATCATTCATCATTATACATAAGCGTCATCATCGTTCATCATCACCTCATCATCATCATCGTCACCTTTAACATCATCATAAATCATCATCATCAACGCGCATCGTAGTTTCATCATCATCATCACTATCATCATTAATCATGCTCATCATCGCATATACATCATCATGGTTCATCATCATCACCATCATCATCATCAACATCATCATCATCGCTGCCACACTTAACATCATCATAAATCATCATCATCAACATTTACCTAATTCATCATCGCTATCATCATTCATCATTCTTTGATCATCATCATCACCATGATCATGATCATCACAATCACCATCATCACCATCACTATCACCATTCATTATGGACACATTGAACATCATCATCAACATCAATCCTCATTTGAGATCCTCAACATCATTATCATCAATCATGGTTTATCACCAATGTTACCACCATCATCATCATCATAATCATCATCATCATCATATCATCAACATCATAACCATCACTATCATCATTCATTCGGCATCAATTGACTATCATCATTCATCATCATGGTCATCATCATCTGTCCTCATGCTCATCATATTTAATCATCATCATCAATCCCATCGTCATCCTCAACATTATCATCATCACCATCATCATCATCATCACTATCCTCATTCATCATCATTCATCATCATCATCGTCACCTATGACCTCATTGTTATAAATCATCATCATCATCACGCAAATATCATCATCACCATCAAGTATCATCATCATCATCATGGTCATCAAGATCATCATCATCATCATTGTTCATCATCGATATCAACATCATCATCATCAATCATCATCACACCATCATCATCTCGTCATCATGCTTATC
>JAMKYM010000587.1:0-7500 GCA_026541065.1 Canavalia ensiformis
ATCATCGCCGTCCCCCCTATCAGCACCATCGTTTGCATAATGTCGCTCCCCGTCGCCATGTTTCATCGCGCCATCTTCACTCCATCCACGTTCATGTTACGGTCTTCACCTTACCAGTTGTTGTTTCTGCTTCACCACCACGTTCCGCTCGCACGTTGCTGAGCCCATACATACCACCACGTTGAGTTACCATGTACCATCGCCGCCATCGTCATCGTCGCCGCCACGCATCTGTCATTTACCATCGCATCGTTCATCATCATCACCGTTACCATCGCTGCGCACCATCGCCATCGTTTACTACACCTGCGCCTTCAGCCATCACCTGTTCGCTTTGCTTAGCCACCTGCTGCCTCGTTACCGCGTCGTTCGCGCGTTCCCATTTACGCTCATTTCGTTCATGCCATTACCTCACCGCGCGCCTGCGCGCCGCATTCATTTCTACTAATTTTCTATACTTTATGAACAACAGCTTCATATTTTTAATCATTCATAAACGTATACTTACCATAAACTAAGATTTGAGGATAGAGCTTCAAATTATTATGTGAATTTGATGGCTAAATGTAGCTAGTGCTAGTTTGTTTGTTTGTTGTAATTGTTTTGATTAATTTTATTACTGTTGGCAGCAACTTTTGTTTATATAATTCATATTGTACATGTTGCTGGTGACTATTTGTTGATACTTTATATCTAATTTGTGGTTCCCTGTTGCCCTAACTTTTATGCAGAGCTGAATGTGGCCACACATGGGAAAATTTCACCTTTTATTGATGGAACATTTGCCATGTCTTATTTACATTGGAAACTCTTGAACTAACTTATTACTAGCAAACCTAGATTCTGTAAAGGCTCATTAATATTACCTCCATCAGTTGGAAACTTTATGGTAGAACATTATGTCAAAAGAGACTTCAAATGGCCTCAATAAAATACTAGTTTTTAGTTTATAATTTCTAACTGTTTTAGAAAATTCCAGGTTCTTATGTTAGGATGGGTGAACCAGAGGTGACAAAGTTCAGCTTAAATGTCAGTAAGAATGAGAAAGATGGGTCCTGCAATATCTAAGTTTTTTGTGCAGCTCCAAAATGTTGTTAAGGTCAATCACCTATCTTCTGGCTTACTATTTACTAAGAATGAGAAAGATGGTCCGGGACTTTTCAATTAATGTTTTGGTAGATTAAAACAGAAAAGACCACTCTGTAAGTGTAAATATCTATCCCTCTTCTAGATAATTGGTGGATTCCATTTTTGCGTGAAGTATACTATTGAGGTACACAAACTACTAAGAAGTTAAATAGCATATTTTTATTCAAGCGCCCTTTCTTCAACTGTAGCTTTTATTTATTTATTCTACTTCAGTGTTGGGTTAAATCAATTGGAAGTTGAACTTTTGGTATAAACACTCTTTGGGTCTCGGAAAATTTACCACCCTGATTGCATTTCCGTCTCTTGCTCCCTTTCTATTTATGCTGCATAAACACCGCACTCAATACTTTCATCTCCATTAAACTCTCCGCCTTGGTTTAATTGTATTTATCCGCTTAAAAAGTATAATTGGTTGTCTTTGTACCCACTGATTTAATTACACTTTGACGCCATGTTTATCTGAACCCGTGAAGGTGCACCCACAGCTCAGAATCTTCCGTGCCACAAAACATTGCTTTAGCCTCATCTTAGACCTGAAAAACAAAGATAGTGATTGAATACCTATTTTCGATAATTATTTGAAACAGAAGGCTAAGAAATCATAAACCTTCCAATTCCATGCATTCATTATAGCCCAGGTCTAATCACAATTATAGCGTCACACAAATGCAAACCCACACTTCCTCACACCTACCACATTAAGGATTTGTTGTTGAGTGTGCAGAAAATTCTGCCAACACAGATATATACTTGGTTTTGTTCATGAAACAAATGAGAAAATATTTGTTTCTAGATGAAATGCTGGAAATCATCTTCCCTTAGATCATTTTGAATATAAAGTTTGTGCATAGTATTTTTATGCTGCAGCAGTCAACTCTTATGACTGTTTTAAGAGATGGATTGTAGACTCACAGCAGAACTTTCATGAGTTTGTTTTATTCCAAGGAACGACAGGTTCATGTCCCTCAACATAGACCTCGACCAGTCACCAAGAGCCAAACTGGGAGGAACTTCTTCTCACTCACCAAAAATTAACTGCGACAGATAAAGTATCCATTGTGAAAGGATGCCTCCGAATGAAAAAGCCACCAAAAAATATCCTCTTCAGCCCAAAGCGAAGGGCATTTAAGTAAGATATCTGAAAGCAAACAACAAAAGAAACAAATGATCCCATATCAGTTTCACCTTTTAACTTGAGATAAATACTCCATTACCTTATGTTTAATGATAGGAGTCATGAAAACAAAGGCATTTATACGTACACAGAAGTACATGGGTTAAGATCCACCGTATCCATAATTGTATTGAAAATTTGCATATGCAGATATTAGGGTAGCTAATTGTCGGAAGAGACAGGTTATAAACTACTCAATGCCAACTTGAACACAGGGATTCTTGCTGAATTGTGTTATAAACAAACACTGACACCTATATATACTAATAATATAGGTCAAGTACACAAGCCTAAACCAGTAAAACTCCCAAAATATTAAGACTCATGATTCTAATATCTAACCATGATCTCCTTCCGTAATTATCTTGAAATCAAAGTAAAATATCCTTTTCAAACTAAAAATAACATCGGGCCAATGACAAGCATTTATAGTTGAGATGTGATAACAAATACTTCTATATATACATGAGGAGGGATTTATTGACTGATTAAGTATTCGCAGACTTATCCCACTTATTAACGTTTTACAATATCTTTTAACCAATCATTGAATTAAAAATAATATAAATGTAGATCTTCATGTCAAATTTTGAATTAATGGGACAAGAGTAAAAATGTAATGATAGTCCATATTTTCTTATATTTGTAACATACATGTTACATTATTTATAACATCACGGATAGCTTGTAAGTTATGAATGAAGATAGATGCATACACTCTTCATTGACAATTACTTTTTTATGTTGTCCTAATTTGTACAGTTTTCATAAAGAAAACCAGCGTGGATCCAACATTGCATTTCAAAGAAAATGTGAAGAAATAAAAAGACTCCGAAAATGATTTATTAAATATATCCTCAATAAGGTGCAGTTAGAATGCTCCACCAATCACCTTTTTTATTTTTGAATAAAAAAATCTATTTGAGAGAATACAAGAAAAAAAATGCTAGGATGAGCATAAGATATCCTCCACTAACCATCTATTATAAAGATAGAAAGAGCATAATGAAGATCATTACAAAAAGTGAAGATAAATTACAGGTTTGGAGTTGTGCCAAAATTTTTGACTTCCCTGATGCATTATATACTGATATATAAATTTGATGTAGCATTACATGAGTTAATATTATCATGTAATGCACATTAGTGTTCATCTAACAACAAATTACAGTACAGAACTGACCTGTCCAATATTATTTGAGATCATTCTTAGAAGAGATCGGGCAATATCTTCAGGTTTGTAATCCTCCCGCTCCTTATTATCAGAAATTGCCTTTCCAAAACTAGAGGCTATTGTGGTGGATGAAAGAGCAATCTGTTATCATTCAAAGAAGAATATATTCCAGCAAAAAATTGGTAGATAATATTATTCTCCATTTGAAATAATCAATTTTACACAAGATCTTCAAATAATGGTAACACAAGAATAATTGTTTAATCATTTTAAACAGGAAAAAAGGACATAAACTTTCACGAGTCATACCTTTGAATAGTCCATTCCATCATAAATATCTCCAAAAAGCATATCTACCGTCCTGTTGTTCCCCCAATAACTTAATTCCAGCAACTCATCAAAACTGAATCAAAAGGTACATTAATGGTAATGTGTCTATATAGAGATCAATAGCGAATTTGCCAAAAACGAAAAGACAAGAAAAGAAAACAAAACCTCTTTTGCACTTGGTTAAAAGCTTTCCTAAACCCAGAAAGTACCTCCACCTATACTTGTTCCACTAACTCGCTCAAACTTTCCCTCTCCTTCCACCTATATGAAAATATTAATAACTTATTTTAGGTGCTTAAAAAGGATTAAATATTTGGAAATTGGAAAAATATTACTAGTTAAGTAACTTGTATGATAACTACCTTGATCATGCCAACACCAGACCCAATGTTAACAAGAAGGTAAGGATGCAGATCAATCTGGTTAATCTCCACAAATTGCTTTTGATCCCCCATATAGGTAAATGCTTCCTGGTGGACTACCTATTGAAATAAGATCAAGACAGATGAGATCTTTCTTTAAGAAATTCTCAAGATGCATGAAATTGAAGATCCATAAACTAGTTGATAAGTGTCTGACACTTGTTTGGTAAAAATTCTGGTGTAATAACAAGCAATTAGAATATAAATAATCACAAATTCATTGGAAACTGACTGAAAACAGAGTAACTCATGCAAATTTTGCATAGTACAGTTTTAAAAACTTTTTGGTGATAAATCTCTGTGAATCTGATGTGTTTTCACTGTGTGCAACCTGTTACAGGATTTTGTGTTGGTAACACAACCAGAAGTGCATGGAATACATAAAAGTCTGAGAAAAAGCTAAAGCATTCTGTTGCTTTGGACATGCACGTAACAGACTAGCACCTATAAAAGGTCCAGAACAGAACAATTTTGAACGCAGAAACAGAGTCGCCTTTTTCTTTTCAGTTCGCCCAGACCTTCCTTTTTGCTGGAGCCGCTCCTGGTGGTGGAGAACCTGTAGGATTGAGGGATCAATGTGCAGCCACCGTCCTGTGGATGCTGACTCTATCGCTTCTATCTTTTTCTCTGTTTTTCCTTCTTTCTCATTATGTGAAATTAGACTCTCGTTAGGGAAAGAAGGATCCATTTTTTGAACCTATGTAATCTGGAATTCTTATATGAATTCAAGTTCACTTTTTCCTTTAATTGATTGTTCTTCTCTGTGTAAAGCTTCTATGAATTGACTATTTGTAGATTAAATTTGGATTCTTATTCACAATTGAGAAATTGGATTAGGAATTGGAATTGAGATTGAACAACATAACTGCGGGTGCTCTAAGAATAGAGATTCATAGTTATGAGATAGTGTGGATTGTTGAACTTAAAGCTCGCTTAAATTAGGAATTACTAAGGGATTAAAATTATTAATTTGGGTGAAGTGTTGATGAGTCAAGGAATTGACCTTCAACTTGTACAAAGGAATTCAATCTTTAACCATATCTTTAACTTGAATGAAAGTAAGGAATTAAGATTACATTAGGTTCAGTTTGGTGAATTCTGCCCCTATCACCTTCCATAAATCGATTTTTCTCACATTTGTACCGTATAGCGAATGCTAGACAGTTTCTGAATCCATTTTTAACCAGTTTTATGCATGCCGGAGCAGTATTTAATTAAATGTAGTAATTTACATTCACGTTAACAACAACTTCCCATAACCTTAGTTCAAAAAGATTAGTTCTTTCTCATCCTTTACTCTGAAAAGCGATAAGGTGCACTTGCCTTACAATTTTTTACCAACACTAGTTTATAGCAATTTGAAAGAACAGTGTATGAATAAAGCCCCTCCATAGACCAATAGGACAACAGAATGGAATTTTCATACAATTTTCTCACAAACAAGCACCTGATGGTGAAGGGTATATTGAAATGTGCATGCCTAAACTCCAAGCTAATTAAGGTTTTTCATATGCCAGCAGTAACAAGAAGAAAAAGATAAATTTAACTTAGATTGAAAAATATATTAAAATATAATTTTGGTAAATACTGCTAAAGGGTAAGGACCCAAGACATGGGAATGTAATGGAAACCCCATAGGGGGCCTGACAACCTTCGGTTCAAGTGCAAGAAAACAAAACCACCATAAGTATAATAGAACTTTTCACGATATAGCATTAGTGTTTGCAGCTTGACTTATGAATATAATTATGTTTATGAATTGACTCTATAGTACAATCTCCCCAACATATAACTTGACCTCATCTTCTGATAGTATATCCTTCCGCATGAGCAATGTCATCATATCACCACCAAGTAGATATTCTATTATGAGATATAAATATTTTTTATCTAGAAAGGAACAATAAAACTTTACAATGCAATTCCTGTCAACTTTTGCAAGTAGGCTCCTCTAAGCTTTTACATGTTCAAACAAAGATAAAAAGAAAACAAGTATAACAAGACTACATAATTTTAACGAGAGCAAGTTTTGATGATTTCACTACCTGGCCTCTGCAAAGCATCTATGATTTCTTAAGCTTCTTCATAGCAGATACATGATTAGTTGCCTTATCTCGCCAGACCCTAACCTATACAAAAAAATTGCAAAGTCAAATCATCAAACAATTTTTTTGTATGAACTCAAAAATATAATACTTACAGATGTTACCAGAAACCTTAGTTATTGTAGCAAGAGAATAAAAAAACATTACTACAAACCAAAGAGTTTATGCAATCAATACACTAGCCTCCAATCAAGCATCATAATAAAGCTCCTATGATGGAAACAGCTAACATGCAAAACAAGGAGATGAGGTTTCTTTACAAATGGGATCATTTATAAAATCATTATTATAGTAGAAAGTTTTAATCAGTGACAAGAATCAAAGATCAAGTTTATCCAGATTGAGAAAACTAATGATTCTCAACGGTAAACCCCTACTACCATTTGCCAATTTTAAAATGTAAACATTCACTGCCATAAACGATTGCTACATCTCCCTAGCTGGCACATCCTAAAAAGCTATACCTTGAATCTATTTTTTTCCACCACAAGCATTATAACTTGTAGAACACATATCAGACTTCAACAGCTAAAGTGCCATTACTATTAACAAAATTAGAAACTTTAGGATTCCCATACTCATTAACAGCCTGGACACAAAACAAAGCTCCAAATAGCACATAAACACATAATGAGCAATTTAATCAACCCAAAATTCCCCTTATCAAAAGTTTTTCAAGTGACAAAAACAGGTATTGTTGTATCAATATGATGGAGTAAAATGACCCATGGCAATGCAGGTCAAATAAATCATTTTTCAGTAACCTAGAATTCACAACAATTGGAACAAAATGCACAAATTAATACAAAAGAATTAAATTCCACTAACCTCAAGGATTCTGGTGCTAGTTTGGTGGCTGGAAACACGGTTCCGAACGCTGAGCGGTTCAACTCAACGGCTCTGCTAGTGTTTATCTTAGCATTTGTAGAGCAGTTAAAATCCCATTTAGAGTACGGTTATTCCTAACCACTATCGCACTCTAAGTAACGTTTTTTAATCTCATTTATATTGTAGTAATCGCAAGTTATCTATACTAAACATCTATACATTATTTTTTAATATTGACCTACACATATAATTAAATATATAATAATTAATATTAATGATTAGATGTTGATGAACTTGTGAAATTAATTAACTGAAATG
>JAMKYM010000597.1:0-279087 GCA_026541065.1 Canavalia ensiformis
GCTTGTGGTATATTAGTGTTTGTTGTATGTATGGTATGATTTTCTTTGTGTTTTCTTATCATTGTTTGTAAGTATCTAGGACCAGGGACCTATAATTGGATCAAGACTAAGACCATGGGGGCGCTAGGACCTAGATCGATGAATCGTCCCGGTTCTGAAGCAGGTGACGACCGAGGACCGGTTCTAGGACCAGAGATTGGGACCAATCGCAGGGTCTAGGACCAAAATTAGAACGACTAGGATTGGTAGTAGGACAAAAACTAGGATTCTTTGTTGGGACTAGGCCAGTAGTAGCTAAGACAAGCATGAATATTGTGACCAGGACTATTATTAAGACTTTGGACCAATATTAGTATCGTGGACCGTACTAGAGTAAGACAAGGACCAGTAGTAGGGCTAAGACCAAGAGCGAAGTAAGCATCTGCAGTAATCAGAACAAAGTATTGGGACTAGACATTAATAGCGCTAGGACAGTATCCAATATTGGGCCGGGACTAACGGTGGCACCAAAACCACGATTAGTACTAGAACAAAAGACTAGTAGTAGGACCGGGACTCGGACCAATAGTAGATAAAAACTTCAGGATCGACGAGACCAACACCGGAATAGAACCAGGTCAATAGTGAGGTTAACAGTTACAAGGTCGTAATGAGATTAGGACTAGGTCTAAGAAGAGACCTAGACTAGACCAATAGTAGCACCACGAATAAGATCAATACTAGCATTAGGACCATAATAGAACCATGATCGGGATCAATCCCAACACCGGGGATCGGTAAATAGAGTCACCGAGATAAGTACATGAACAATACCGCCACGGTAGGATCAGTCTTGTGCTACTATCGAATCCTCGTCTGATCTTGGCTCATATCACATAATATCCTTGTGGTAGTATTGATCCTGCTCCTTAGCATTTTCAATAGTTTTGGTCCACATATGCGATCTGGTTATTCTCGTGCTACTACGGGTCCTGTCAACTACTAGACCTAATCCTAGTATTGACTATGGTCTTGGTCTTATTACTTAGATCTTTTGCAATTATCGATCCTGGTCTTAGTCTGGCCGCTATTGATATGAAGTAGTTCTTGATCCGGTCTTAGTCCTAATGATTGTTCTGGTTCTAGTATAAACTGTCGTAGGTCCTTACCGTTGGATCTCGTCCCCAAACTAAACCTAGTTATTGTCCTACTCATCATGTCTAGTATTGATCTTGGTCTTGATCCTGATGCCCGTGGTCCTGGTTTGACTATTGACGTGGATCGGTGCGATCCTAGTCTTGGTCCTACAACTGGTCCCAAAAATTATCCTTCTAGTTGTAAACACCCAATGTTCCAAAGAGACCCTATTCTAAGGTGGCAATGTATAAAAGAAATTTAAAATAAATTAGAATTATAATTAAAAGAAAAGATTTAAATTCAAAACCAATACAAAATTAAAATTCAAGGAAAAAGAGACAAACAAAACAAACAATTAAACAAACAAACAAAGCGGAAAAAACAGAAACGACGGAAAAATAAAAAACAAACAAACAATGACCTTTTCTTTTTCTTTTCTAAAATAAAAACGAAATCAACTTCTAATTAGACCAAAATCAAAAATAAAAAAACAAAAATTTATAATAACAATCAAAATTAAAAATCTTGAAAATTTAACAAAAAAATAAAATAAAAAGAATAATAAAAAAAATGATGAATAAATGAATAAATATTAATAATATATATATACATATAATAAATAAATAAAAGCCGATTCGAAAAATAATGCTGAAAATAATAAAAATAATAATAATAAAAAATAAAAACAGAAATAAAAATAGAAAAAATTATTAGAAGAAGTTTAAAAAAAGGAAAATCGGGAAGAAATGAAAAAAGGAATTATAAAAGAGACAAGGGGCTCAAAGATCAAGTTTGGGGGAGACACCTTACGGTGGGCTAGGAATTTCAAAGAAAACGGTCTCCAAGAGATTGAAGCTTCCTCGGCACCCAGTCTTGAAGAAGATTTTTGCTCACAAGAGAAGCAATAGGTGTCGCTAACTCGGCAAGTGAGAAAGCATTAGTTCATCTTGAGGAAGGAGATCCGCCATTTAGGTGAGGGTAGTACATTTCTAAAAATAACACATCCCAAGGTTAGGGCTTGGTTTACTATCCTTTGAGATACGGTGGGACAATATCCTCTTTAGTTTAGAATCGTTCTAGTTAATCTTGTTGGGTGGACGAATCTCGAGGGAGATATATTCCTGATCGGTTCTTTTGATCTTTATTTACCCGGACACAAATCTTGAAATCATACACATATATTTAGATCTTCAAAGAAATTTCATTTCTTTCTTTGTTTGTGACACTTTGTGAATATATCCATTCGCTTTTATACGGATTTCTGATACTATTCTATGCCTCGTAATATCAATTAATCAAAAAGGAATGATAAACCTGGGAATTAGATTTCACACCGATATTGACAGAACATAAGACACTGCTTGTTGAGGAAATAAAACTGCTGTTTCGCATGATTCAAGCCGAGAACAAAGTAGATAGATTGACGTCATCGTGTTTTCTTGATGATTCGTGTGTATCTACTGGTTGCTATCGGCCGGGGAAGGCCAATAATTTTTTGTGTAGACATAAAATTTGAAAAACCTGCTGAAGGATTTTCACACAATTATCCCACCCGCTGCTCGTTAATTCATATTTGCACCAAAAGCAGGCAACACCACACCTGTACCCAGCAAATAGCGATTTCATTAAAAGACAAACCGGCGTGAGCCAAATGGGGGAGGACTACGACCCAGAAGTCTTGATGGATAAGGCAAGGAAGAAAGGCTGGGGAATAGAAGTCGAGGAGTAACAGCCAGGCCGCCTCGGGGCTATGGTTTTGCCAATGTTGTATAACTTGAGTCACCGAGAATACGAAGACTTTGACAAGGAAGATAATTGCTGCTGGCTCAAGCTCCTTGCGAGTAGCCCTACCTGAGGCTTGAAAGCGGCATGAATGACTCTTGCGATTTACCTGACTTTAGCTAGGCAAGTGGTGTGATCAATATTAGTGATAGTAGCGAAGGGGGTAAATTCACGGACAGTTCGAAGTATCCTTAGACAGGATTATATGGCATCGGTTGATAAAGATCATCGATTGAGGGTAGAAGAGATAAGGTATTACAACATGAAGAACAAAAAGTCTGAAATAGCGACATTAAGGATAGTTCAAACCTCAATTCACCAATTACGGTGTTCCCAGATGACCCTTTTAGGTACGGTATCGCGTAAGCAATGAAGCAGTTAATCGAGAGTCAAGCTATGGCATATGTCTCCTATGCAGTTGCAAAGCATGGGATGTACGGGCACGGGAAAGCCCACCGGGAGATGCATGGCTCCTTATTAAGTTACATAGCTTTCTTATTATAATAGTGGACACTATGTGTAGTAAGGTGCAAAGTTCGCGTTAAATCTCTCCCCCAATCCCTTGGTCCCGAGTTCGAACCCCCTAAAAGAAAACATTTCTCCTTTTGAAATAATCAAACCACCACCCTTTAGAAATGACCACACCGCCCCGATAAAATCCCAAAATACCCACAAGTTTTTATCACGTAAAATGACTGATAAAATCCCAAAATACCCAATAAGTCCCCCGTCATAGAAATGACCACACCGCCCCCGATAAAATCCCAAAATACCTAATAAGTCCCCGCCATTGAAATGACCACAATGCCCCTGGTAAAATCCCATACCTAATATGCCCCAAGCCACCTAAATTACATATCTACCCTCAGGCCCTAGAAATACTCTATTTTGCTCCCTCTATAGTAATTACCCTAATACCCTAGAAATTTAGGAATTCCCGTTCTGCCCCATGACCAGTATTTACCATTTTAACCCCTAGAAAAAATAAAAATTTCAGAAAACAAATAAAAATTAAGAAAATTAATAAAAAATTTGAGAAATTAAAAAAAATTAATAAAAATTACAGAAATTAAAAATGAGTAAAAAATAAAAATTCCAAAAATTAATAAAAATTCCAAAAATTAATAAAAATTAATAAAGACCCAAGAATCCATAAAAGTACAAAAATCCAGAAAATTCATAAAAATCCCATAATTGCTAAATAATTACATTAAAACCCAATTACATTAAATCCCATATATATATACGTGCAATTTCCCCGATTGCGGGTATCCCAAATTTATGTGCCCTCATACATTCCATATGCATTTATCATGAGTGGGACCTACACACAAGTCTGAGTGCTACCTAGGGATAGAGGGATCTAGTGGTGTCTTTGGGGCCTAGTCCTGTGTGGCTATCCACAATCTGACTAATCCGTCCTATTCATAATGCCTCACAACTCGTGGCTACTTACCTTGTTCAGGCTAGCATTGTGGATTGGAACTTGGCTCTAGCTAACCTCTATACCCGGGATTATTAACCACCTTTGAGAGGTTCATATAAAAGGCCATAGATCCTTAGGACAGGTAACCTACATAAGAAATAAAGAGGGCACACACACCCCTTTCAAGATACAAGCGATTTGAAGGCTACAATTGGGGAGATACAAAAATGAAATCAAGATAAAAATCAAGAAAACCAAAATAGAAGGAGAAAATTCCTAGGAAAAATTAGGAAAATATTTTGAAAATACTGAAAAGACTCTAAAGAAAACTTAAATGGATGTCTTAAAAATAGAAAATTTAGGAAAACAATCTTTTGCAAGTATTGAAAAAATGAAAAGATTCAAGAAAATGAAATTTGAAAACCTAAAGAATGCTTTCTAAAAGATTCTAGCAAAACTAAAAGTTTTTTCTAAACAAACTAAAGGTTGTTCTAGCAAAATAAAAAATACCAAAACTCAAAAATAAATTTGTTTAAAATCAATAAATAAAGCAACTCTGACTTATTTTCGAATAGTCAACCTTCAAGTATCTAAAACTTATTCATGCATAACATTCATTCATTCATTCAATCATGAATTTATCATCAAAAAGATGAATAGATAAAACAACTCTAATTTATTTTCAAATGGTCAAGCTTCAAAAATCATAAAATTATTTGCATAAAGCATTCATTCATTCATTCATTCATAGAATTTCAAAAAAATCATTCCACATATTCATACTCATTGTGCATCAACATTTTTATCATTCAGGATTTTTGCATTCACACTATTTTTTAAAAAAATTAATTTTCAAACTTTGAGAAAAATTGGAAAAACACAACTTCCTCGACATCCTTATAGGACTTGTGCACAATCAAAAGTCATGGATGAGCTAGAGAGACAAATGAGGAACTGAGAAATGAGGTCAAATCACTGAAAAAGAGCAGGTGGCCAAGCTAATAGAGGCCATCCACGAGTCTAAATGAAGGAGGAGATGAAATCCTTGCCGAAAGAAACAAGCGACCCTATCATACCCTCGGCTTCACTCCACCATCAACTATGCCTCCGCCAACCGAAGGAGTTCATCATGGGTTTCCTCATGGGCATGCACCCTCATATAACCAAACACAAGCCCAAACACATAACCTACCACTAAACACCACCTCACAAGCCTACCAAGCAGCCGTTGGGGGAACGCACCCTATGTTCACCCAAGGGCCTCATCCTGTGCACACACCATTTTTCCAACCTTACCCTATGCCTGAGGAATACCCACGTCATCCTTCGAATGAGGACATTAAAAAATGGAGAATCCTAGAGGAAAGAATCAAGGCAATTGAGGGGAGTATTTATGAAAGCGTAAATGCAAACACTGACCTATGCTTGGTTCCGGACATAGTAATCCCTCCCAAATTCAAGGTTCCTGAATTCGAGAAGTATCAAGGAACTAGCTGCCGAAGAGCCCACGGCCATGTCTTTGCAGGAAGATGTCTCCTTGCATGCACGACGATAAACTGCTTGTCCATTTCTTTCAAGACAGCTTAACCGGGACTGCTGCCAATTGGTATACACAGCTAGAGCGGACCCACATCCATTCATGGAGGGATCTGGCTGAGGCCTTCCTCAAACAATATCGGATAACTCGGAGATGGCTCCGATCGAACCAACTCCAAAATATGGCCAAAAATGGGGATGAAACTTTCAAGCAGTATGCTCAAAGATGGAGGGAGTTAGCCGCTCAAGTACAACCTCCTCTATCCGAAAAAGAGCTGGTCAGCACGTTCGTAGACACACTCCAAGATCCTTTCTATGACAAGATGATTGGCAGTGTGACTTCTAGCTTCTCTGATGTCATCATCATTGGAGAAAGGATCGAGGGTGGCATGCGTCGAGGAAAAATCATGCACAACGCCACAAGGACAGTTGACGCCTCTACAGAAAAAAGGAGGACAGGTGAAGCTTACAATGTGGCTCCCAATCAAGGCCAATACATTCCTCAAATGGCACAGTATGGTCCAACTGGCTTCCGACCACCACCGTATACACCACACACACCTTACACAACATATCCCTACATCGCTACCACCTACCAAACACCCTACCACCCAGATTACAACTATCCAATACAAATCAGGCCCGCACCATATACGGTCCAAACACAAGCCATGAGCTCAAATTCTAGCGAAACCAAAAGAAGGAGAAGGATCTGTCGGTTGATCCCATCCCAATGACCTACACTGAACTACTACCTCAGCTAATCGAGAACTCTCTAGTGGTTCCATACCCGCTAAAACCACAAGAACCACCATACCCTAAATGGTACGATGCAAATGCCATATGTAACTACCATGCGGGGTACATTGGTCATTCAACAGAAAACTGCCAGGTCCTGAAATGCAAGGTGCAGAGTCTAATTGATGCTAAACGGCTAGATTTTGAGAAGATCGCTCCTAATCCAAGCGCCAAATCATGAGAGCTCATCCATTTGGCTAAGAAATGGGAGAAACACAATATTTTCGCCTCGCACAAGTCAAGCTATTGAGGAAGATCATCCAAAATTGTCATATTTTTCAAAAGTTAATCTTTTGTAAATAAACAGCAATGAATAAATACAAAATTACATTTTCATATCACTTGAGCACGTGCTTTACATTTTAGCTTTACTTCCAAAAATTTACCATTCTTTTTATCTCTTCAACCCACTTCTTATCCCTATACCCAAGCAATAAAATACCAATTGGTGAGGATGCTAGTGCTGTAATGAGTAATCTTGAATGTCGGATTAATCAAGCTTAAAAGAGAAAAGCCCAATGAGGAAGTAGAATAAACAACAAGGGATTCTAGATCACCATTCAAGGTGTATTTTCAAACAAAAATATCCCGCTGGAACCAAGTTTAAATCCAGGAAAAATTAGGGATGGAAGAAAAGATCCGTCGAATTGGAAGCCTTAAATGATCCCGGCAAGATCAATATTCAACTACACAAAATTCAAGAAAAATAAGAAGACCCGCTGGATTAAAGTAAATAATAATCCAGGCAAAATCAAGGTCAAAACACAAAATTCAAGAAAAAGGAGAAAACCCGCTGGATTAAAAGCAAAAAATAATCCAGGCAAAAGTAGGGTTAAAGTTCAAAATAATGAATCGACAAAGTCATGATCAGAAAAGGTCTTGCGGTTTTCAAGGACAATTCGGGAAAAATCAGGATCATATAAGAGCCCGCTAGGTCGACAATCATCAAAGAAGACCTAGGCAAAAGTTAGGGCACAATCAAGCAGAAGGCCCGCTAGGTCGAAAACCCGTAAGGGCGACCTAGGCAAAAGTTAGGGCACAACCAAACAAAAGGCCCGCTAGGTCGAAAACCCGTAAGGGCGACCTAGGCAAAAGTTAGGGCGCAATCAAGCAGAAGGCCCGCTAGGTCGAAAACCCGTAAGGGCGACCTAGGCAAAAGCTAGGGCGCAACCAAGCAGAAAGCCCGCTAGGTCAACAATCAAGAACGACCTAGGCAAAAGCTAGGGCACACGAACAAAAGCCCGCTAGGTCGACAATCATCAAAGAAGACCTAGGCAAAAGTTAGGGCATAATCAAACAAGAGCCTGCTAGGTCGACAAACTCTCAAAGACGACCTAGGCAAAAGTTAGGGCACACTAACAAGAGCCCGCTAGGTCAATAATCTTCAAACACGACATAGGCAAAAATTAGGGTACAAAATCAAGAGCCTGCTAGGTGAAAACCCGTAAGGCGACCTAGGCAAAGTTAGGGCAAATGAAAGGACCCTTTGGGTTGAAAACTCAAAAGAACAACCCAGGCAAAAATTAAGGTCAAACTAGGAATTCCAGAACAACATGATATTCTGCACCTTATATCTTCTTAAAACTGGGGCAAAATTTTGTCATTTCTCAAAAGTTTGGCTAATTTGACAATCAAAATTATGAAAAGCAGCATTGACATTTTCATCAAAAGGTGCCATTCGGGCAATCGAACCCACATCTTTTGTCATCTTTCCCTTTCTAATACACTGCCTTAAAACACCCTTTGCAAACCTTCTCTTTTCTTTTCATTGATCATCCATAAACCACTTTGCACGCCTTAAAATACACATGCCGCAAAGAAATGTGAAAAATGTAAAAATTAAAAAGACTAATTTTGAAAAGTCATGACAAGTTGGATGAATCTCCGACCATTGCAACATGACAGGATTGTTTCGCAAAGACTCATCTTTTCACCAGCCAGAATGCCACCAAAAAAGGAGTGTGTCTTATTCAATAATACTGACCACTGTGGGATCTCAAAGATCCTGACAAAAGCAAATCTACAGAATTGACCAAGAAAACTCCGAAATCGAGTCAATCCAACTCGTCCTGATTCTTGATTCTTTTCACACCCACTATGGAGTTGTCGAGGAAGGATGTGTCAGAAAAATCAAAAAATCAAGAGAAACAAAGATTTTACACCATTTCATGGTTTGCATTCAATAACATCTTTTTCATCAAAAATTATTTCAAGCATTAAAATAAGAACCCTGCATCATTTCTGCATTTATTCAAGCATCATTAACATCATATTCTTCTCACTCATTCAAACAACACATAAGCGTCTTTTATTCAAGCATTGCACGGCCCGCTTTTCAAAATTAATTAAGATCAAGGTAAAATTAAGAATTAGTCATAATTAAAACTGAATCGAGCTTAAACTAGGGCAAAAGCTGGCCCAACAAAATGTAATTTGAGGTCATCCTCGAATGATGAATCAAGCAAAAAGGCAAAAGATTGCCCAACAAAATTCAATTTGAAGTTATCCTCAAATTCTCTCGGTCAAAAGCGGGCAAAAGCTTGCCCACAAAAATTTAATTTGGGGTCATCCTCAAATTTTGAACCAAAAACAAAATTGGGGCAAACATTTTCCCGGAAAATTCAGGTTGAGGCAATCCTCAATTCCTCAACGTCAGAAGAATCAAACTGTGGCAAACATCTGCTCACACCATCTTTCTCGAGGCCATCCTCTAAATGGAGTTCAAACTAGGGCAAATGCTTGCACAATTCAATTTGGGGTCATCCTCAAAAACAAGTTCAAACGGGGCAAAACGCGCACCACAAAAGCTCAATCTGAGTTCATCCTGGTCTGGATCAAGTCCAAATTGGGGCAAACATTTGCCCAAGAAAGATTTAAATTCAAGTCCAAACCGGGGGCAAACATCTGCATCGAGAAAATCCAAGTTGAGGCAATCCTCAATTCCTCAACTCAATTGAGTTCAATGGGGCAAGGTTGCCCAGAAAATTCAAGTCAAGCTTATTGAAACCCTTCAAACTAGGGCAAAACGTTGGCCCAAAATCCTTTCAAACCAAGACGTCTCTCGGTTATCAAGAAATTTCCAATCTTGGGGCAAAATGGTTGCCCAAGCCTCTTCAAAGGAAATAACTATCAAAGTACAAGGTAAAATGTTTCATTCATTCCTGCTCGCTGGCCTATGTTGTCAGGCCATAGCATTACATCTTTACATTCTTGCTCACTGGCCTATGTTGTCAGGCCATAACATTGCATCTTTACATTCTTGCTCACTGGCCTATGTTGTCAGGCCATAGCATTGCATCTTTACATTCTTGCTCACTGGCCTATGTTGTCAGGCCACCATCAAGTTTTAATTTCTCCATCATGGCCTATGTTGTCAGGCCACCATCACGTTTACATTTCTGCATCATGGCCTATGTTGTCAGGCCACCATCAAGTTTACATTTCTGCATCATGGCCTATGTTGTCAGGCCATAGCATTACATCCTTGCATTCCTGCTCACTGGCCTATGTTGTCAGGCTAAAGCATTGCATATTTACTTTCTTGCTCCTTTGGCCTATGTTGTCGGGCCATAACATTACATCCTTGCATTCTGCTCCCGGCCTATGTTGTCAGGCTAAAGCATTGCATCTTTACTTTCTTGCTCACTGGCCTATGTTGTCAGGCCATAGCATTACATCCTTACATTACTGCTTTCAGGCCTATGTTGTCAGGCCGCTATAGCTTAGATTTACTGCTTTTGGGCCTATGTTGTCAGGCCACCCTGTAGTTTAGATTTACTGCTTTTGGGCCTATGTTGTCAGGCCGCTGTAGTTTAGATTTACTGCTTTCAGGCCTATGTTGTCAAGCCGCCATAGTTTAGATTTTTACTTTCATGGCCTATGTTGTCGAGCCACCACAGTTTAGATTTCTTGCTTTTAGGCCTATGTTGTCGGGCCGCCATAGTTTTAGATTTTGCTTTTAGGCCTATGTTGTCGGGCCGCCATAGTTTTAGATTTCTTGCTTTTAGGCCTATGTTGTCGGGCCGCCATAGTTTAGATTTCTAACGCTTTTAGGCCTATGTTGTCGGGCCGCCATAGCTTAGATTTCATTCTGCTTTCAGGCCTATGTTGTCAGGCCGCCATAGTTTAGATTTACTGCTTTTAGGCCTATGTTGTCAGGCCGCCATAGTTTAGATTTACTGCTTTTAGGCCTATGTTGTCAGGCCGCCATAGTTTAGATTTACTGCTTTTAGGCCTATGTTGTCAGGCCGCCATAGCTTAGATTTACTGCTTTCAGGCCTATGTTGTCAGGCCGCCATAGTTTAGATTTACTTCTTTTAGGCCAATGTTGTCAGGTCTTCATACTCTAGCTTCATATAATTTCAGTATGACAACACACAAAGCCGGTAAAGTCACCCCATCACCATTCTTCATGCACCCATGGGATTCACTCTAAGCTCAAGGCTTCTAGTGTCATTCTTGGAGCTTTTTCGAAAAGCCTGTCTCGGACATGAGGTGTTCACGTCTTTACTCATTCTCCTGCCACGATAATTCAAAGAATCAAGCCACATTATCTCGGTAAGAAAATAAGCTTAAAGAGGGGCAAACTGTAAACACCTCAATCATGTCGAGACCTATTCTAAGGTGGTTAATGTATAAAAGAAATTTAAAATAAATTAGAATTATAATTAAAGAAAAGATTTAAATTCAAAACCAATACAAAATTAAAATCTGAAGGAAAAAGAGACAAACAGAAAACAAACAATTAAACAAACAAACGAAATAATGGAAAAACAAACGAAAAAACAAACAAGCCACCTCCGGAATTTTCTTTTTCTTTCTAAATAAAAACGAAATCAACTTCTAATTTAGACCAAAATCAAAAATAAAACAACAAAATTTATAATAACAATCAAAATTAAAATCTAAAAATTCTGAACAAAAAATAAAATCAAAAAAGAATAATAAAAAAAATGATGAATAAATGAATAAATAAGTAAATAATATATATATACATATAATAAATAAATAAAAAGCTGATTCTAAAAAAAAATAATGCTGAAATAATAAAAATAATAATAATAAAAAAAATAAAAACAGAAATAAAATGAAAAAATTATTAGAAGAAGTTTTAAAAAAGGAAAATCAGAAGAAATGAAAAAAAGGGTATAAAAGAGACAGGGGGCTCAGGATCAAGTTTAGGGGAGACACCTTCTGCTGGGCTAGGAATTTCGCAAGAAAACGGTCTCCAGAGATTGAAGCTTCCTCAACCCGAGTCTTGAAGAAGATTTTCGCTCACAAGAGAAGCAATTGGTCCAATCGCTAACTCGGCAAGTGAGGAGCAGTAGTTCATCTTGAGGAAGAGGAGATCAGCGTTTAGGTGAGGGTAGCTTCCACATTTAATTGGGTACGAAATTGTCGTTTGTTAGGCTTCTTGGTTTACTATCAGGAAGATGCAATTGGTTTGATAATATACTAGTTTAAGAGGAATGCGTTCTAGTTAATCTTGTTGGGTGGGATGAATCTCCGAGGGAGATATATTCTATTCGGTTCTTTCTGATCTTTATTTACCCAGACACAAATCTTGAAATCACCCACATATAGGATTAGATCTTCAAGAAAATTTCATGTTCTTTTGTTTGTGACACTTTGTGAATATCGATTCGTTTCTATACGGATTTCTCTGATACTATTCTATGCCTCGTAATATCAATTAATCAAAGGAATGATAAACCTGGGAATTAGATTTCACAGCTGATATTGGAAAGAACATAAGACTTTCTTGTTGAAATAAAACCCTGTTTAGCAATTCGTCTGCCGAGCAAGTGAATCGAAGCTAAATCATGTGTTTTCTTGATAATTCGTGTGTATCTGATTTACTACGGCGGGGGGAGGCCAATTTTTTTGTAGACATAATTGAAAACCTGCTAGGATTTTTCATATTATGTTGCACTCGGTAATTCATATTGCACCAAACTTTGGAGCAATGTTCGTTGTTGCAAACAAACAGCGATTTCATTAAAACAAAACCTTAGCTTCAATGAGACTCGACCCAAGTATCATGATGGATAAAGGCAAGGAAGAAATGGGAATAGAAGCCAGGGTAAGACGAAGGCTCGGGGGCTATGGTTGCCAATATTGTATAACTCGAGTCACCCTAAATACGAAACTTTGACAAGGAAGATAAACACGGAGAGGATTACCCTACACGGGCTTGTAGCGGCATGAATGAAGCGGTTACACAACGGCTTTCAAGCTAGGCAAGTGGTGTGATCGGTGTTAGTGATATGGTAGGCGAGGGGTAAATTCACGGACCAATTCGGCTATCCTTAGCCCAGAATCTTATATGGCATCAGTTGATAAGATCATCGATTGAGGGTAGAAGAGATAGGGTCACCTCTAGTGAAGAACAAAAAGTCTGAAATAATGACTTGATTAAGGCCGTTCAAACCTCCAAATTCACCAAGCCCGTGTTCCAAGATGACCCTTTTGGTACGGTATCTCAATTAAGCAAAGTAGGATGATCTTCGAAAGTCGTTGTGGCATATGTCTCCTATGCAGTTGCAAATTTGCTAGTAGGCAAGGAAAACCCCTGGAGATGCATGGCTCCTTATTAAGTTACATAGCTTTCATTATAATATGGGACACTATGTGTAGACTAAGGTGCGGCTCGATTGGTTAAATCTCTCTCTCCAATCCCTTGGTCTTTAACTATAGTTAGATGAACCCTAAACGAGAAAACATTCTCCTTTTGAAATAATCAAACCACCACCCTTTAAAATGACCACAGTCTTTTGATCAAAATCCCAAAATACCCAGTAAGTCCCGGTCATAGAAATGACCAATCAATTGTTTTCCTATAAAATCCCAAAATACCTAATAAGTTTCCATTTAAATACCACAATGCCCCTGGTTAAATCCCATAATACCTAATATGCCCCAAGCCACCTAAATTACATATCTACCCTCAGCCCCTCTAGAAATACCTATTTTGCCCCTCTGTAGTAATTACCCTAATCCCTAGAAATTTAATAAATTCCCATTCTACCCCATGAAAAATTTACCATTTTTAACCCTAGAAAAATAAAAAATTTCGAGAAAATAAATAAAAATTAAGAAAATTAATAAAAAATTTCAGAAATTAAAAAATTAATAAAAATTACAGAAATTAAAAAATGAGTAAAAATAAAAAATTCCAAAAATTAATAAAAATTTCAAAAATTAATAAAAATTAATAAAAAATTCCAAAGAATCCATAAAAAGTAAAAAATTTCCAGAAATTCATAAAAAATCCATAATTGCTAAATAATTACATTAAAACCCCAATTACTCCAAAAGTCAAAAATGAAGATTCTTCTATTAAAAAGCTTTCTTTTATTAGAAAATCAACGTCAATTGCAAATTATCCCTTTTCATAAAAATTTAAAAATCTTTTTTCTAAAATTTTGGGATCTTTGAGTCTCACGCAAAACTCTAAATTGAAATTCTTATCTCAACATTAGTAGTTCATATAGGTCCCCGTGCTACCTTAGCGTCAATATCATTGGAAATCAGGTCCTCTTCTAATAATTAAAAAATCTCTTTTCTTTACATTTGGGATTCTAGGCCTCATGCAATGGGCTCTAAATGGGGGAGGCGGCGGTCTACATAATTGTTCAACATTTAGTAGTTCATATAGGTCCCGTCTTTGCCTTAGCGCCTCGGGCCTTATGCATGAGTGGACTTAGGGTCTTCTTCAAGATTTAAAAATATTTTCCTAATATTTTGGGATTATAGGTCTCACGCAATGGACTCTAAATGGGGAAGCGGCGGTTTACCTGTTGTTCAACATTTAGTAGTTCGTATAGGTCCCCTGTCTTTTGCCTTACCGCCTCGGGCCTTGTGCATGAGTGGGCTAAAAATCCCTCCCAAAGATAAAACTTTCTTAAAAACAAGATCTTTAAAATGATCTTTTCTCAAGCATTTTCGAAGGTCAAGCCTTCACAAACCAAATAATCTTTTCTCAAGCACTTTTGAAAGGTCAAGCCTTCATAAACCATAACTACGTAAGCCTTGAGTTTCCCATTGCAGGGAATACGTAGGGCGGGATCAAGTCTGTCGGGCTAACCACCATCAAATATTTATTTCCACTCTAATAAAAGGGATCAAATCATTTTTGAATAATCACACACTCGGTTTAAGTCTGTTGTTCTTGGGAACGGGCAAGTGGGGTGCCTAACACCTTCCCCACTCGTAGCGAGGCTCCCGAACCTAAATCTCTTCCTTGAGTCGGGGTTTTCCAAATCTTTTCCCTTAAATAAAAATTTGGTGGCGACTCCACATTAATAATCAAATCAATTCATTTACAAATTGTGAGTTCATCGTCTCGTCGGAATTACGGTTGCGGCAGTAGTTATTACAATATTGATCCTCACTTCGAGTCCTGGACACCAACTCTTTTGGATTTCTTCATGTCTTGATCCTACTTCTCGTCTTGTACTGGTCTTGGTCCCCATAGTCATCATGGTTGTGGTCCTACTACGGTCCTTGTCCAAGTACTTATCTCGAAACTAGTCCCACCACTATCTTGCTACTCGTTCTACCACTAGCGTTGGTCCTAGTACTAATCCGGTCTTGGTGTTATTGTTGAGTCTGATCCCAATCGATCCTGGTCTTGGTCCCAATACTGATTTTGGTCCTAGTCTTGGTCCTTACTAGACCTTGACCAAATGCTAATCCTTGTCATGGCTCTGTTATTAGTCCTGGTCCTAGTACTAATCTTGGCTTAAGTCTTGGCCAGTCCTACTTGGTCCTACTACTAGTCCTTGTCCCAGGGCGGATCTTGGTCCCAAATCCTACTTTGGACCTGGTCTAGTATCGTTCTTGGTCCTTGTATTAATTCTAGTGCCGATCCTATTAATACTCATGGACTTGGTCCCATTATTGATCTAGTGCTAGGAGTGATCCTAGTCTTGGTCCTACTATTGGTCCTGGTCTAGTAGTGATCTGGTCAAGCTGCACTCACATTCCTAGTCCTAGTACTAATCCTGGTCTTGGTCCATTTACTAGTCATGGTCCTAGTACAAATCCTTGTTATACTACTACACATGTCCATGTACTGAGATCCTAGCCCTTGTCCTACTACTAGTTCGGGTCTAGGTCATACAATTGTTCCTAGTTCGGTCCTATAATTGAATCGTCATACTCTTTGGTCCTTTTCTGTGGTTTAAGTGTGTTTGTTGTGTGTGTGATTATGGTATATGAGTGTTTGTTGTATGTGTGTAGGTTTTTTGTTTAGTTCTTTTCCATTATTTGTAAGTATATTTTTTGTTTCTATTTGTTTGTTGAAAATAATTTTTTTTGTACCTTTATGTTATTTGAATGTTTTTGCATATATGTGTTTGTTGTCTTTGTTCATGTTGTTTTCTAGAAGTGATGGTTATTTTCATTTGTATGTTATATGCTTGTGAGTATGTATGTTGTATATATTGGTTTGTAATTTGTACCATGTGATACATGTGTATGTTTTGTTTAGATATGTTTCTTTAGGGGTGATGTTGTTGTGTGTCTATGTTTTATTTGTCGTGTGCATGTATGTTATTTGAGTATGTGTGTTTATTGGGTGTGTCTCTTTGTGTGTGTATTTAACTTCTTTGTGTGTGTGTCTCTCTTTGTGTGTGTATTTAGCTTGTTTGTGTGTTTGTTATTGTGCTCATGGTTGTTGTGTGCTATTGTTTATATAGTGTTGTGTTTTATATTAGTGTTTTGGCTTACACGAATTACGGTTAAGTGTGTGTATGTTTGTTGTATGTTTTTATTTTATGACTAAGTATGTATGCATCTGTTGCTTATGTTGTAAATTTATGTTTTTGTTTATGTTATGTGTGTTACTTAATTGCGTACTTTGTGTGTATGTTATTTGAATGTGTGCATGTGTGGAGTATGTTTGGTTGTGTTCATTATGTGTGAGTATGTTTGGATTTTGCTTATGCATATATGTTTTTATTTGTATGGATTCTTTGTTTGTTATTTTTAGGGGTGTGTTCTTTATCCATGTGTTTGTGTATAGGCTTGTCGTTGTGTGCATTTTATGCTTGTGTGTTTGTTGTTTTTTGAAACATATTTATATTGAATATGTTGTTTGTATAAGTGTATTTGTTATGTGTGTTATTTGAAAGAGTGTGTGTATGTGGTGTGTTCTTTGTATATATATTGTATACGAACGTATGTGCGTTGAATGTGAGCTTTTGTTGTATGTGTAGTTCTTTTGCATGTGTTTGTTTGTCTTTTTTCTATGGTGTGTTTGAATGTCTATATGTGTGGTTTCTATGTGTATTTGTTAATTGTGTGCTTGTTGTGTGTGTTGTCAAAATATATTTGTGTTTGCATATATGTTGTTGTTTATGATTGTGTGTAAATATGTTGGGTGTTTGTGTGTTTCTTCATTGTTTTCATTTTTTTATACACTCTTTCTATAAGTGCGTATTTTGTATGCTCTTTGTTTGTATGCGATATACAAGTGTATGCTTGTTGAATGCGTGTATATAATCATTGTACGTGCGTTGTGTTCGAATTTTTATGTGTTGTGTATACTTCAATTGTGTGAGTGCTTGTTGTATATTAGCGTTTGTTGTATGTGTGGGTATGATTTTTGTTTGTTTTATTGTCCATTCTTTGTAAGTATCCAAGACCAGGATTAGTAATTGGACAAGGTCTAGTAATAGGACCAAGACTAGGATCAGTATTGGGACAAGGACCAGTAGTACGATTCGGACAACGATTAGTATTGGGACCGGGACAGACATCGATCTTAGGACAAGGACCTGTAATAGGACCAAGACCAAGATCAATTGTAGGATTAGGACCTAGACTAGTAACTGATCTAGGTCTAAGAGTAGAAGGAGGACTAGGATCAGTACTAGGACCAGAACTGGGATCAATAGTAAGTCTAGGACCAAGATTAATACTAGCATATGGGCCAGGATCAGTACTATGACCGGGACCGATGTGAGAACAAGAACGAGAATCACTATTAGGGCTAAGACGATGTAGCACTAAGACGAGCATCAAAATGCTGGGACAAGGACCAGTATTAGTACTTGGACCTGGATCAGTACTGGCACCAAAACTAGTAGTAGGACTAGAACCAGGAGTAAGGCCAAAACCAGGATAATTATTGAGACTAGGAGCAACATCAATACCAAACCCAAGACCAGTAGTAGCACAAGAACCAGGATCAATACTAGCACAAGGACTAGTAGTAGGACTAGGACCTAGACTAATAGTAGGATCAAAATCATGATCAGTACTAGGACCAACACCGATGTGCGATAGGATCGATATTGAAACCAGGTCAGTGATAAGGCGAGGACTAGGACCAATAGTAGCACCAGCGAATAGGATCGGTACTACGAACAATGCCGGTAGTACTTATCTCGGTCTGTTGCTACTATTGGTCTGCTCTGATCTGGTCCTACTACTAATCTTGTAGTATTGATCCTAGTCTAGGTGCTACTACTAATCTTGATCCACGTATTGATCCTGCTTCTTGTGCTACTACTAGTCATAGTCCAACTACTGGTTGTGATCCTAGAACAGATCATGGTCATACTCCTACGCATATCCCAGTATAGATCCTCTCCTTTGTCCTACTACTAGTTATCCTAGGCTTGGTCCCAATACTGATCCTTATCTTGGTCCTACTACTGGCTTAGGTGCCAGTACTAATCCTGGTCCTGGTGTTACTATTGGTCCTGGTCGAAGTACAAATACTGGCCTTGGTCCTACTACTAGTCCCAATAATTATCCTTGGTCTTGTCTTAGTACTATCCTCGTTCTGGTCCTGGTCAGGATCCTGATCTAGTCCTGGTCCTCTCACTGGACCTCATTCTAAATACTGATCCTAGTCCTCGTCTATTCTTGGTCACTGCTCACCGTACTAATCATGGTTGTGGTCCTACTACGGGTCCTTGTCCAAGTACTTATCCCAATACTTGTCTAATACTAATCCCAAAGCCCAGCTAATCTAATCTTGGTCTTATTAGTAATCTTTCTCCTAGTCCTACTACTAGCGTTGGTTCCAGTACTGATCCTGGTCTTAGTGCTACTATTCGCCCTGGTCCCAATACTGATCCTGGTCTTGGTCCTACTACTAGGCCTGGACCAAATGTTGATCCTGGTCAAGGTTCTGTTATTGGTCTTTATCAGTACTAATCTTGGCCCAAGTCTACTAATCTTGCTTCTTGTCCTACTTGGTCCTTGACCAGGGACGGACCTTAGTCAGGAGTCCCTAATTTTGGACTTGGCCCTAGTATCGATCTGGTCCTTGTCCTACTACTACTCCTTGTCCTGGTCCTTGTCCAATAATAGGACCAGGACAAAGTCAATAATTGTCTAGGTCCAGTAGTAGGATCAAGTTCAGGATCGATCTTGGGACAAGGATCAAAGTAGGATCGAGCACGATCGGTATTTGGACTAGGTTAAGTTGTTGGACGGGACCGGTACCGATGGCAGGATCAACACATGGTACCAAGATCAATAGTAACACCGGGACAAGGATGAATACCTTGACCGAGGATCAGTAGTAGCACTAGGAAAAGGATCCATAGTGGCACCGATACTAGTAGTAAGACCAGAACAAGGATGAGGGGTGGTCAAGGATACGTAGTAGGACCTAGACCAGGATCAATATTTGGACTAGGACCGTAATAGAATCAAGACCGGGATAAGTATTGGAACGGGTCCAATAGTAGTACCGGGATCAATACTAGACTAAGACTAGTAATAGGACCAGGACCATAATTAGTCATGGGACCGAGGATCCGTAGTTTGACCCTTCGAGATTAGTTTTAAGACCGGGATCAATAGTAGGACCATGACCAAGATCGGTACTAGGACTAGAACCAGTAGTAGGAATAGGATTAGGATCAAGTACTTGGACTAGGTCCCGATAGTAAGACCAGGACAAGGATTAGTCCTAGACAAGGACCGATAGTAGGACTATGAGGTCGGGATCAGTACTTGGACCAATACCGGGATCAACACTACGACCAGGATCAATAATAGCACCGGCACAAAGATCGATTTGGAACCGGAAAACTAGTAAGACTAGGACCTGATTAGTTTGGGACCAATACCGAGTATGACCAATACAAGTAGTAGGACCCGGGACCAATACTAATGATAGGACCATGACCGGGATTAGTACTATGACTAGAACCAGAACCATGACTAGACAAGGATTAGTATTGGGATTAGAACCATTAGTAGCACAAGGATCATGATCAATACTAGCACCAGGACTAATTGTATGGTGAATTTTATGTTAAATTCTCTTATTTGTAATTTTATAAAAATGAAATAGAATTTATTTATTTTTATTCTATTCTTTTCATGACATGAGAATGTATTTATAACATTTTTTATTTATATTTATATATTATTTAAATTTTTATATAAAATTTAAAAACTAGCGGAGTAAATATATTTTTATTTATTATAAAATCATAAAATTTTGATTTAAACTTTTAATTTAAATAAATAAGTTTTAATTTAGTATTTTTAAAATAAAATTATTTTTACCTTATTATTATTAGTTTAAAATTTGATACATGTTAGGCGTATGTTATTTTAATAAAATAAAAATAATTTATATTTAAAAGTAGAGTTTAAAATCATTAAATTATAAAATGAAAAACTAAAGTTAAAAACAAATGGTTGAAATGTGGAAGAAATTTTAAACTACGTTTCTTCTTACGCTCTAGCATTTTTCAAACGATTAGTAAACATTTCCTCATTATTTGAGCTTTTGTTGCAAAAGCAAGGATGTAAAAAGATTTCGCATGAAAACCATGAGCTTTAACACTCTTATTAATGCAAGACAAACATTACCGCTACTGCTAATTATAGAAACTAATGAATCAAATACATTTTTACATATCAATAGACACAAATAAAAAAAGATAAAATTTTTAAAAATTAAAATAAAATCATCAAGGAAAAAGGAGTAGAAGCATCGTTACCTTAAATGTTACTTTAATAAATTAAAAATAGTTTATATTTAAGAAAAGAGATTAAAATCAGTAAATTCAAAATGATAAACTAAATTTAAAAATTTAAAATATGAAAAGAACTACAAACATACTTAATAAAAAATTAATTATTTTATTTATATATATTAGAATTATTATTAAATATTTTTATATATTTAATTTCTCTAATTAGTTTAATTCTTATTATAAATAAATTTTTTGTAAAAATAATTAAATCATAAATAAAAATTGGTATTACTCAACCAAATTAAATAATAATTGAAAATAAATGTGAAAGAAGTTTTTCTTTGCGTGCAAGACAATATTTTCTTATATAATCATTAGGCGTGGTGCATCAGGCACAATCAAATTGTCTTCCTCCTTCTCGTATTAAAATCAAACGTTTGAAATGTGTGACAAAATTGAAACTACGTTACTTTTTTCGCTCATTTTCAAATTATCATAAAGCATCTTCTCATTTTAGTTTACGATACAAAAATAGGAAAGTAAAAAGACTTTGCATGAAAATCCATAAACTTTAACACCCACATTAATGCAAGACAAACATCACAACTACTGCTAATCATATAAACTAATGAACTAAATAGTAGAACCATCGTTACCTGAAGTAGAACCATCGTTACCTTACTATGACGCTTGTAAATTACTTTAATTTCCTCAAACCCCTTCACCCGTGAAAAAAAAATTGAATCATTAGGAAAAGTTTAAGAAGTTCAAGCGAACAGAAGAACAATGTCAGTCAAAAGAGGGGGAACGAAAAGTGAAAATAATGTCTTAAAAAATAAAAACATTATAACTTTAGTAATTTTATTTTAGAACATAAAATATAAATGTTTATTGTCATAAAAATGTTATTTTATACTCTTTAATGTTTAAAATGTATATTAAATTATTAAGTGATGTATTAATTGTATATTAAATTCTCTTATTTGTAATTTTATAATAAAGAAATAAAATTTAATTTTTTTCTTTTATTCTTCTCATGACAGAAAAATATATGCATAACATTTTCTCCATTCTATTTTTATATATTATTTAAATTTTTATATAAAATTTAAAAATTAGCAAATTAAATATATTTTTATTTTTTAAAATCTTAAAATTTTGATTTAAATTTTTAATTTTAAAATAATATTTAATTTTTATTTTTTAAAATAAATTATTTTTACTTTATTATAATTAATGTGTAAAATATTGATACATGTTAAGTGCATGTTATTGTGATAAATTAAAAATGATTTATATTTAAGAAAAGAGATTAAAATTATTAAATTTGAAATGATAAACTAAATTTAAAAATTTAAAATATTGAAAGAGCTAAAACTATATTTAATAAAAAATTAATTAATAATTTATTTATATATATTAAAATTATTATTAAATATTTTTATATATTTAATTTCTCTTATTAATTTAATTATTATATTAAATAATTGTTTTTTAAAAGTATTTAAATAATAAATAAAAATTAGTATTGTTTAAAAAATTAAATAATAATTGATAATAAATGTGAAAGAAGTTTTTGGATATGTGGACAATATTTTCTTGAATAATCATTGCAGCATGGTGCAAGATATAATTAAATTGTCTTTCTCCCTCATGTATTAAAACCAAATGCTTGAAGTGTTCGACTAATTTAGAATTACGATTCCTGCATCTTTCGTTTTGAAACGACCATTAAACGTTTTCTTGTTTTAGATTATGGTGCAAAAACAACTAAGAAAAAGACTATGTATGAAAACTCATAAGCTTTAACACATGTACTAATGCAAGACAAACATCACAGTTATTAGTAATCTTAGAAACTAAGAAACCAACTACATTCACACACCAACAAGCAAACTAGAGAATAATAAAAAATTTTAACACTAAAATAAGATAATAAAGGATAAAAAAGTAGAACCATTATTACTTTGACTATTAAGTTTGTAACTCATTTTAATTTAATCAAACTTTTCACTAGTAAAATAAAATCGAAATACTAAAAGAGTTTAAGGAACCCAAACCAATTGAAGAACAATGGTAGAAAAAAGAAAAGAAAGACAAATAGTGAAAATAATGTCTTAAAAGAATAAAAATATTATCACTTTAGTAATTTTATTTTAGAACATAAAATATAAATATTTATTGTCATAAAATATAAATATTTTTTGGTTTTATTTCTTTATATTATTTAAATTTTTATATAAAATTTAAAAATTAGCGGATTAAATATATTTTATTTAGTATAATAATAAATTTTAATTTTTTATTTTTTAAAAATAAATTATTTTTTTACCTTATTATTATTAATGTTTAAAACATTGATACGTGTTAAGTAAATATTAGTATAATAAATTAAAAATTGTTTATAATTAACGGTAAATCATTAAATTTTAAAATGAAAAACTAAATTTAGAATATTGAAAGAACCAGAAATATATTTAATATAAATCTAATTAAATTTTTATTTATATGTATTAAAATTGTTATTAAATATTTTTAGAAATTTAATTTGTTTCATTAATGTAGGCATTACATTAAACAATTGTTTTTGTAAATATAATTATATAATAAAGAAAATTTAGTTTTATTTAAAAAATTAAATAAAAATTGAAAATAAATGTGAAAAAAATTTGATAGTAAGTGCAAGACGGTATTTTGTTCTATAATCATTGCGGTATAAAGCCACAAGCATAATTAGATTGCCTTCTCCTTTTTGTATTAAAAATAAATGGTTAAAATGTGCGACCAAATTGAAACTAGTATACAGTGTTTCCATATTTTCAAACACCTAGCAAGTGTTTGTACAAAAGTATGGAAGTAAGAAAACTTTGCTCGCATGAAAACTATAAGTTTTAATATCCACGTTAATTCAATAGAAACATTAAAATCTTATAAACTAATGAACTAAATACATTCCACATATTAACATGCACTCCTCAAACTCCTCATTTGTAAAAGAAAATTGAATCATTTAAGAGTTTAAGGAATTCAATCGAACAAAAAAATAATAACAAAAAAGAGAAGACAAGACAGAAAAAATAAGTCCTAAAAAATTTAAACCAATATCACTTTAGTAATTTTATTTTAGTACATAAAATATAAATATTTATTGTTATATATCTTTATATTTTATATTATTACATGATGTATAAATTTTATGTTAAATTATCTTATTTTTAATTTTATAAAAATAAAATAAAATAAATTTTTTTTTGTCATATTCTTTGATGACATAAGAATGCATGTATAACATTTTTCTGTTCTATTTTTATATATTATTTAAATTATTATATAAAATTTAAAAATTAGTGGATTAAATATATTTTTATTTATTATAAAATCATAAAATTTTGATTTAAATTTTTTATTTTAAAATAATAAATTTTAATTTGTTTCTATATATTTAAAAATTATATGATACAAACAAAATATAATAATAATATAATATATAAAATTAACTTAAAATTGACTTAAACTAAAAATGTTTAATCAAAAAAATTTATTTTAAAAATAAGTAAAGTGATTATAAATATTTTAAAATTAAAAGATTTATCTAATTACTATAATATTTAAATTTTGCATAGATACAAAAGTTGAGACAATAAAAGTAAAAAAAGCTAAAAAAAACAAGCCAAACATATTTAAAATATTTATATAATATTTGATACGGTACCCATAATACAACCAATATATTAAGATATTTTTTTTTACCTTTTTAGTGTTTAATAGTTCTCTTTTTTTATACAATTTTAAAATAATTTCTATATTAAATTTTTTTGTATGGGGTGAAATACAAACATTAAAAATTTAAAATAAATGTAAAAAATGAGATTTGTTGGTCATCTTTTATTAATTTTTAATAAAAAAAATAATAGGAGAATGTTATTGTGACTATTATTTTTTTTCTTATATAATATTAATTTTAATATAATTTTAGAATTTTTTAAAAAAAAATTAATGGAATTGATGTTTCATGTTATGTGATATTATAATTTTTAAAATTTATATATTTCATATTATAAATTATAGGTGTGTGAGTGTGTTTATAATTAAAATTTTAATACGTTGAAAACTCATGAATATTTTTTATATTTATCTTTAAAATAAAAAAATACTAATTATTTTAAAAAATTTTAATATATTAACCATATTAAAAGATTAATAAAAAATTAAAAAAATTAAGCAAAGTGGAAGGATAAAATTGGAGTGTCAAAATATTCAATATCTATCGAAATTCAAAGCTCCCTCCAAACCACGAGCACGGCTTAGTAATATCACAATTCAGTGTTAACATTACTGATAGAAATGATCTTTATCTTGTAATGCTTTCTTGATCAAACATTTGCATTTGCAGCGTCTCTTGGAAGGCCACTGGCGAGCGTCTCCTCTTCCACCGCCGCCATCGGTCTTCACTCACCCGCTTTCTCCATGGTAACAACATGCTAATTGACCCAACATTATTTGCAATTTCTTGATCAAGAATTACTGACCCAGCAAAAAATGATTTCTTGATTCCTTTCAGTTGCTTTTGGACATGGTTAGGCAGTGGATGACAAAACAAATAGAGCCCAAATTATTATAAGAGGTTGGAGTGAATTTTTTGTCACCACTTCCAATTTTTAGTCATTCCAATCCAAAAGAAAGTCCATGTTAAAATTTCCTCTTTTTTTTTCTCCCTAATTAGATAGAAAAAATTGGGTTTGCTGCATCATTTTTTGTAACATCATTTTTCTTGGCTTCTAAGTCAAAGCAAATATTTCACCTTCAAAGTTTAAGATTTTCCTTAACATAATACTTATTCTAGACTAGTTTACATTCCTTCTTTCATTCTCAAGCATGTTTAGTCATTAGTGAAAGAGCTAACTGATGATTAGTATTTGTTAAATCAAATATAATTTCAGTCTAATGCACCTCTTTACATTTAAGTTTTATTCTACATTTGCTACGAATACTGTTTTCTACTGTGTTAGACTAGTTATTCCATATTAGGTATCTAGTTGACTCAAAATAATGGCCCAAACATTCTCTTTTCAAGGCATTTCCCACTCTATCACTCTAGAAATAGCTGCACTTCAGATCAAATCTCTTGTAACCCATGAAACTCCATTAAACAAAATCAAGAACAACAGTGTTTATCGTAATTGTTGATTACTTATATAAAAAGTTTCAATTTGTGATATGAATTTGTGGTATATAACAAAATTGTTGGTTGCTTTATTAACCATATAATGTGATTTGTGGTAAAATAATTATTATTATTATTTTATTCAATTGATGGTTGCTTTATTAACTATATAATGTGATTTGTGTTAGGTTACTAAGAATGTTTGGTTTAGCTTTTTGGGAGGGGAGAATTTTTGAAAGTAAAAATTAATTAATTCTCTATGATTAAGTTAAAATAAACATGCAATAATTTGATAATTTATATCATCAGATTTCATACCCTTATAATTTTTTTTCTAAATTCTTTCCTAATATTTACCTAATTTTTAAATTATGTAAATGTAAAAATAATTTGTAAATACTTACACTTTTTCAATCTTTTGATTAAGTATTTTTTATTTTCAATTCCAACCATTTTATTGATTCTTAATTATATCTCCAAAATTCCATGTCCATAAACAATTTTTTCTTGATACATATAAAATTAATTACATTTTATTTATTTAGTTGAAATATATGTTTTTAAGTTGTTTTCAATTAGATCATATAATTTTTCACTATAAAAAAATAATTGCTTAATTGTTAAAAGATCAAATAATATAACCAATCTTAAATATTTTAGTTTAGCATAATACTACAATTTTCTTTGGTAACCACTTACTTAATAAACAAAAGTTAAGGAAAACTTTATTTTAACAATGTTACAAAAGTTGGTTTCAATTGTATCGGTTAGATTGAAATTGGTTACCTTTTCAAATAATTTAAATTAAAAAATTATTTAAAAAATAATAAATTTATGAACAATCAAAATCGGTAAAAAAATCAATTTATATAAAATAATATTTTAACTATTTTTAAAAATATTAAAATTATATTATATTTATTTAATCTTACATATATAACTTACATTATTACAAACTAAAAAGTACATATATTCTAAATTTTTAAAAATTAAGTTTTACATAGATTAAATAAGACATAACATAAATTTATTTATTTTTACAAAAAATTTTATTTATATATAGATTGGATTTTTATGAATTTTTTCGGTTTCTTATTGATTTTTTGTTAAAATGATTGTGTAACTCAAATGATCCATATTAACTTCTGGTTTTAGTTCAATTACTCCAACCGATCAATTCGGTTCAAGTTTCATAATTATAAATAATATATTTTATTATATATATTTTAATAAAATATATATTATAAATATTTTTTAATATTATTTAATTAATAGTGATTTAATCAATAGTTAGATCATCTAATTTTAAATTTTTGAAATTAAATCGGTTTCATATTTTTTACTAATTTAAAATATTTTTTACATTTAAAAAAGGTTTGATTATTGAATATGTATAAAATTAATATGAATAACACTTATTTTGATCTCATTTTTTTATTAGCAATTTTGGATCTTTGCATTATTCAAACTTTAATAAGCAATTAGATTTAATAATATTTAATCTGATCACTCTTTTTTTTTTTCAAATAACTTTTGTTTTACATATTTACAAACTTTGATCATGTGATAAAGAGCATGCTTAAATAACCTGAAGTTGTGACATGAAGTAATCCAACAACAAAGTTTTTAAATCCAAACCCAAAGTTACAAAATAATTTAAATCTAAACAAAAAAGGTACAAAAGTTAGGAAGAAATCCCAAACTTAGATGTTAATCTCCCTCAAATTTTGGGAACAAGGTTTTGTCACGAAACATATTCACAAAAATATAACATAGATGTTAAGACTAACATTTCTACAATTAAGGCAACCACATTGAAACAAATTAGAACTATGTTTTCACCCCACCTCATGTTTTCAATGAATCATTATTATTGGAAGTCTTATGGAAGCATATACTACACTAATGAATTTACATGAACAGTAATTAATATTGTTTTTATTGTATCTTTCTTTCCATCAAACATCACAAAACAGCAACACTCATTACTTTATATCTACACGGCTAGTATCCACATAACCTTCTCTGCGTAACGTGAGAATTAAGATTTGAGACATGAGGCCTTCAAACAATTATATATAATAGAAGAAAGATTTTAAGATGTAATAAAATATTGATATAATATATGATAATTAAAATTATATATGTCTTTGCATGTGAGCGTGCCTATTAGCAAGGGAAATGGGAGGTTTGATGAGCATGACCTTCCTTATGTAGCTTAGGAAAAACAACAGTATAAAGCTCTCCCTCCAATTGCAAACGACCTCAGAATGCTTTCTTGATCATCGTCTTCGCGTTTTGGCATTTTCAAACATTTGCATTTGCAGCGTCTCCTCATTGGAAGGCCACCGGCAAGCGTCCCGTCACCTTCCTCGTCCACCACCGCCATCAGCATTACCTATTTCTTGATCAAGAATTATTGACCCACCAAGAAATGCTTTCTTGATGTTTTTGCTTTTGGAGGAGAACAAAACAGAGCACAAATCAACATTGACAAATCAGTTTGGTCATCAAAATTGGGTTAGTGGGTTAGTTGTTGTGGACATTTATTGATTCTTGAGGATGAAAATTTTGATTTTTTTTTTCTTTTTCTGTTGTGGTAGTGGAGTATACCTAATTTTTGGGATAGTTCTATGGAAACTCAGAACAAGATTGACACATATGCGGTGACCCACCCACAAGGTATTCAAATTCTATTGCCTCCCTATTTACTTAATCCCATATAAAAGGCTCTGTTTGGTACAGTTTGTAGTTTTAATATTTTGATGTGCATGTATTACAACATTAGCTATTATTAAAAGTTTTTTAACATTACTATAATTTCTACAAAAATTGTTCTGTGATTAACACTATATATATAACTCACTATAAAAAGCAATTGATCAATGATCAGTATGAAATCAATTTATTGGCAATGTCTGACGCAAACACTCTTAATATGGCTTTAGATAATTAAAATCCTCATATTTACATTGGTAAATTAAGAGTTCAGAAGTTTGGCTAAATATTGTTTAGTAAAATTAAATAAGTTGAGGAGGTGTTAATTTGAGAATGCAGCGGTTGAAAGGAAGTCGTGAAAGGACCTGGGCATTCGGTGGAGGGTCCCTCAAATAATAACTCAAAAGTATAGTGTAGGAAATGCCAATTATGACATATATACTCCTACACTTACCAGAACTACCGACCATATGGGGCTTCCCCAAGTACTTTGCTCCATCTAAAAGTTATCTTTATGATTTTTCCAAACAACCATTGCCAAGGTACATCAGTTAGGAGGGTCTCATTTAACTTCCCTATTTATATATCTATTTTTCATTTGAGATTTTTGTTTCATGCTATAGATAATGTATAATTTATACAGCTTTGCTATATATCTATTGTCTTTAGGATTATTGAGTAACCATTTGCCTTTAAATTTTAGAGCATTAGTTAGTAAAGACGTAATTTATATTGTTGTTTTTAGCCTGAATATGTAGCATTTTCTATGAACTAGATTGACTTGGACACAAGTTTTTAACCTGCATTTAATTGGTTTGTATGTCATGCCTAATTAAAATATAGTTGCGTAGTTATACAAAGCAGGTCTTATGAGATATTATTTATGAGATCAGTCTTTTGTCTTCTATGCATTAACTTGATATTTTATATTCATAAATTTATTTATTTTTCATGTTAATTAATACAATAATATAGTGAAATTTTTTAGTCAATTGTTAAAGCTAGAAACGAAAGAAAGTTATCAAGACAGGGACCAATCAATGGATTTGGTGAAATTCAAACAACTTTTCTAGAAGGATTTTATTTTTACTATTTGAGTAAGATTATTTAGAGCAACTATTTAGGAAGCACAAACATAATTGCATAAATAACTGACCATGATGTTATTGGATGCGGTTATAGAATTCCAGGTTTGTTTTCTAAAATAAGTCTTTTTTTTTTTAATTCATGATGTGAATCCATGTGACATATTCTTTGTCACTACAATCAACAAGCATGGGATAGTTAGGCCACTTATGCACGTCGGTTTGAAAATACTAGACACACCTTGGCAAGATGGAATTGGTGCTTGAGTTATCTTTCCTTTGGATTTGTTCATCTTATGCTCTTAACAAAGTTGTGGTTGTTGGAGAGCAAGTGAGTCAGTTACTACACAACTACTATTAGTTATTTATTGTTAACCTTTTGGGAAGGAAAGTGGAAACCTGAATTAAAGTTTGGAAATGGTTGAAAATGCATAGAGATAGTTTATATGTGATTGCCTTTCTTTCTGTTTGTTGAACCCTCGGAGGGTGGTTGAGTTTCCTTAATTTATAACCATCTAGTTTTAGGATTTTTAAATCTTGTTCTCTAATCATCGGGATGGAAGAATATGGAAAGAATGAGTATTAATATCTGTGTGGAGAAGAGGTGACCTACCAGTGAATCACTGTCAATGGGCAGTTCCAGGGGCCAACAGTGGAAGCTATAAACGCATATTTTCTCATAATCAAAGTGGTAAATGCAGCTCCATCCACTGGTAAATACCATCTTCATTCTTCTTCACGTCAATTTCGTGGTTAACCATCTTACACTTCACTCCAAATGGAAAACATAGTAAGCCATATCTATGACATGTGCATAAATTTATTACATTGCATCAAGTTTTTAATAGCCTTATTTAATTGGTTAATATCCTGGTTTCAAATTAGACGTGGATCAATTTAATTTCTTGGTGATATTAGTGGTCCCAAAATTATTGTTGAAATATATATTGATCCTGATCTAATAAATATATTATATGTTCCTGAAATGTTCTTAATTTACATTGTTATTTTTATTTATGTCTTTTAAATCATGGTTGTGGTAATAATAAAATAATATTAATTTATTTTATTAAATTAGTATTACCTAATATATTATTTTATTGTTTATACCACAAGTAATTTTTGATCTAATATATTATTTTCCGGTCTTGGTGTTATAAATAGTTATTTTTGTAATTATTTTAAGACTTGGTCCCAAAGATTGAAATCTTTTTTAGTCTTGATCAAAATTAAAAACTAAATGACCAAATGCTAATTCTTGTTTTGGAACTTTTTTTCTTTTATGTCCTAGTAACTAATCTTGGGTGATGCAAGTTGTAACAATTAAATTATGTATTGTGACTAGTTTTTATATGATGGTGTTGTTTCAAATCCTACTTTTGGTTTAGTCCATTACATTCTGGTTGTTTGGATTCTGTTTGTTATCCTATTAATAATCATGGACTTGGTCCCATTATTGATATAATCCTAGGAGTGATTGTCTTGGATTTTTTTACGTTTGGTCAATTATGTGAGTGCTTGTGGTATATTAGTGATTTGTTGTATGTATGGTCCTGAGTCCTAGTTTTCCTGGTCTTGGTCCATTTTTGTCATGGTCCTAGTACAAATCCTTGTTATATTACTACACATGTCCATGACAGACCAGATCCTAGCCCTTGTCCTACTACTTTTGGTCTAGGTCATACAATTGTTCCCTGGTTCTAGGTCCTACAATTGGGTCAAGTCTTGGTCCTTTTCATTGGTTTAAGTGTGTTTTTGTGTGTGTGATTATGGTATATGAGTGTTTGTTGTATGTAGTGTAGACAAGTTTTTTATTTCCGTTCTTTTCCATTATTTGTAAGTATATTTTTTGTTTCTATTTGTTTGTTGAAAATAATTTTTATGTTATTTGAATGCTTTTGCATATATGTGTTTGTTGTCTTGTTCATATTGTTTTCCTAGAAGTGATGGTTATTTTCATTTGTATGTTATATGCTTGTGAGTATGTATGTTGTATATATTGTTTGTAATTTGTACCATGTGATACGTGTGTATGTTTTGTTTAGATATGTTTCTTAGGACTGATGTTGTTGTGTGTCTATGATTTATTTGTTGTATGTGCATGTATGTTATTTGAGTACGTGTGTTTTGTGTGTGTATTTAACTTGTTTTTGTGTGTGTTAGGACTCAGTGTGTGTATTTAGCTTGTTTGTGTGTTTGTTCTAGTGACCTCATGGTTGTTGTGTGCTATTGTTTATATAGTGTTGTGTTTTATATTAGTGTTTTGGCTTCAATCGGTTAAGTGTGTGTAAATGTTTGTTGTGTGTTTTATTTTATGAACTAAGTATGTATGCATCTGTTGCTTATGTTGCTAAATTTATTTTTTTGTTTATGTTATGTGTGTTACTTGTTTGCGTCTTTGTGTACTACGTTATTTGAATGTGTGCATGTGTGGAGTATGTTTGGTTGTGTTCATTATGTGTGAGTATGTTTGGATTTTGTCTTATGCATATATGTTTTAATTTGTATGGATTGTTGTTTGTTATTTTTAGGTGTGTTCTTTATCCATGTGTTTGTGTATAGGCTTGTCGTTATGTGCATTTTAGGCTTGTGTGTTTGTTGGATTTTTGAAAC
Organism: Canavalia ensiformis; assembly: GCA_026541065.1. Lineage (NCBI taxonomy): Eukaryota > Viridiplantae > Streptophyta > Magnoliopsida > Fabales > Fabaceae > Canavalia > Canavalia ensiformis. The sequence goes on from JAMKYM010000597.1 coordinate 32,194, forward strand.
ATATTTATATTGCATATGTTGTTTGTATTGATCTTGTATTTGTTATGTGTGTTATTTAAAAGAGTGTGTGTATGTGGTGTGTTCTTTGTATATATATTGTATACAAAATATTCCATTGAATGTGAGCTTTTGTTGTATGTGTAGTTCTTTTGCATGTGTTTGTTTGTCTTTTTCTATGGTGTGTTTGAATGTCATATATTGTGGTTTCTATGTGTATTTGTTAATTGTGTGCTTGTTATGTGTGTTGTCAAAATATATTTGTGTTTGCACTATATGTTGTTGTTTATGATTGTGTGTAAATGTGTTGGGTGTTTGTGTGTTTCTTCATTGTTTTCATTTTTTTATCCCACTCTTTCTATAAGTGGGTATTTTGTATGCTCTTTGTTTGTATGTGATATACAAGTGTATGCTTGTTGAATGCGTGTACATAATCATTGTACGTGCGTTGTGTTTAATTTTTATGTGTTGTGTATACTTCAATTGTGTGAGTGCTTGTTGTATATTAGCGTTTGTTGTATGTGTGGGTATGATTTTTGTTTGTTTTATTGTCCATTCTTTGTAAGTATCCAAGACCGGGATTAGTAATTGGACAAGGTCCATTAGTAATAGGACCAAGGAGGATCGGTATTGGGACAAGGACCTACTATTACGATTCGGATAACGATTAGTATGGGACCGGGACCAGCATCGGTCTTAGGACAAGGACTGTAGGACCTAGTCCTAGATCAAATGTAGGATTAGGTCCTGGGTTTAACTAGTCTAGGTCTAAGTACAAGGACCGGGATTGTTAGGACTAGAACAGGATCCATAGTAAGTCTAGGATCCAAGCCCTTGTTACTACTAGTTATGGTCTAGGATCATACAATTGTTCTTGGTTCTGGTCCTACAATTGAATCGAATCATTATTAGGGCTTTCCTAGTAGTTTAAGTGTGTTTTGTTGTGTGTGATTATGGTATATGAGTGTTTGTTGATGTGTGTAGGCGGCACCAAAACTTTTCCATTATTTGTAAGTATATTTTTTGTAGGACTAGAATTTGTTTGTTGAAAAAATTTTTTGGGATAATGTTATTTGAATGTTTTTGCAACATGTGTTTATGCGGGACCAAGTTGTTTTCACTAGAAGTGATGGTTATTAGCACAAGGACTAGTTATAGGACTAGTGAGTAGAATAATAGTAGGATCAATATTGTTTTGTAATTTGGACCAATGTGATACATGTGTATGTTTTGTTTAGATATGTTTCTTTAGGTCTGATGTTGTTGTGTGTCTATGTTTTATTTGTAGGTGCAATATGTTATTTGAGTATGTGTGTTTGTTGGGTGTGTCTCTTTGTGTGTGTATTTAACTTGGTCTTTGCTACTATTGGTCTACAGTTTGGTCCTGGTCCTACTAGTACTCATGGCGGTAGTATTGATCCTAGTCTAGGTGCTACTACTAATCTTGATCCACGTATTGATGTGCTTCTTGTGCTACTACTAGTCATAGTCCAACTGCGGTTGTGATCCTAGAACAGATCATGGTCATACTCCTACGCATATCCTAGTATAGATCCTCTCCTTTGTCGTACTACTAGTTATCCTAGGCTTGGTCCCAATATGATCCTTATCTTGGTCCTATTATTTTTAGGTGTGTACTAATCCCTGGTCCTGGTGTTACTATTGGTCTTGGTCCAAGTACAAATCTTGGCCTTGGTCCTACTACTAGTCCCAATAATTATCCTTGGTCTTGTCTTAGTACTATCCTCATTCTGGTCCTGGTCCAAGGACTGATCCTAGTCCTGGTCCTACTCTCTTTGGACCTCATTCTACAATCTTGATCCTAGTCCTCATCCTATTACTGGTCCTCCTTAGTACTAATCATGGTTGTGGTCCTACTACGGGTCCTTGTCCAAGTACTTATCCCAATACTTGTCCTAATACTAATCTCAAACCCGGACTGATCCTAATCTTTGTCTTATTAGTAATCTTGCTCCTAGTCCTACTACTAGCGTTGGTCCGATCGATCCTGGTCTTAGTGCTACTATTCGCCCCTACGTGGTCCTAATACTGATCCTGGTCTTGGTCCTCTCTTTGGACTGGACCAAATGTTGATCCTGGTCAAGGTTCTGTTATTGGTCCTTTCGAGTACTAATCTTGGCCCAAGTCCCTATACTAATCTTGCTTATCGGTCCTACTACTTGGTCCTTGACCAAGGACGGACCTTGGTCCGAGTCCTAATTTTGGACTTGGCCCTAGTATCGATCCTGGTCCTTGTCCTACTACTACTCCTGATCCTGGTCCTTGTCCAATAATAGGACCAGGACCAAGATCAATAATTGTCTAGGTCCAGTAGTAGGATCAAGATCAGGATCAGTACTGGGACAAGGATCAAAAGTAGGATCGAGAGCACGATCAGTATTTGGACTAGGTTAAGTTGTTGGACTAGGACCAGTACCAGTAGCAGGATCAACACTGGTACCAAGATCAATAGTAACACCAGGACAAGGATCAATACCTTGACCAGGATCAGTAGTAGCACTAGGAAAAGGATCCATAGTGGCACCAATACTAGTAGTAAGACCAGGACAAGGATGAGGAACTGGTCCAAGTTCTGTAGTAGGACCAATGCCAAGACCACTAGTAGGACCTGGACCAGGATCAATATTTGGACTAGGACCAGTAATAGAATCAAGACCAGGATAAGTATTGGAACCGGGTCCAATAGTAGTACCAGGATCAATACTAGAACTAAGACTAGTAATAGGACCAGGACCATAATTAGTCATGGGACCAGGATCCGTAGTTGGACCCTTACCGAGATTAGTTTTAAGACCAAGATCAATAGTAGGACCATGACCAAGATCAGTCCTGGGACTAGAACCAGTAGTAGGAATAGGACTAGGATCAGTACTTGGACTAGGTCCAGTAGTAGGACCAGGACAAGGATTAGTCCCTAGACAAGGACCAATAGTAGGATTTGTAGTTTGGGATCAGTACTTGGACCAATACCGGGATAGCACTACGACCAGGATCAATAATAGCACCAGCACAAAGATCAGTACTGGAACAAGGAAAACTAGTAAGACTAGGACACAGATTAGAACTGGGACCAATACCAGTATGACCAATACCCGTAGTAGGACCAGGACCAAGACTAACAGTAGGACCATGACCAAGATTAGTAGTATGACTAGAACCAGAACCATGACTAAGACAAGGATTAGTATTGGGATTAGACTAGCACAAGGATCATGATCAATACTAGCACCAGGACTAATTGTATGGTGAATTTTATGTTAAATTCTCTTATTTGTAATTTTATAAAAATGAAATAGAATTTATTTATTTTTATTCTATTCTTTTCATGACATGAGAATGTATTTATAACATTTTTTATTTATATTTATATATTATTTAAATTTTTATATAAAATTTAAAAAAAAGCGGAGTAAATATATTTTTATTTATTATAAAATCATAAAATTTTGATTTAAACTTTTAATTTAAATAAATAAGTTTTAATTTAGTATTTTTTAAAAAAATTATTTTTACCTTATTATTATTAGTTTAAAATTTCGATACATGTTAGGCGTATGTTATTTTAATAAAATAAAAATAGTTTATATTTAAAAGTAGAGTTTAAAATCATTAAATTATAAAATGAAAAAATAAAGTTAAAAATTAAATATATTGAAGGAACTAAATATATATTTAATATAAAATTAATTAATACTTTATTTATATATATTAAAATTATTGTTAAATATTTTTATATATTTAACTTATCTCATTAATTTAGTCATTATATTAAACAATCATTTTTAAAAGAATAATTAAATAATAAATAAAAATTAGTTTTACTTAGAAAATAAAATAATAAATTAAAATAAGTATGAAAGAAGTTTCTGTTAGTGAAAGACAGTATTTTATTGCAAAATCAATGCAGCATGGTGAAGTAAGAATAATTAAATTTCCTTCCTCTCTCCTGTGTTAAAAACCAATGGTTGAAATGTGGAATAAATTTTAAACTACGTTTCTTCTTATGCTCTAGCGTTTTTCAAATGATTAATAAACATTTCCTATTTTTTGAGCTTTTGGTGCAAAAGCATGGATGTAAAAAGATTTCGCATGAAAACCGATGAGCTTTAACATTCTTATTAATGCAAGACAAACATTATAGCTACTGCTAATTATAGAAACTAATGAATTAAATACATTTTTACATATCAACAGACACAAATAAAAAAGGATAAAATTTTTAAAAATTAAAATAAAAGCATCAAGGAAAAGGAGTAAAAGTATCGTTACCTTAAATGTTACTTTAATAAATTAAAAATGGTTTATATTTAAGAAAAGAGATTAAAATTAGTAAATTCAAAATGATAAACTAAATTTAAAAATTTAAAATATGAAAAGAACTACAAACATACTTAATAAAAAATTAATTAATATTTTATTTATATATATTAGAATTATTATTAAATATTTTTATATAATTAATTTCTCTAATTAGTTTAATTATTATTATAAATAAATTTTTTGTAAAAGTAATTAAATCATAAATAAAAATTGGTATTACTCAACCAAATTAAATAATAATTGAAAATAAATGTGAAAGAAGTTTTTCTTTGCGTGGAAGACAATATTTTCTTGTATAATCATTAGGCGTGGTGCATCAGGCACAATCAAATTGTCTTCCTCCTTCTCGTATTAAAACTAAACGTTTTGAAAAAATGTGTGACAAAATTGAAACTACGTTACTGGCACTCGCTCATTTTCAAATTCTCATAAAGCATCTTCTCATTTTAATTTACGATACAAAAATAGGAAAGTAAAAAGACTTTGCATGAAAATCCATAAACTTTAACACCCACATTAATGTAAGACAAACATCACAACTACTGCTAATCATATAAACTAATGAACTAAATATATTTTAACACATCAACAGACACAGATAGAAGAGGATAAAAATTTTAAAACCTAAATTAAAAGCATTAGGGAAAAGAAGTAGAACCATCCTTACCTTAACTATGACGCTTGTACTTTAATTTCCTCAAACCCCTTCACCCGTGAAAAAAATTGAATCATTAGAAAAAGTTTAGGAAGTTCAAGCGAACAGAAGAACAATGTCAGCCAAAAAGAGGGGAACGAAAAGTGAAAATAATGTCTTAAAAAAATAAAAACATTATAACTTTAGTAATTTTATTTTAGAACATAAAATATAAATGTTTATTGTCATAAAAATGTTATTTTATACTCTTTAATGTTTAAAATGTATATTAAATTATTAAGTGATGTATTAATTGTATATTAAATTCTCTTATTTGTAATTTTATAATAACAAAATAAAATTTAATTTTTTTCTTTTATTCTTCTCATGGCAAAAAAATATATGTATAACATTTTCTCCATTCTATTTTTATATATTATTTAAATTTTTATATAAAATTTAAAAATTAGCGAATTAAATATATTTTTATTTTTTTAAAATCTTAAAATTTTGATTTAAATTTTTGATTTTAAAATAATATTTAATTTTTATTTTATAAAATAAATTATTTTTACTTTATTATAATTAATGTGTAAAATATTGATACATGTTAAGTGCATGTTATTGTGATAAATTAAAAATGGTTTATATTTAAGAAAAGAGATTAAAATTATTAAATTTGAAATGATAAACTAAATTTAAAAATTTAAAATACTGAAAGAGCTAAAACTATATTTAATAAAAAATTTATTTATATATATTAAAATTATTATTAAATATTTTTATATATTTAATTTCTCTCATTAATTTAATTATTATATTAAATAATTGTTTTTGTAAAAGTATTTAAATAATAAATAAAAATTAGTATTGTTTAAAAAATTAAATAATAATTGATAATAAATGTGAAAGAAGTTTTTGGATATGTGGACAATATTTTCTTGAATAATCATTGCAGCATGGTGCTGCAGATCTAATTAAATTGTCTTTCTCCCTCATGTGTTAAAACCAAATGTTTGAAGTGTTCGACTAATTTAGAATTACGATTCCTGTTTTCTTTCGTTTTGAAACGACCATTAAACGTTTTCTTGTTTTAGATTATGGTGCAAAAGCAACTAAGAAAAAGACTACGTACGAAAACTCATAAGCTTTAACACATGTACTAATGTAAAACAAACATCACAGTTACTAGTAATATTAGAAACTAACGAAACCAACTACATTCCCACACACCAATAAGCAAAATAGAGAATAATAAAAAATTTCAACACTAAAATAAGATCATAAAGGATAAAAAAATTAGAACCATCGTTACTCTGACTATGAAGTTTGTAACTTATTTTAATTTACTCAAACTTTTTCACTAGTAAAATAAAATCGAAATACTAAAAAGAGTTTAAGGAACCCAAACCAATTGAAGAAAGTTGGTAGCAAAAAAGGAAAGGAAGACAAATAGTGAAAATAATGTCTTAAAAGAATAAAAATATTATCACTTTAGTAATTTTATTTTAGAACATAAAATATAAATATTTATTGTCATAAAATATAAATATTTTTCAGTTTTATTTCTTTATATTATTTAAATTTTTATATAAAATTTAAAAATTAGTGGATTAAATATATTTTATTTATTATAAAATCAATAAAATTTTGATTTAAATTTTAATTGTAAAATAATAATTTTTAATTTTTAATTTTTTAAAAATAAATTATTTTTTTACCTTATTATTATTAATGTTTAAAACATTGATATGTGTTAAGTAAATATTAGTATAATAAATTAAAAATTGTTTATAATTAAACGGTAAATCATTAAATTTTAAAATGAAAAACTAAATTTAGAATATTGAAAAAACCAGAAATATATTTAATATAAATCTAATTAAATTTTTATTTATATGTATTAAAATTGTTATTAAATATTTTTAGAAATTTAATTTGTTTCATTAATGTAGGCATTACATTAAACAATTGTTTTTGTAAATATAATTATATAATAAAGAAAATTTAGTTTTATTTAAAAAATTAAATAATAATTGAAAATAAATGTGAAAAAAATTTGATAGTAAATGCAAAACGGTATTTTGTTCTATAATCATTGCGGTATGAGGCCACAAGCATAATTAGATTGCCTTCTCCTTTCTGTATTAAAAATAAATGGTTGAAATGTGTGAACAAATTGAAACTAGCATCTTGTGCTTCCATATTTTCAAACACCTAGCAAGTGTTTGTACAAAAGTATGGAAGTAAGAAAACTTTGCTCGCATGAAAACTATAAGTTTTAATACCCACGTTAATTCAATAGAAACATCAAAATCTTATAAACTAATGAACCAAATACATTCCCACATATTAACATGCACTCCTCAAATCCCTCATCAGTAAAAGAAAATTGAATCATTTAAGAGTTTAAGGAATTCAATCGAACAAAAAAATAATAACAAAAAAGGAAGACAGACAGAAAAAATAAGTCCTAAAAAATTTAAACCAATATCACTTTAGTAATTTTATTTTAGTACATAAAATATAAATATGTATTGTTATATATCTTTATATTTTATATTATTACATGATGTATTAATTTTATGTTAAATTATCTTATTTTTAATTTTATAAAAATAAAATAAAATATAAATTTTTTTCTCATATTTTTTGATGACATAAGAATGCATGTATAACATTTTTCTGTTCTATTTTTATATATTATTTAAATTATTATATAAAATTTAAAAATTAGTGGATTAAATATATTTTTATTTATTATAAAATCATAAAATTTTGATTTAATTTTTTATTTTAAAATAATAAATTTTAATTTGTTTCTATATATTTTAAAAATTATATGATACAAACAAAATATAATAATAATATAATATATAAAATTAACTTAAAATTGACCTAAACTAAAAATGTTTAATCATAAAAAGTATATTTTAAAAATAAGTAAAGTGATTATAAATATTTTAAAATTAAAAAATTTATCTAATTACTATAATATTTAAATTTTGTATAGATACAAAAGTTGAGACAATAAAAGTAAAAAAGCTAAAAAAAACAAGCCAAACATATTTAAAATATTTATATAATATTTGATACGGTACCCATAATACAACCAATATATTAAGATATTTTTTTTTTACCTTTTTAGTGTTTAATAGTTCTCTTTTTTATACAATTTTAAAATAATTTCTATATTAAATTTTTTGTATGGTGTGAAATACAAACATTAAAAATTTAAAATAAATGTAAAAATGAGATTTGTTGGCCATCTTTTATTAATTTTTAATAAAAAAAATAATAGGAGAATGTTATTGTGACTATTATTTTTTTCTTATATAATATTAATTTTAATATAATTTTAGAATTTTTTTTAAAAAAGTTAATGGAATTGATGTTTCATGTTATGTGATATTATAATTTTTAAAATTTATATATTTCATATTATAAATTATAGGTGTGTGAGTGTGTTTATAATTAAAATTTTAATACGTTGAAAATCATGAATATTTTTTATATTTATCTTTAAAATAAAAAAATACTAATTATTTTAAAAATATTAGTTAAAAAATTAAAATAATTAAAGATATATAATTATTGTAATTTTAATATATTACCATATTAAAAGATTAATAAAAAAATTAAGCAAAGTGGAAGGATAAATTTGGAGTGTCAAAATATTCAATATCTATCGAAATTCAGAGCTCCCTCCAAACCACGAGCACGACTTAGTAATATCACAATTCAGTATTAATATTACTAATAGAAATGATTTTGATCTTCTAATGCTTTCTTGATCAAACATTTTCATTTTGCAGCGTCTCCTCGTTGGAAGGCCACTGGCGAGCGTCTCCTCTTCCACCGCCGCCATCGGTCTTCACTCACCCGCTTTCTCCATGGTAACAACATGCTAATTGACCCAACATTATTTGCAATTTCTTCATCAAGAATTACTGACCCAGCAAAAAATGCTTTCTTGATTCCTTTCAGTTGCTTTTGGACATGGTTAGGCAGTGGATGACAAAACAGAGCCCAAATCAATATAAAAGGTTGGAGTGAATTTTCTGTCACCACTTCCAATTTTTAGTCATTCCAATCCAAAAGAAAGTCCATGTTAAAATTTCCCCTTTTTTCTCCCTAATTAGATAGGAAAAATTGGGTTTGCTGCATCATTTTTGGTAACATCATTTTTCTTGGCTTCTAAGTCATAGCAAATATTTCACCTTCAAGGTCTAAGATTTTCCTTAACATAATACTTATTCTAGACTAGTTTACATTCCTTCTTTCATTCTCAAGCATGTTTAGTCATTAGTAAAAGAGCTAACTGATGATTAGTATTTGTTAAATCAAATATAATTTCAGTCTAATGCACCTCTTTACATTTAAGTTTTATTCTACATTTGCTGTTTTCTACTGTGTTAGACTAGTTATTCCATATTAAGTATCTAGTTGACTCAAAATAATGGCCCAAACATTCTCTTTTCAAGGCATTTCCCACTCTATCATTCTAGAAATAGCTGCACTTCAGATCAAATCCCTCATAACCCATGAAACTCCATTAAACAAAATCAAGAACAACATTGTTTATCGTAAGTGTTGATTACTTATGTAAAAAGTTTCAATTTGTGATATGAATTTGTGGTATATAACAAAATTGTTGGTTGCTTTATTAACCATATAATGTGATTTGTGGTAAAATAATTATTATTATTATTTTATTCAATTGATGGTTGCTTTATTAACCATATAATGTGATTTGTGTTAGGTTACTAAGAATGTTTGGTTTAGCTTTTGGGAGGGGAGAATTTTTGAAAGTAAAAATTAATTAATTCTCTAGGATTAAGTTAAAATAAACATGCAATAATTTGATAATTTATATCATCAGATTTCATACCCTTATAAACTTTTTTTCTAAATTCTTTCCTAATATTTACCTAATTTTTAAATTATGTAAATGTAAAAATAATTTGTAAATACTTACACTTTTTCTCAATCTTTTGATTAAGTATTTTTTCTTTTCAATTCCAACCATTTTATTGATTCTTAATTATATCTCCAAAATTCCATGTCCATAAACAATTTTTCTTGATACATATAAAATTAATTACATTTTGTTTATTTAGTTGAAATATATGTTTTTAAGTTGTTTTCAATTAGATCATATAATTTTTCACTATAAAAAAATAATTGCTTAATTGTTAAAAGATCAAATAATATAACCAATCTTAAATATTTTAGTTTATCATAATACTACAATTTTCTTTGCTAACCACTTACTTAATAAACAAAAGTTAAGGAAAACTTTATTTTAACAATGTTACAAAAGTTGGTTTCAATTGTATCGGTTAGATTGAAATTGGTTACCTTTTCAAATTATTTAAATTATTTAAAAAATAATAAATTTATGAACAATCAAAATCGGTAAAAAAATCAATTTATATAAAATAATATTTTAACTATTTTTAAAAATATTAAAATTATATTATATTTATTTAATCTTACATATATAACTTACATTATTACAAACTAAAAAGTACATATATTCTAAAAATTAACCATCTTACACTTCACTCCAAATGGAAAACATAGTAAGCCATATCTATGACATGTGCATAAATTTATTACATTGCATCAAGTTTTTAATAGCGTTATTGTTTGATGAATATTGGCAATTCAAGTTTTTACTGTTTAATTTAATTTTTGATATTAGTCATCCTAAATCTTATTGTTGAAATATATATTTGTTGATCTAATAAATATATTATATGTGATGAAATTTTCTTAATTTATATTGTTATTTTTATTTATGTTTTTAAACTGTTTGTTAATAATAAAATAATATTAATTTATTTTATTATATTTTATTTCCTAATATATTATTTTATTGTTTATAGTAACAAGTAATTTTTCTGTATCTAATATATTATTTTCTTGTTTATAGTTATAAATAGTTATTTTTGTAATTATTCTTTTAAGACTTTATGCAAAGATTGAAATCTTTTTTTTATGCGATCAAAATTAAAAACTAAATGATGGAATATATTCTTTTTGGAACTTTTTTCCTTTTATGTTTTAATAATTTCCCACATTGAGGGTGATGCAAGTTGTAACAATTAAATTATCTATTGTGACTATTTTTATACGGTGGTGTTGTTTCATGATTTTTTTCTTATGTGGTTTAGCCATTACATTGGTTGTTTGGACATTTTTGTGTGGAGATATATGTATTATTTAAACCTATTTTTAATTCCTTAATTTATTATCTTAAGCATGTATATACAAGATTTTATAATCTTGTGTTTTTTGCTATAAAATTCTTCCAGCATATTTTATGTTTGATGCATTCATGATGATATTTTTTATTATATGTAATTTTAAACTTTTTAATTGGTGAAATGAAGTTGGAGATAATATGTACTTGCATGTTAAATCAAATGTTTTGTGTGCTTTACCCTTTTTTTTTTTCTAGTTGTTAATCATTGGCTAGAGATTGAAACATCTAAGTTTACTGGTGTTCGAAGTTTTGACTTTGAAGACTTGAAGGGCAGCCTATCCACATCAGGTTCAATTATGTATATTTTTCTATTTCATAAAACGAATATTATTTTTTGCCTACTATTTTTTCATAGCATTTATGTTTATTATACCTGTGGTTGAGCGTTGAGATAATACTCACATAGACATAAACTTCTCGTAGAATAGACACACATAAAACTTACATAAACACATGCATGCACAAACAACGAACACACAATCAACAAACTTACGAACAACTATAACATGCACATACAAATAGTACACAAAACAATAAACTCTTGTACATCATACACATACAACTTACATAAACACATGCATACACAAACAACGAACACATAATCAACAAACTTACGAACAACTATAACATGCACATACAAATAGTACACAAAACACAAACTCATGTACATCATACACATACAACACACACACATACAACTTACATAAACACATGCATACACAAACAACAAACACACAATCAACAAACTGACGAACAACTATAACATGCACACACAAATAGTACACAAACCAACAAACTCATGTAATCATACACATACACCACACACACATACAACTTACATAAACACATGCATACACAAACAACGAACACACAATCAACAAACTTACGAACAACTAGAACATGCACATACAAATAGTACACAAAACACAAACTGATGTACATCATACACATACAACTTACATAAACACATGCATACACAAACGTATGAAAAACTCTAACCGGCACACAAAAATAGTACACAAACATCAAACTCATGTACATCGTACACATACAATAGGAACACATACAACTTATATAAACACACAACATATAAACTGATATACATATAACCATCACACATAAAAACTTAGAGAGGGAAGGAACAACTTAATTTAAATCTCAAACCTTTCCTTGTGTTTGGAAAGAAAAGTTTTCTTCTCTTATATCATGCAGGTGCACCTTGGATCCAAAGGAAACAAGGATAATTGAAGATACTTGAAGATTGGATCATTATTGTAATAAATTAAAAAAGTTAAAATTCAAATTTAACCATTGTAAAGCTTTTTAGAATTTCGTTGTAGTAGGTTACAAATTCTTGTAAATCTTAGATGCTTGTAAGTAGGTTTTCTTACTTTGTAATGTTTCTTTTTACAATTTGTGTGTAAAATAAGACTTGTGGACTTATACTAACTTGGTGTAGGATACTCACCAAGTGAATAAGACTTGTGGACTTATACTAACTTGGTGTAGGATACTCACCAAGTGTGTGGAGTGTATGGCTTGTGCATGATTAGAGACATATAGGGGTGTTAGGTGTTATTTGAGATTTTAGAAATTAGTAGCACTAACTTGTGTTTTTATTTTGTTTTGTGAGGTTGAAGGGAGCCAGGTATGTTTTCCTAACTTTTCTCTTTAGGTGTTTGTCGCAACCGTAATTCCGACGAGACGACGAACTCGCTAAAATTTTAAAAATGAATTTTACTGATAAATGTGGAGTCGCCACCAAATTTTTATTTGAGGGAAAAATTATTTGGAAAAACCTTTACTCGAGAATGAGCTTCTAAGTTCGGGAGCCGGTTACAAGTAGGGAAGGTGTTAGGCACCCTACTCGGTCGTTCCTAAGAACGGTACCCTTAAACTGAGTGTATGATTGTTTGAAAATGATTTGATCCCTTTTATTAGAGTGAAAATAAATATTTGATGGTGGTTAGCCTGACAGGACTTGATCCTGCTCCTACGTATTCCCCGGTGCAATGGGAAACTCAAGGCTTACGTAGTTCTGGTTTATGAAGGCTTGACCTTCAAAAGTGCTTGAGAAAAGATTATTTGGTTTGTGAAGGCTTGACCTTCGAAAATGCTTGAGAAAAGATTATTTTAAAGATCTTGCTTTGGGAAAGTTTTATCTTTGGGAGGGATTTTTGGCCCACTCATGCACAAGGTTTGAGGCGGCTAAGGCAGCACAGGGACCTATACAGACTGCTAAATGTTGAACAACAGGTAAACCACCAGTTCCCCATTTAGAGCCCATTGCGTGAGGCTTATAATCCCAAAACATTTAGGAAAAGATATATACTTTTTAATTTGAAAAGGACCTCAAGTCCACTCATGCACAAGGCCCGAGGCGGCTAAGGCAGCACAAGGACCTATACAAACTACTAAACGTTGAACAGCAGGTAAACCGCCAGTTCCCCATTTAGAGCCCATTGCGTGAGACTTAAAAATCCCCAAAATATCAAAAAGATTTTTTAGATTTAAAAAAAAAAGAAGTATTTCGCAATTGATTTAGATCATAGGATAAAAAAAACTAGATTTTGAGGCTGTTGGGGTTTAATGTAATTTTTAGCAATTACGGGATTTCTATGAATTTTATGAATTTTATATTTATTTTTGTAATTTTGGAAATTTTATGAATTTCTGGAATTTTATTAATGTGATTTTCTGTTTTTTATTTATTTTGAATTTTCTTGAAATTTTTTGAATTTTTGAATTTTTTATTAATTTCTGAAATTTTGTGTATTTTTTTATTAATTTCTGTAATTTCCTACATTTTTGGAAATTTTTATTAACTTTTGGAATTTTTAATTAAATTTTTGATTTTCTAAAATTTTTTATTAATTTTCTAAAATTTGTGTATTTTTTATTAATTTCCTGTAATTTCCTACATTTTATTATTTTCTGTAATTTCCTATATTTTATTAGTTTTAGTTTGAGGACAGAATAGGGATTTTAGAACTTTTCTATGGATATTTTGGTAATTTCTGTAGCAGGGACAGGGAGGGGATTCTTGAATTTCTCCGAGGGTATTGTGGTAATTTCTTGTGGTAGGTTTAATCTGGAATTACTAAGAAAACCTAAGGGCAGATTGGGTATTCACCTCTTTTGGGTTAAAATTAGGAGAGACAATCAAAATTGCCTCGCGTGAGGTTCGAAGTGAAGACACAGGGTTTATATGTAGGCGCTCCAACCACTGATCCTAATGCCCATCTGGTAGTATGGCATTCAGGTTTTAAATTTAGGCTACCCTATCCGGTTTGCATGTATTTGTCTAGCATCAGGGCAGTGGTGCGAGGGAGTTCTTTTCTTTTGCAAGAGTGACATCAACCTCTGGAACAGAAGCAGAAGCAGAAGGAGTAAACACAGGAGCCAAACTTTCAGTGTCACACCTGGGGAATCGAATACCCCTTGATTTCAAACTCTTGTAAGTTTGTGCCTACACAGGGAGACAGCGAAGCTCGGTTGTAGACTCTCCCCATGCCTGAATCATGATCAAAGCCTTGTTCCTGTTATTGACAACAGTGTGAGGGTCATGAATAAAGTTAACAATTTCATCAAGGACTCTCTCTGTTGCGACCTCCAAGAAAGCCTTGTCACAATTCTGTGAAGGATGAACCTGCACTACCACCTTGTCCTGTGAAGTCTCAGAAGTTCCAGCTAGTTCTTGCCTCCCATTAAAATCTTCAACCGGTACATTTCTTGTTCAGAATTCACTTGCTGTACGTTCTCTATATTTAGTCCACTGTTTATACCTTGAGCAAGAGGACAAAACATACCCTTTTCCTTGAATATCCTGCCTTGAAACTGAAGTTCCATCATTTGTGTTAGTTTGATCTGAAATTGCAGCATACTGATGAACTGGAAATGAATTACCATTGGCTGATATGTGTGGCAATACTGGCTTGTCACCTTGAACCCGAGGATATTAATGTTGGATGGAAAGCGGAGACACTGCAGACTTCATGAGAATACAAGCTAGGTGTAGCTCTTGAGCCAGAAATTGGAAGCCCATAAAGAGACTGATCTCCCTGACTTGGAACCAAACCCATCAGGCGTATTTGTTCAGGAGATAACACAAGTCCATTAGAGGGCCCTTGCAAAACTGGAGATGCACCATGCTGGAGCCAATTTGCATTAGCTGCCATAACTTCAGGTTGCTACCCAAGGTTAGATGCCTCATTGATGAGAATGCCATTAATAAGAGATGCAGAATGGCTTGCAACTGTCTGTTTTGAAATGGAGGAAGCTGGATTCATAGAACTCTGTTGCCTAACTTCTAGTTCTTCATGAAATTATTGCTGCCTTTGAAGTTCTTGCATCTGGTTGAGCATTGCTTGCTGTTGTAAAAGCTGCATGTCACTCATCCCTGACTGCTGTCTAGGAAAAGACTGAAGCCTGCCTGAATGGCAACCACTTATTTGCGGTTGATTCCCAAAAATCATAATTGACAGGAGACTCAGATGCACCAGTCCTAGTCAAGTTTTTCTTATAGTGTTCCAGACCACTCCCTTGTGACTCTAGTGCTGGTATTCCTCTGGCTAGGTAGTTCCAACCAGATTCTGTATCCACTCCCAAAATGTTAGCTTCATCCTGCCTAGCCTAGAGAACCTGTTGTCCCATGTCTCAAATGTAGCGAGTTTGTGTGTCCCTGCTCATTCTTCAGATTGGAAATGAAAGGCACACCAACCGGTCTCTGGTTACCAGCCCATAAATTGTTGCTTGGTCCTGGCCAGATCCCATCAACCACCTAAGACTAATATTGTCCCTGGGACAAGTTCTCTTGACCAAAAATCATGGACCCTGTCTCCTTATTTCGTTCCCAGGCATAGGTAATCCAGCCCACCAATTTCAGCAGACAATTACTCATAAGAAGGCTTAGCAGATAAAGTTAAATATTTGACAAACTGCATAGCGCGAAGATCATGAAAAGTTTCCCCAAGTATGATGCTGTTTAAAGATACTTCTGAGCAAAGCTTGCTCAAATATCAGAACCATGCAACCAGGACAAAGGGGAAGGCACGAGTCATTACCAGTTTGTGGTCGACGAACACAATTTGAACAGCCCCGAGTTTCGATCATCAGTCCAAGGTCTTTGAACAAATCAGACTTGTCTCACCCATCCCTTAGTTAATAGTAAATTTTGTTATCGTGTTATCATCTTCAGATTTAGATCCATTAGAATTCTTATTTCCTATATTCTGTTTTTTGGTCTCGGCTAAAATTTCTTTTGAAGATCCCACTAATTGGCAATATTATGCAAGCCCTACCCTCCTCAGACCTATGGCCGAATTATCCATACACAGGGAAGTAAGACAAATAACTCAAAGGGGATTGGACGATTACCGATTATGATTTCCTATGCCTAATCCCATTTTCGACTCTGGATTTTTATGAGAAAATTAGCACGTATGCAGGGTAATTCAAGGTCTTCATTTTAACATCGTTAATCTCTCAAGATCATCCTAAACTAGAGCTTGAAACCGGAATAGAGATGAACTCGATAAAAAGGCAATGTTCAACTATCATTCATGCACCTCCATTATGTTCATGCGCAAGAGACATATAGGAGAAATGGATGCTTCTATACCATGATTAAGTGCGATTCGATTATACAAACACTATATCGAGTTCTTGCAGGTCTTGATTATAGATTTCATGTACATTACTTAGGCGCGATTCATGCAAGAAAAGGTTTTCTATTTCTTTTCATTGAAATACAGTATTTCAAGAATCGATCTATTCAAATGCTATCAGTATGCTGACCTATTTGGTGGAATCAAATCGCATAACCTTGAATTGCCAGCTCAAAATTCAGAACGCCAACTTCTTTCGTTTTCCCGCCGCTCCACTCTTCCTTTTTCTGGAGGTTCAATTCTTGGAGTCTATTGGTCAAGAACCGAAGAATTTCTAACGCCCAAACCGATGATAAGCTTTCCCTCTCCAATTTTTAATCAAAAATTTTCCGCCTCTCCTTGCCCTGCTTTTATATCTTCCAAAAACAGCCCCCTCTCTATTCTGCCTTTTGTTTGTTTTTTTATTTTTTATTCCGCAAATACCCCTTGTATTTTATTTCTTTGATTTCAATTTCTGATTTTTGGTTTTTAATTTTGTTATGATTCTTATCTAATTTTCAGAATTTTATTTTTAGTTTAATTAATTTTACAGATTTTATTATTATTACTCACTTTCCCTTATTATTCTTTTATTTTTTATTATTTGTCCATTTTACAAATTCCCTTTATTTCAGATTTTTTTTTTAATTTTCTATTGTTTGTTTTAATTATAGATTTTATAGATTTTATTATATACCTTTTCTTTTTTCTATTATTTTTTTTTTTAGTTTTTTGTTTACTATTATTATTTTTGATTTAAGTTTAATTTACAAAATGATTTTGTTTTTTCTTTTTCAGAAAAAAAAATTCATTGTCTGTTTCTGTTTGTCTGTTTATCTGATTGTCTGTTTTCTGTTTTCTGCTTAATTGTTTGTCTATTTTCTGTTTGTCTGTTTTTTCTTCAAGTTTTAATTTTGTATAAGTTTTGAATGAGAATGTTTTTCTTTAATTATAGTTCTAATTCATTTTGAATTCCTTTTATACATTAGTCACCTTAAAATGGGCCTCGGACGTAATCAGGTATTTACAGTTTGCCCCTCTTTACTCATTTTCTTATCAGATAATACGAGAAATATTTTCTGTATTATCATGGTAAGAAATGGGTAAAGACGTAAACAGATTATGTCCGAGGGGAGTGTCGTGATGACCTCAGGATCACCATGTCGCTAGGGTTACAGGGCCTATGTGTGAGTCATACAAGGTTTGACTTTTTGTGCTGCTCAAGTTATAGGAAGCTACAGTGTGAGGCCTGACAACATAGGCCTGAAAGCAATAATTCTAAGCTATGGCGGCCTGACAATATAGGCCTGAAAAGTAGTAAATCTAAACTACGGCGGCCTGACAACATAGGCCTGAAAAGCAGTAAATCTAAACTACGACGGCCTGACAACATAGGCCTAAAAGCAATAAATCTAAGCTACATGGTGGCCTGACAACATAGGCCTGAAAAGCAATAAATCTAAACTACGGTGGCCTAACAACATAGGCCTAAAAGCAATAGATCTAAACTATGGCGGCCTGACAGCATAGGCCTGAAAAGCAATAAATCTAAACTATGGCGGCCTGACAACATAGGCCTGAAAGGCGATAAATCTAAGCTACATGGCGGCCTGACAACATAGGCCTGAAAACGGTAAATGAAGGATGCAATGCTTTAGCCTGACAACATAGGCCAGGGAGCAAGAATGTAAAGATGCAATGCTTTAGCCTGACAACATAGGCCAGTGAGCAAGAATGCAAGGACGCAATGCTATGGCCTGACAATATAGGCCAGTGAGCAAGAATGCAAAGATGTAATGCTATGGCCTGACAACATAGGCTAGTGAGAAAGAATGTAAAGATGTAATGCTATGGCCTGACAACATAGGCCAGTGAGCAAGAATGCAAGGATGTAATGCTATGGCCTGACAACATAGGCCAGTGAGCAAGGATGCAAAGATGTAATGCTATGGCCTGACAACATAGGCCAGTGAGCAAGAATGAAGGATGCCATCTATTAGTAGGTTTAGGTGGAGGGAAACCTCATGATTTTGTTTGCAGACTCTAACTCCCCGGCTTTCTCCTAGCACCGATCATATCTTTCAGAGTGAGCTAGACTCTATAAGCTGTTTGTTTCTTTGATTACTTTGCGAGACATATCTGTTGCATGTGTTGCTTTAATAAGATTTGTGGATCAAGAGAACTTATTATTGAGAATATTTCGACATAACTTTTACTTCAGCACAGTGTTAGTAATCAGCAATTGTCATTGAAATGAGTAATTACATTCTGCATATATATTTTGACAGAAGAAAATACAGTTGCATGAGATAAGGAATCAACAAGATAGTCAAAGGACATAGGGTGTGTCGCAACCGTAATTCCGACGAGACGACGAACTCGCTAAAATTTTGAAAAATGAATTTTTGTGATTAAAGTGTGGAGCCGCCACCAAATTTTTATTTAAGGAAAAAAAGATTTGGAAAAATCCTGGATGAGATTTAGGTTCGGGAGTCGGTTACGAGCGGGGAAGGTGTTAGGCACCCCACTGCTTTGTTCCGAAGAACAAGCACTTAAATTGAGTGTGTGATTATTTGAAAATAGTTTGATCCCTTTTATTAGAGTGAAAATAAATACTTGATAGAGGTTAGCCTCGATGACGAGGACTTGATCTCGCTCCTACGTATTCCCTGGTGCAATGGGAAACTCAAGGCTTACGTAGTTCTGGTTATGTTTTGAAAGTTTGACTTTCGAAAGTGTTTGAAATGCGCTCGAAGGCTTGACCTTCGAAGCTACTTGGAAAACAAAAAATAGCTTGACTGTTTTTGAAAACTATTTTTAGGAGGCCGATCCTCATCCACATATGCACAGGGCCCAAGACAACTACGGCTGCACTTGGACCCATACGAATCTCTAAACAACGAACAACAGAAAAAGCTACCAGTTCCTGCTTAGAGCTCGTCGCGTGAGATTAAGAATCGCAAAACAAGATTTTATTTTGAAAATTGTGGAATAAGAATGAGGAAGGTTTTTATTTTGTAAAAAGGAGGCAACCTTAATCCACATATGCACAAGGCCCAAGACAACTACGTTTGCACTTGGACCCATACGAATCTCTAAACAACGCAAACGAGGAAAAAGCTACCGGTTCGTGCTTAGAGTTCGTTGCGTGAGATTAAGAATCACAAAACTAGATTTTTATTTTTGAATAACGATGAATGAAAAGACAAGACACAAGTAATTATTAGAAATTTAGGAGAGAATTTATCGATTAAGGAATTTTATGAAAATACTTGATAATCTTAAATTTATTTAGGAATTATAGAATTTTATGAATTATTTAGGAATTTTGGAAATTTTTTTAATTTCTAGATTTTTGAAAATTTTTAGTAGTTTTTTAGAATTTTTTATTAATTTTCTGGATTTTTAGAATTTTTTATTAGTTTTTGGATTTTTTAGAATTTTTATTAATTTTCTGAATTTTAGAATTTTTATTAGTTTTTTGGAATTTTTAGAATTTTTATTAGTTTTTTGGAATTTTTAGAATTTTTATTAGTTTTTTGGATTTTTTAGAATTTTTATTAGTTTTCTGGAATTTTAGAATTTTTATTAATTTTTAGTAAATTTCTAGGGTAAAATGGTAAATACGGGTAATTGTAGCAATTTGGTATGTTGTGATTTTGGGGGCATAATTGGATATAGTGGCATTGAGGAGGGTAGGATGGTAATTTTACTACAGGGAATTTGCAATGCAAAAGAAAAAGGGAAATTGTCCCCTGGGAGATTTGAAACCTGGGCTGTGAGAATACAGAGGGCACGCCTAACCACTGTGTCATTTGGTTTTTTGTGATATCATATACCCTTAGTTCTATATATAGGTGTGAGTGTATATTAGGATGAAAGTCTTAAAGAACTGCCATCCATGGGATTTGAACCCTGGTCTTTGGAGCGGTGGACCACCAGTAACACCACTAAGCCACGCTTGTGGTTAGCTACAACCCTACTCTTCTAAGCCTATATTAAGACCCAAAGCCTGGTAACCGTTTATAGAAAAAAGTTGCTATAGGGGTTCGATCCTACGAGCAAGGCGTTGCGGGCAGACCACAACTCCACTAGACTACGACTCTGTTTAGATCCTTGGTCGCTCTCATCAATATTTAAGAATACCCTTTGGGGACGCGGGAATTGCATGCAATGCATGGGAATCCTAAGGCGTCCAAATCACCACAAACATTCCCAGTAATTGTTGGGCCCAGACTTTGAATCTTTGAAAGAACAAATCATCTGGCTTTACTGTAGGGAGACCATACGGACGATTCACCACTTTGCCACCACAACGTTTCTTGAGTTTGGGAGTCTGATCTGCAAACTAGGATACATGACGCAGGGGCCCAGGAAAATTCTATTATAGTTACAGTTTTACACTCCTATGGTGAGCCAAAGGTTTCGGATGTCGCATTCTGCACTAAGACAGTGCCTGCATCCTCGGCTATATGTGTAAAATGGGGCTGCGATGGGCAGTGTTTTCCTGTGTTATTTTTTTTATATGGCTCTCACTTATTATTACCATTTTTTTTTTATTCAAGAAAGCCTGGCTGCACTTGTGTAAGTCAGAGCCTACGACGCAAAGAATATGAATACACATTGACCCTACAAATGGTGAGCAAGGTCTGGATACTCTGTTGCCACAACAACCCGTGCATATGGAGGGTTCTTGACAATATATGTAGTGATATCCTTTGAGTCTGAGGCCAAGTCGTATTGAACTCATTAACTGCAATTTCTGTGAGCTCGACTTGATCTCCTTGCATGGGTATATGTGAACACTGAATTATGTCCGAGGATAAATTTAAACCCGAAAATAAATCATTTTGTTTTTTAGTCTAAAATCAAAAAATAAGAAAAAAAAAGAATTGAAAAAGAAGGAAAAATAATTTTTAGTTAAGAATTTAGTTAGAAAGTTAGTTGGATTAGTTAATGATGGTTAAAAATTAGTTAGAGAAAAAAGAAAAAAAAAGAGAAAAAGAAAAAGAAAGAAAAATAATTTTTTAGTTAAGAATTTAGTTAGAAAGTTAGTTGGATTAGTTTATGATTTAAGAATTAGTTAGAGAAAAAAGAAAAAAAGAAAAAGAAAAAAGAAAGAAAATAATTTTTTTAGTTAAGAATTTAGTTAGAAAGTTAGTTGGATTAGTTAAGGATGGTTAAGAATTAGTTAGAGAAAAAGGAAAAAATAACAAAATAAGAATAGAAAAAGAAAAAAATAAAAATAAAGAAAATAATGAAAAAGAAAACAAAAAGAGAAGAATTAGAAAACAAAAGGGGAAGCTTCTTTTTACTTCTAGAAAAATTTTTCCCTTTCTTTTTTCCTTTTCTTTTTGAAATTTTATCTATAAATAGGGACTTTCATTTAGTTTAGAGGGACTCTTCATTTTCTAAAAAAAATTCAGAATTTCTAAGGAGGGAGAGAGAGGAGCACTTTGAGTCATTGAAGGGGAGGTTCTAGGAGGAGCACTAAAGAGACTCTTGAATTCTACATCTAATTGAGCACCTTCTTGTTCTCCATGAAACCAGTTATTCATCACCTTCCAAGATGCTATCAAGTAGCATTGAATAACATCAATGGAGGTTAGATGTTGCTTCTATTTCGTTTAATTTTCTTGCGTCGTCTCGGATTTTCGAGTTCATCTTTGTCTCTATTTTCATTTTAATTTTTGATCGGTCAAATGATCTCGGATTTCAGTGATTTTTGTTGCGTTCTCTTTGACTTTCTCTGTAGTTTCTGGAATGATATTATTTGTCTAATTTGGATCTAAAATGAAGTCTCTATGACCAGATTACTGAAGGATGTTCGTCTTGATGCGCAAATGAACTTAGCTTGTTTGATTTGTGTATACCTTGCTCATTTCTGGTCTGTTTTTTTGTCAAATTTGTTTTGTTTGATTCCTATAACCTATATCTTTCAATTTTTTGGTTTTAATTTTTCAGATCTACCAAAAAATATTTCTAAAAATTCTGAGATTTGCATTCAAATTTGGCGCCAAATTTTCGAGTTAATCTTCGTCTCTGTTTTTCGTTTTCATTTTTTATCAGTCAAACAATCTCTGATTTTGGTGGTTTTTGTTGTGTTCTCTTCGTATTCCTCTCTAGTTTCTGGAATGATATTGTTTGTCCAATTTGAATCTGAAATGAAATTTGTATCACTTGATTACCGAAGCATGTTCATCCTGGTGCGCGAATTGACCTAGCTTGTTTGATTTGTGCATATCTTGCTCATTTCTTATTGGATTGATGTCAAACTTGTTTTGTTTGATTCCTATGATCCATATATTTCAAAGGATTGGTTTTTAGTTTTCAGATCTACCAAAAAATATTTCTAAAAATTCTGAGATTTGAATTCAAATTTGGCGCCAAATTTTCGAGTTAATCTTTGTCTCTGTTTTTCGTTTTCATTTTTGATCAGTCAAATGATCTCCGATTTTGGTGGTTTTTGTTGCGTTCTCTTCGTCTTTCTCTCTAGTTTCTGGAATAATATTGTTTGTCCAATTTGGATCTGAAATGAAATTTTTATCACTTGATTACCGAAGCATGTTCATCCTGGTGCGCGAATTGACCTAGCTTGTTTGATTTGTGCATATCTTGCTCATTTCTTATTGGATTGATGTCAAACTTGTTTTGTTTGATTCCTATGATCCATATATTTCAAATGATTGGTTTTTATTTTTCATATCTACCAAAAATAGTTTCTAAAAATTCTGAGATTTGAATTCAAATTTTGGCGCCAAAAACTTGTGTGTTCTTGAGGTTCATTTTCGTGTCTGTTTTTCGTTTTTGTTTTTAATAGGTCAAATGATCTTCGATTTTGAGGATTTTTGTTGCGTTGTCTTTGTCTTTCTCTCTAGTTCCTGGAATGATATTGTTTGTCCAATTTGGATCTGAAATGAAATTTGTATCACTTGATTACCGAAGCATGTCCATCCTGGTGCACGAATTAACCTAGCTTGTTTGATTTGTGCATATCTTGCTCATTTCTGATTGGATTGATGTCAAACTTGTTTTGTTTGATTCCTATGATCCATATCTTTCAATTGATTGGTTTTTATTTTTCATATCTACCAAAAATATTTTCTAAAAATTCTGAGATTTGAATTCAAATTTTGGCGCCAAAAACTTGTGTGTTCTTGAGGTTCATTTTCGTGTCTGTTTTTCGTTTTTGTTTTTAATCGGTCAAATGATCTCCGATTTTGATGATTTTTGCTGCGTTTTCTTCGTCTTTCTCTATAGTTTCTGGAATGATATTGTTTGTCCAATTTGGATCTGAAATGAAATTTTTATCACTTGATTACCGAAGCATGTCCATCCTGGTGCACGAATTAACCTAGCTTGTTTGATTTGTGCATATCTTGCTCATTTCTGATTGGATTGATGTCAAACTTGTTTTGTTTGATTCCTATGATCCATATCTTTCAATTGATTGGTTTTTATTTTTCATATCTACCAAAAATATTTTCTAAAAAATCTGAGATTTGAATTCAAATTTTGGCGCCAAAAACTTGTGTGTTCTTGAGGTTGATTTTTATTTCTGTTTTTCATTTTTGTTTTTAATCAATCAAATAATCTCCGATTTTAATGATTTTTGTTGCATTTTCTTCTTCTTTATCTCTAGTTTCCAGAATGATATCATTTATCTAATTTAGATTTGAAATGAAATTTCTATCATTTGATTACTGAAGCATGTTCGCAATTCCTTTCTTTAACTTCAAATCAAGTCAAGTTTATGTTAAATCAAGTCCAATTCAAGCCCAATTCTTTTAATCTCGATCCAATTTTCCTTCATTTGGGTCAAGCCCACTTCTTTTTTCTTAATTCTAAATCATTTCTTTACAGTTAGATTTTGCTTAATTTGGTCAAGCCCAATTCTTTTCTTTAATCAATTCTTTGGGTCAAGCCCAATCTTTTTCATTTTCTTGAAATCAAATTCAATTTTGACAATAGGTCCAGCCCAAGCCCCTCTTTTCACTTAAACTCAATTCCTTTCTTTCATTTTCTTTTAATTTGGGTCAAGCCCAGTTTTTGGTTCTCTAACTATTAAATTTAATCCAATCGTTTTAGAAACATTATCTTCACTAACTCGTAAAAAACATCTGTTTTCAAAATATCCTGCTTTAATTTTCTAAATGTGTGCAAAAGCGGATTTTAACACGGCAAAGTAGCATTCTCTCAAGTTACGTGTTTTAATTGCATAATTCAAATACGGCTTACTGACGATTTGGATTATGCAAGCACGTATGTTTTTTTTAAAAATTCTTCTTTTTTCAAACATCTGCTTTTTTTCTTATCTTCCTCGACAGGTAAACGTGGATTCTAGTACTGGCAAGTAGCGTTCTCTTTAACAGCATGTTTTAATTAGGTAATTCAAATAACGACTTTTACGACGATTTGGATTATGCAAGCACGTCTCAGATTTTTCTAAAATTCTTCTTTTTTTTCAAACATCTGTTTTTTCTTATCTTCCTCGTGATTGCGGCAACGGATTCTAATAATGGGCAAGTAGCGTTCTCACTTGTTGTTTTAATTCGTGCTAATTAAATACGACTACGACGATTTGGATTAGGCAAGCACGTCTGTATTTTTCTAAAATTCTTATTTTTTTCAAACATATGTTTTTTCTTATCTTCCTCGGATTGTGCGAACGATTCTAATACGGGCAAGTACGTTCTCTGCATTTACGTGTTTTAATTGTGCTAATTCAAATACTTCTTTGACGATTTGGGTTACGCAAGCACGTCTATATTTTTCTAAAAATTCTTCCTTTCCCCAAACATCTTTTTTAGAACGCAAACGGTTCTAATACGGGCAAGTAAGCGTTTCTCTCCGTTACGTGTTTTAATTCGTGCTAATTCAAATACACGACAATTTGGATTATGCAAGCACATCTGTCTCCCTAAATCCTGCATTTTCTTAAGAAACATTGCTTTAGATTTTTATTTAAAATTACGCTTTCATTCTTTAAGAGATCAAGTCTCTTAACCAGAACTACGTAGCCTTGAGTTTTCCATTGCACCCGGGAATACGTAGGAGCAGGATCAAGTCCTCTCAGGCTATTTTCCATGAACCTATTTATTTTCTATTTTCTATTCTATTTTGGGATCAAATAGTTTTCAAAATATCACACACTCGGTTTAAGGGTACCGTTCGGAACGGGCAGGGTGCCTAATACCTTCCTTACTCAACCGACTCCAACCTAGATTTCTTCCTAAGTTAGGGTTTTTTTCCAAATGTTTTCCCTTAAAATAAGATTTGGTGGCGGCTCCACAATCAAATTAATTCTTTTCAACATTTAGCGAGTTAGTGCACGTCTCGTCGGAATTACGGTTATGACAGATACTCCACTCGGGGGACTTTTAGTAGAGTCAAACCCTGTTTCAAATTGAGTGTATAAATGCATGTTGATCCCTTTTCTATTTATTCAGATGTTGTTATTTATTTCTTATATTCATGATAATTCAAGTTTGTATGTTTCTCACCCTAAGGTAGAAGACATATATCTATTGTGTTTCAAATTGCAGGTTATTCTATACATTCTAGTCCTATATGCATAACATGAGTGGGGCCCTACACCAGTCCGAGTGAAAACCTAGGACTAGAGGGGTCTAGTGGTGTCACTTGGGATGCACGTCCCGATTGACTATCACTTAAAACCCCAACTAGAGTCCGTCTTTTTCTTAGTGCCCCGCAACCGGTAGCCTTCTCTACGGTTGTAGCAAGCACTAGAAATTAGAACTTGGCTCTAGTGACCATCATAACCTCCAGATTACAAACTACCCTGTGTGAGATGCATATATTAAAAGACCTTAGATCTATGTCACATCACCTCACATATGACAAAAAAAAAGGGGGCAAAAACATATTTATTTTGGGAAAAAACACAAAATATTAAGATTTGAAATTGATTTAGATTAGAAAAGAAAAGCCAAAGAAAATTGGAAACTAAAAAAGGAAGAAAATAAGCAGATTTGACAAATGAAATCAAAAATTAAAGAAAATTCAAAAAAATAATTTCTTATACTAATAAGTGAAACTGGGCAAATTTTTGCCTAAACCAATTCAAATTAAGATTTTGGAACATAAACATATACAAATCCAAAAGTAGAGGAGAGTTAGAACATTTGAAAAAAAAAATAGAAAAATTAAATTACTAAAATAAACAGATTATGGAAAATCCAAAAAAAAAAAAAAAAGGAAATTGAAAACAAAAAATGCTTTTTTAGGTTTGAAAGAAAACTAGGGAAATTCTAGCAAAACCAAAAGATTTTTTGTTTTAGAAAAACTAAAAAGTACCAAAATTACTAAGAATCCAAAAAGAAGCCAAAATAAATAAAGATCATTCAAAATGATCAACTTTCAAACCTCTAATTATTTGTGCATCCAACATTGCATTCATCCATTTGTTAAATAAGTTTATCATCAATTTTGAAAATTATCCCCACCTCTCTCATTTTAAAATTTACTAAAGCATTAACGTTTTTATCATTCATTGATTTTGGCCTTCACATTGTTTCTCAAAAATTAATTTTTAATTTAACGTAAAGATTAAAAATTGAAGACAGTGACAACTTTCAAAGATCCTTATAGAACCCGTTCCAAATCAAGAATCATGGATGAGTTGGAGAGACAAAATGAGAACTGAAAAAAAATGAGGTCAAATCTCTAAAGGAACAGATGGCCAAACCGATGGAGGCCATCCAATCATCCAAACAAAAGAGGCAAGGGAATCTACCGGAGAACCAAACGACCCGCCATATCCTCCTAGGTTCACTCCACAAAACCCTTCAAACATTAACCATGCCTCCACCAACCGGAAGGGTTTATTATGGGTTTCCTCACCACCATACACATACACTACCCCAAACACAAGCCCAAACACAAACCCAAACACATAACCTACCGCTAAACACCACCTCACAAGCCTACCAAGCCGCCGTTGGGGGAACGCACCCATGTTCACCCAAGTGGCCTCGCCCTGTATACATACCACCTTCTCATCCTCACCACATGCCCGAGGAATACCCAAGCCATCCTTCAACTGAGGATAAAAATGGAAGGGTCTAGAGGACAGGATCCGGCAATTGAGGGCAATGCTTATGAAGCCACGTACGCAGCCGATCTCGTGCCCGGTTCCCGACTGGTCATCCCTCCAAAATTCAAGGTTCCCGACTCCGAGAAATATCAAGGAACCAGCTGTCCAAAGAAACACCTTACTATGTACCGCAGAAGATGTCCGCATGTACCTATGATGAGAAGCTGCTCATCCATTTCTTTCAAGACAGCTTAACAAGGGCAAACAGAACCGGTACACTCAACTAGAACGGCACGCATCCGTTCATGGAGGGACTTGGTCGAGGCTTTCACGAAACAATATCAGTACAATACAGAGATGGCCCCGATCGATCACTCCAGAATATGGCCAAGAAAGAAGAAGAAACCTTCAAGCAAGATGGCTTCAAAGATGGAGGGAGTTAGCTACTCAGGTACAACCTCCTTTATCCGAAAAAGAGATGGTCAAGCATGTTCGTGGACACACTCCAAAATCCTTTCTATGACAAGATGATTGGAAGTGTGACTTCTAGCTTCTCCGATGTCGCCATCATTGGAGAAAGGATCAAGGTGGTATGTGCCGTGGAAAGATCATGCAAAGGTCCGGCAGCTTAGTCAACGCTTCCAAAGGATCTGGGAAGAAAAAGGCAAGTGAAACCTACAATGTGGCTTCTGGTCAAGGCCAATACATTCCCAAAATGGCACAGTATGGTCCAGCTGGCTTTCAACCACCACCATATACACCATACACACCTTACTTACCATATCCTTACATTCATAGCCTACATACCAAACACCATACCCTCCTACTTACAACCATCCACACAAGTTCGACCTCCAACACCATATACGACCCAAACACAAGCCATGAACCAAAATGCCAACCAGCGTAGAAAAAGGAGAGGAAGCCCAACTCCAATTTGACCTTATCCCAATCTCTTACACCGAGCTACTACCTTGGCTGATCCAAAACTCGCTGGTTGCGCCTTATCCTCTCTGAAACCTCAAGAGCCACCATATCCTAAATGGTATGATGCTAACGCGATGCGATTACCATGCAGGGTTCATCGGCCATTCTAACAGAGGATTGCCTAGCTTTGAAAAGAAAGGTACAAAGCCTAATCGATGCGAAATGGCTGGATTTCGGAGGCTTGCTCCTAATACGTAAAATAAACATGCTTTCAAATCACGAGAAGCCCATCGACCACCTGAAAAGATGGGAGAAGCACGGCAAAGTTGCATTGTACAAATCAAGCTATCGAGGATACTCATCCAAAATTGTCATACTTTTCAAAATCAATCTTTTGTAAACAAATCTCAATGAATAATACAAAAATTACATTTTCATGTTTCTGAGCACGCGCTTTACATTTTGACTTTACTTCTAAAATTTATCATCCTTTTCATCACTCAACCTATTTCTTATTCCTACACCAAAACAATAAATACCAATTGGTGAGGATACCCGGTCTAAGCCGTAATAAGTAATCTTGAACGTCGAGTTAATCAAGCTCCAAAGAGAACAACCCAACGAGGAAGCGAAGAATAAACAACTAGGATTCTAGATCACCATTCAAAGTGTGTTGTCAAATAAAATATCCCGCCGGAATCAAGTTTAAATCCAGGCAAAATTTAGGATGCAAAATAAGATCCGTTGAATTAGAAACCAAAATGACCCCGTAAGATCGACATCCAACTACATAAAATTCAAGGAAAAAAGAAAGCCTGCTAGGTCGAAAACCTTCAAAAAGGACTAGGCAAAAGTTAGGGCACAACCAAAATCAAAAAAAGCCCGCTTAGGTCGAAAACCTCAAAGGGCGGCCTAGGCAAAAATTAGGGCACAATCAAACAAAAGCTCCATAGTCGATAACCCTCAAAAGGACCTAGGCAAAAGTTAGGCACAACCAAAATCAAACAAGCCCGCTAGGTTGAAAACCCTCAAAAAACGGCCTAGGCAAAAGTTAGGGCACAATTGAGTAAAAAAGCCCGCTAGGTCGACAATCCTCAAAGAACGACCTAGGAAAAGTTAGGCACAATCAAGAGCCCGCAGTCGAAAACCCGTGAAGCCAACCTAGGCAAAAGTTAGGGCAATACAAAAGACTCGGGTTGAAAACTCAAAAGAACAAGCCAGAAAAAAATTAAGGTCAAACTAGAATTCCAAGACAACATGATATTCTACACCTTATATCTTCTTAAAATCGGGGCAAAAATTTTTCCATTTCTCAAAAGTTTGGCTAATTTGACAATCAACATTATGAAAAGCAGCATTGGCATTTTTCATCAAAAGGTGCCATTTAGTAATCGAACCCACCCTTTCATCATCCTTTTCCTTTCAAGTACACCACCTTAAAAACATACAACCTCAAAATTCTCTATCTCCTTCTTCCGACCATCCAAGATCACTTTGCACACCTCAAATGCACGTGCCACAAGGAAACATGAAAAATGTAAAAAGAATTAAAAAGGGATTAATTTGAAAGGTCATGAAAAATCGGATGAGTCCTCGACCATCACAACACGGATACGATTGTTCCAAAAGGTCATCCTTTTACAGCCATAATGCTGTCAAAAAAGGAGTGTGTCTCATCCAATAATGTCGATCTATTGATGGGTCTCAAAGATCCTCGGAAAGAAGGTAACAAAGTTGACCAAGAAGCCAAGAGATTGAGTCAATCAGCTCATCTGATTTTTGGTTCCTTTCACACCAACTATAAGGTTGTCGAGAAAGAACCTATCGAAAAAATAAAAAAATAAAATCAAGAGAAACAAAAAGTTTTTCACCATCTCATGGCATGCATTCATTCCATAAAGCATCTATTAAATAATTATGTGAAGGCATTAAGAAGCAATAATCAAGTTAAAGCATCACATCCTTCGCATTCATTCAAACATCAGATAAACATCCACATCTCATAATCTATTGTCAATACTAAGTAAACCAGGGAAAATTTCCCATATCAAAATCAAAACCGGGGTAAATGCTTGCCAAAAATTCAATTTGAGGTCATCCTCAAATCCTAAGTCAAGCTTCAAACTAGGCAAACGTTTGCCTACAAAAATTCAATTTGAGGTCATCTCAAATTTTGAGTCAAGCTCAAACTCAAAAACGCTTGCCCACAAAAAGTCCAATTTGAGGTCATCCTCAAATTCTTAGTCAAGCTGCCGGGCAAACGCTTGCCCACAAAAAGTCCAATTTGAGGTCATCCTCAAATTCTTAGTTAAGCTCAAGTCAGGCAAACACTTGCCCACGAAAATTCAATTTGAGGGCATCCTCAATTTTTGAGTCAGCTCAAACTTGGGCAAATGCTTGCCGACACAAAAATCAAATTTGAGGTCATCCTCAAATTTCAAATCAAAATCAAGTTGGGGCAAACACGCTTAAAAATTCAAGATGAAGCAAACTCGAAGTGAATCAAGATTGCTTCGGGCAAATGCCGTTTCCAAAAATCCTCAAGTTAAGGCATTCCTCGCACAAAAACTCTTCCAAACTAGGGCAAGATGTTTGCCCAAGGTCCCTTCAAATCAAGACACTCCTCAATTATCAAGAATTTTCTAAACCAGGGCAAAATGTTTGCCCAATTTTCTTCAAGAGAATAATTATCAAGTGCTTAAAAACCCTCAAGTTCAAGGAAGAATAAGTAATAAATAATTTTCAAACTAATATTTTTCGAGGCAGTTGACGAAGAAGTCCATATTCCACTCCCGTGCATTCAAGGCACATCATATTACTTCCCACATGACCTCAATGGGCCATTTTTACTTGCACTAATAGGCCATTACTTTCATGTCGCCACACCTCGTCTCCACAAAGTTATCGTCTCGGTAAGACATCTCTTTTTGTACTGCCTCTTTTTGTCTTGACAAGTCTCTTTCCATACCTATCCTAACAAAGTCATTTCACGCTTTTGTCCGGCATGACAAACCAGCCTTGTCGCTTGTCAACAGATGTTCTTTCCTTTACCTCGTCTTAACGGAGTCAACCATCATTCCACCTTTGCATTGCCTCGCACCAACAAATTTCATTCTCGTGCCTTCCTAACAGAGTCACTTCTACTTTTTGCTTGTCTTAAAGCTTACATTGCCTCTTTGCCTGCCTTAACAGTTATTTTTCCTTTGCCCGTCTTCACAGTCAATCTTCCTTTTGTTTTCACATGACTTATCTTAATAACTATGATCATTCTTGCCTTTCTCTGTCTTAACAGCCATCTATCTCCTTACGCCCGTCTTAACAGTGCCATTTTCTACATTCTACCTATCCTAACATGGGCTTGTTTTTTTCCTCACAACAACAGACCTTTTTTCTACTTGTCTAACAAGTTTCCGTCATCCCGGTTTTCCTCGTTTTAACAATTTTTTTTTATACCACTCTATCATGTCTATCTTAACAGACATCTTTTCCTTTCATCCCGTGAACAACAAGACTTTTACATTTTCATCTGCCTTAACAGGCTATCACTATTCTATTATGCCTGTCTTAACAAGCATCTTGCTTTCATCCTGTCAACAAGAGGACTTTACATTTTACTGTCCTAAACAAAGTCATTTTTTGCACTTTCCTACTTTGTCTTAGCAGGTGTTCATCGTTCTTCTTCCTATTTTAACGGTTATCTTGTTTCCTTCCTATTAGCAACATGATTTATCTTCATTACCCATCATATACAGGTTTTCTCCTCATTTCAATTTTTGTCTTAATGGTGGATTCCATCTATATTTTACACGCTTTTCAACAGTCATTTTCATTTACTTTGCCTATTTATGAGGCTTGCATCTTTCCTGTTATCAACAGGACTTTTTTCTGCATCTTACCCGTCTTTAAGGGTTCCCTTCACTTTACTTTTCCTGTCTTAACAGGTTTACATTTCTCCTGTCAACAACAGGAGTCCATCTACATTTATTCTATCTTAACAGGATAGTTTTCATCATTTACTTTTCCTGCCTTAACAAGGTTTGCTTCTTTCCTGTCTCCACAGGTCCTTTTCATTTCGCTTTTCCCGTTTTAACGAGGTTTTCACCATTCTTGTGTCTATCTTAACAGTGTTTTCCTCCATCCTATTAACAACAAGACTTTTACATTTTTTCTGTCTTAGTCATTTTCATTTCCTTTTCTTGTGTAGCAGGACTTGCATCTTTCCCCGTCATCAACAAAACTTTTTCTACATTTCACTTGTCTTAACAGGTCATTTTGCAATTTATCCTGTCAAGCAGGATTTCATGTTTAAATTTTTGCATACATCCTGTCAAGAAGGATTTCATTTGCATTTATCTGTCAGCGGGGATTTCAAGTTTAAATTTGACACATCTGTTAAGCAGATTTCATTTCCATTTACCCCTGTCAAACAGGATTTTATGTTTAAATTTTTGCTCAAAGCCTATCACATCAGCGCGCATTTTAATTTCTGCATTTTGGCCTATCACATCGGGCCCTCATGTTTAAATTTCTCCTTAAAGCCTATCACATCAAGGTGCATTTTATTTTATTGCATTTTGGCCTATCATCGCCTCATTTTTAAATTTCTTCTCAAAGCCTATCACATCGGGGGCGCTGCATTTTAGATTCCTGCATTCGCCTATCACATCGGGATGTTTTCTAATTTCAAATTTATCACATCAACAGATTTTACTTTTCGCATTTCGCCTATCACATCAGGCCCCTCATGTTTAAATTTTTGCTCAAAGCCTATCACATCGTGTGATTTTAATTTCCTGCATTTTTGGCCTATCACATCGCCCCTCATGTTTAAATTTCAAAGCCTTTATCACATCAGGGCGCATTTTACTTTTATTTTTGGCCTATCTCATAGCCTCATGTTTAAATTTTTGCTCAAAGACTATCACATCAAATGCGATTTTAATTTCATTTTGGCCTATCAGCTTAGACCCTCATGTTTAAATTTTTGCTCAAAGCCTATCACATCGGCGCAGATTTTTACTTTCTCAGCATTAAGCCTATCACATCAAACCCCTCATGTTTAAATTTTTGCTCAAAGCCTATCATCAGTACCGCATTTTAATTTCCTCGCATTTTGGCCTATCACATCGTGCCCCCTCATGTTTAAATTTCGCTCAAAGCATATCACATCAGGCGCTGCATTTACTTTTTACGCCCATCACATCGTGCCCCTCATGTTTAATTTTTTGTTGAGCTATCACATGTCTGCATCAAGCTATCACATCAGCCCCTCGGGTTTAAATTTTTGCTCAAAGCCTATCACATCCGGCGCCGCATTTTAATTTCCGCATTTTGGCCTATTACATGAGGGCCCCTCATGTTTAAATTTATACTTAAAGCCTATCACATCAGCGCCGCATTTTACTTTCGTATTTTGGACTATCATCGGGCCCTCATTTTTAAATTTCGCTCAAAGCCTATCACATCAGCGCCGCATTTTAGTTTTCGCATTCGCCTATCACATCGGGCCCTCATGTTTAAATTTTTGCTCTATCTTATCGCCGCATTTGCATTTTCTCGTATTCGGCCTATCACATCGGCCCCTCATGTTTAAATTTTTGCTCAAAGCCTTTGCATTTTAATTTCGCATTTTGGCCTATCACATCAGGCCCTCATGTTTAAATTTCGCTCAAAGTCTATCACATCGGGCCATTTGATTTTACTTCGTGCATTTTGGCCTATCACATCGGAGCCCTCATGTTTAAATTTTTGCTCAAAGCCTATCGGCATCAGCGCCACATTTTAATTACTTTGCATTTGGCCTATCACATTAGGCCCCTCATGTTTAAATTTTTGCTCAAAGCCTATCACATCAGGCCCCGCATTTTACTTCTTCGATTCTCGGCCTATCACATCAGGCCCCTCATGTTTAAATTTTTGTTCAAAGCCTATCACATCGGGCGCCGCATTTTAATTTCTGGATTTTGCCTATCACATCGGGCCCTCATGTTTAAATTTTTGCTCAAAGCCTATCACATCAGCCTGCATTTTACTTTCTTCATTCCGCCTATCCACATCGGGCCCCTCATGTTTAAATTTTTGCTCAAAGCCTATCATCATTTTAATTTCTGCATTTTGGCCTATCTCATCAGCCCCCTCATGTTTAAATTTTGGCTCAAAGCCTATCACATCATGCGATTTTACTTTCTCGTGATTCTAATTTATCGATCAGGCCCCTCATGTTTAAAATTTTTGCTCAAAGCCTATCACATCGAATCGCATTTTTTACTTTTCGCATTCTGGCCTATCACATGGAGCCCTCATGTTTTAAATTTGCTCAAAGCCTATCACATCAGCGCTGCATTGTACTTTCGCATTCGCCTATCACATCGGGCCCCTCATGTTTTAATTCTGTCCAACCTATCACATCAGGCATTGCATTTTAATTTGCTGCATTTTGGCGTGCACAGTATCGGCCCTGCATATTTAAGCCATGAGTTCATTACACAAGGTTTGCAAAACTTATGCAAAATTTCCACATTTGAACTACCATCCTCCAATTTGTTAGGGCAAGCATTCCTAAGTTTTCGGTCAAGCCTTAGAAAATTTTTAATTTAAGCATCATTCAATTCCCGACATGTTCAAGACTTGCCAATAAGGCTCGCACCCATGCCAATTTTTATCTTTTACCTCGGACATAATTTGTTCACTTCTTTACTCATTTCCTATCGTGATAATCTAGAAACTTGTTTCTTATATTATCCGGTAAGAAAATGAGTAAGAGGGGCAACCGTGAACACTTGAATTATGTCCGAGGATAAATTTAAACCCCAAAATAAATCATTTTTTTTTTTAGTCTAAAATCAAAAAAAATAAGAAAAAAAGAATTGAAAAAGAAGGAAAAATAATTTTTTAGTTAAGAATTTAGTTAGAAAGTTGGATTAGTTAATGATGGTTAAAAATTAGTTAGAGAAAAAAAGAAAAAAAAAAGAGAAAAAGAAAAAGAAAGAAAATAATTTTTTAGTTAAGAATTTAGTTAGAAAGTTAGTAGGATTAGTTAATGACGGTTAAGAATTAGTTAGAGAAAAAAGAAAGAAAAGAAAAAGAAAAAGAAAGAAAAATAATTTTTTTAGTTAAAATTTAGTTAGAAAGTTAGTTGGATTAGTTAAGGATGGTTAAGAATTAGTTAGAGAAAAGGAAAAAATAACAAAATAAGAATAGAAAAAAGAAAAAATAAAATAAAGAAAATAATGAAAAGAAAACAAAAAAGAGAAGAATTAGAAAACAAAAGAAACTTCTTTACTTCTAGAAAATTTTTCCTTTCTTTTTCCTTTTCTTTTTGAAATTTTATCTATAAATAGGGACTTTCATTTAGTTTAGAGGACTTTCATTTTCTAAAAAAAATTCAGAATTTCTAAGGAGAGAGAGAGGAGCACTTTGAGTCATTGAAGGGGAGGTTCTAGGAGGAGCACTAAAGAGACTCTTGAATTCTACATCTAATTGAGCACCTTCGTCTTCGTCTCTATTTTCATTTTAATTTTTGATCGGTCAAATGATCTCGGATTTCAGTGATTTTTTTGTTGTTCTCTTTGTCTTTCTCAAGTTTCTGTAATGATATTATTTGTCTAATTTGGATCTAAAATGAAGTCTCTATGACCAGATTACTGAAGGATGTTCGTCTTGATGCAAATGAACTTAGCTTGTTTTGATTTGTGTATACCTTGCTCATTTCTGGTCTGTTTTTTTGTCAAATTTGTTTTGTTTGATTCCTATAACCTATATCTTTCAATTTTTGGTTTTAATTTTTCAGATCTACCAAAAATATTTCTAAAAATTCTGAGATTTGCATTCAAATTTGGCCAAATTTTCGAGTTAATCTTCGTCTCTGTTTTTCGTTTTCATTTTTGATCAGTCAAATGATCTCCGATTTTGGTGGTTTTTGTTGCGTTCTCTTCGGATTTCTCTCTAGTTTATGGAATGATATTATTTGTCCAATTTGGATCTGAAATGAAATTTTTATCACTTGATTACTCAAGCATGTTCATCCTGGTGCATATATTTCAAATGATAATTGACCTAGCTTGTTTGATTTGTGCATATCTTGCTCATTTCTTATTGGATTGATGTCAAACTTGTTTTGTTTGATTCCTATGATCCATATATTTCAAATTATTGGTTTTTATTTTTCATATCTACCAAAAATAGTTTCTAAAAATTCTGAGATTTGAATTCAAATTTTGGCGCCAAAAACTTGTGTGTTCTTGAGGTTCATTTTCGTGTCTGTTTTTCGTTTTTGTTTTTAATAGGTCAAATGATCTTCGATTTTGAGGATTTTTGTTGCGTTGTCTTTGTCTTTCTCTCTAGTTCCTGGAATGATATTGTTTGTCCAATTTGGATCTGAAATGAAATTTTTATCACTTGATTACCGAAGCATGTCCATCCTGGTGCACGAATTAACCTAGCTTGTTTGATTTGTGCATATCTTGCTCATTTCTGATTGGATTGATGTCAAACTTGTTTTGTTTGATTCCTATGATCCATATCTTTCAATTGATTGGTTTTTATTTTTCAGATCTACCAAAAATATTTTCTAAAAATTCTGAGATTTGAATTCAAATTTTGCGCCAAAAACTTGTGTGTTCTTGAGGTTGATTTTTATTTCTGTTTTTCATTTTTGTTTTTAATCAATCAAATAATCTCCGATTTTAATGATTTTTGTTTCATTTTCTTCTTCTTTCTCTCTAGTTTCCAGAATGATATCATTTATCTAATTTGGATTTGAAATGAAATTTCTATCATTTGATTACTTGAAGCATGTTGAATTCCTTTTAACTTCAAATCAAGTCAAGTTTATCTTAAATCAAGTCCAATTCAAGCCCAATTCTTTTAATCTCGATCCAATTTTCCTTCATTTGGGTCAAGCCCACTTCTTTTTCTTAATTCTAAATCATTTCTTTACAGTTAGATTTTGCTTAATTTGGGTCAAGCCCAATTCTTTTCTTTAATCAATTCTTTGGGTCAAGCCCGATCTTTTTCATTTTCTTGAAATCAAATTCAATTTTGACATAGAGTCCAGCCCAAGCCCCTCTCTTTCACTTAAACTCAATTCATTTCTTTCATTTTCTTTTAATTTGGGTCAAGCCCAGTTTGGTTCTCTAACTATTAAATTTAATCCAATCGTTTTTGAAACATTATCTTCACTAACTTTGTAAAAACATCGTTTTTTTCAAAATATCTGTTTTAATTTTCTAAAATGTGTGCGAGTTTGAAACGGCTAAAGTAGCATTCTCTCTTTTTTGTTTACGTGTTTTAATTCGTGCTAATTCAAATAAAACTTACTGACGATTTGGATTATGCAAGCACGTATGTTTTTTTAAAAAATTCTTCTTTTTTCAAACATCTGTTTTTCTTATCTTCCTCGGATTGTGCAAACGGATTCTAATACGGCAAGTAGCGTTCTCTCTTATTACGTGTTTTAATTCGTGCTAATTCAAATACGCGCTACGACGATTTGGATTATGCAAGCACGTCTGTATTTTTCTAAAATTCTTCTTTTTTCAAACATCTGTTTTTTCTTATCTTCCTCGAGATTGTCAAACGGATTCTAATACGGGCAAGTAGCGTTCTTTTTCGTGTTTTAATTCGTGCTAATTCCTTCGACGATTTGGATTATGCAAGCACATATGTATTTTTCTAAAATTCTTCTTTTTTCAAACATATGTTTTTTCTTATCTTCCTCAGATTGTGCGAACGGATTCTAATACGGGCAAGTAGCGTTCTCTACTGTTACGTGTTTTAATTCGTGCTAATTCAAATACGGCTTACGACGATTTGGGTTATGCAAGCACGTCTGTATTTTTCTTAAAATTCTTCCTTTCCCCAAACATCTTTTTTTAGAACGTGCAAACGGGTTCTAATACGGGCAAGTAGCGTTCTCTACTGTTACGTGTTTTAATTCGTGCTAATTCAAATACGGCTTACGACGATTTGGATTATGCAAGCACATCTGTCTCCCTAAATCCTGCATTTTCTTAAGAAACATTGCTTTAGATTTTTATTTAAAATTACTCTTTCATTCTTTAAGAGATCAAGTCTCTTAACCAGAACTACGTAGCCTTGAGTTTTCCATTGCACCCGGGAATACGTAGGAGCAGGATCAAGTCCTGTCAGGCTATTTTCCATGAACCTATTTATTTTCTATTTTCTATTCTATTTTAAGGGATCAAATAGTTTTCAAAATATCACACACTCAGTTTAAGGGTACCGTTCCTTGGAACGGGCGAGTAGGGTGCCTAATACCTTCCTTACTCGTAACCGACTCTCGAACCTAGATTTCTTCCACAAGTTAGGGTTTTTTCCAAATGTTTTCCCTTAAAATAAGATTTGGTGGCGGCTTCACAATCAAATTAATTCTTTTCAACATTTAGCGAGTTCGTCGTCTCGTCGGAATTACGGTTGCGACAGTATAGATTCAATGAGGCAGTTTCTATGGTTTTTCACCCTAGCATCGTTGTCTTTACAGAAAGTATTCTGAACACTCACAACGGGGTTTGTTTCAAAATTGCAGGGAAGGAAACAAGCTATGCCTTAGTGAGTAAAGAAATAAGCTATTTAAGGTTGAGATTGATGCAAACCGAGTTCTATACCAAGATTCAATGATGAAATAAGACGCATGCATGTAAGATGCTATACCTCTGAAAATTCTTTACCTTTATTCCATCATAATGCCTCATTACAGACCAAGATTTGTGCTCGAGCTATGAAAGATCAGAGATTATGGTGGCAATTTGAAATAGAATTATTCAATATCGACGAGCTTTACACTAACCTTCAGGGCGTCAACAGAGAGGAGAAAGCTTGATGCAAGTCAATCGTTATTTTGGAGTGAACACAGGGGTCTTGATGGACTGAGGGTATGCTGCCATTCTCCAAAAACTTGTCCTGAATCAGTTTCAAGAGCTTCTCCTTTTCTTTTGCCCTCGATCCCCCCTTCTTCTCTTCCCCTTTTTGTGTTTAAAACCGTTTTTTCTTTTAAATTTCCGTTTTTATTCAAAGTTCGTTATTCTCTTTTCAATAATTCAGTTTAATTTTCTTTATACTTTCTCCAAAACGGAAAAAATATTATTATTATTATTTCCTATTTTTTTTTAATAAATTGATTTTGCACTTTTATATTATATTTTCCAGACTTTATTTTTTATTATTTTTATTTCCAGTATTTTTTATTTCTTATTTTTTTCATATTTAGGTTTTTAATTTTATCTCTTTATCTCAAATTCAGATTTTATTTTTATTTTTAATTAATAATTTTTGATTTTTTATGATTTTATATATTACCTTAAAAAAGGGGGTCTCGGACATAATTGAGTGTTTACAGTTTGCCCCTCTTTACCTATGTTCTTATTAGATAATATGAGAAGTACTCTATATTATTGTGATAAGAAATGGGTAAAACGTAAACAAATTATGTCCGAGGTAGGAAATGAGTAAAAGATGTGAACACCTAATGTCAGAGCGTTTTTTTTGAAGAAGTCCAAGCGGCGATTGAATGACCTTATCGACTTCGTGTGCCGATAGGGTTTAAATATACAAAGATGGATGGCATAGCCTAAGTAGGCTGAAATGAGTGAAGGCTTATTAGAACATGTGTGGAATGCAATGGGATTGCTTGTTTAGGACAAGCAAAATGAAATGAAATTGGCCTATTAAAACGGCAAAGTAGAAGAGAATGGCACAATTAAGACAGGCTCACTAGAGTGGAAAGGGCCTCTTTGAGGCCGGGAAACGTGCAAGAACTAAAAAGTAAGGTATGTACAAGGTGGCCCCGACACTATAGGCGGAGTGCGAAAAAAAGAAAATTTTAATATGCGAAGGAAACTTGATGGTGGCACGACACCATAGGCCATGATCAGAAATTGAACTTGACGATGGCTTTGACACTATAGGCCATGATGCGAAATGTAAACTTGATAAGGCCGACAACATAGGCCATAGAAGTTTAAACTTGATGGAAATCCCGTTGTTCACGGAAAATGCAAATGAAATCTGCATTTGCCGGGATGAATGCAAACCTGCTTGACAGGTGAACGGAAATTAAACATGTTTGAAGTCCTGTTGTTGACAAGAGAATGCAAATGAGGTCCGCTATTCTAGGGAAAATGCAAATGAAATCCTGTTGTTGCCGGGATAAATGCCAACACAGCAGACAATGTGGACAGAGAAAACGTGTAAACGATGCTTGAAGTCACATTTGTTGTGAGGAGAATGCAAATGGGGTCCATTTGTTGCCGGAAAATGCAAATGAAATCCCTTTGTTGCCAGGATAAATGCAAACCTGCTTGGATGACAGAAAAATAAACGTGCTTGAAGTCGTTGTTGACAAGAGAATGCAAATGAGATCCCATTTGCGGGAAGATGCGAGAATGAAATCCCTTGTTGCCAGGATAAATGAAAACCTGCTTGGAGGTGGACAGAAAAACAAATGTGCTTGAAGTCTGTTGTTGGCAGGAGAATGCAAATGAGATCCGTTGCTAGGGAAGAATGCAAATGAAATCCTTGTTGCCAGGATAAATACAAACTTTGCTTGGTGGTGGACGGAAAAAATAAAACGTGCTTGAAGTCTGTTGTTGATGAGGAGAATGCAAATGAGATCCCGTACATTCCGGGAAGAATGCAAATGAAATCCTAACGTTGCGGGATAAATGCAAAATGAAATCACATGACTGAGGATATGTGAAGAAAATTTGATGAGGCGACAACATAGGCCATGATGCGAAAATTAAAAGTTGATGGCGGCCCGACATCATAGGCTAAAGCGATAAATCTAAACTAGAAGGTGGCGACAACATAGGCTAAAAGCGATAAATCTAAGCTACGGTGGCGACAACATAGGCCTAAAATCAATAAATCTAAGCTACATGGCGGCACGACAACATAGGCCTAAAAGCGGTAAATCTAAGCTACGACACGCCCAACATAGGCCTAAAAGCAATAAATCTAAGCATGGCGGCTTCGACGACATAGGCCTAAAACGATAAATCTAAGCTGGCCGGCCGACAACATAGGCCTAAAAGAAACAAATCTAAACTACGGCGGCCCGACAACATAGGCCTAAAAGCGAGAAATCTAAACTACACACGACAACATAGGCCTAAAAGCGGTAAATCTAAGCTGATGGTGCACGACAACATAGGCCTAAAAGCGGTAAATCTAAGCTATGGCGGCGACAACATAGGCCTAAAAGCGAGAAACCTAAACTATGGCGGCCTGACAACATAGGCCTGAAAGCAGGAATGTAAAGATGCAATGCTATGGCCTGACAACATAGGCCAGTGAGCAAGAATGTAAAGATGCAATGCTATGGCCTGACAACATAGGCCAGTGAGCAGTAAATGTAAAGATGCAATGTTATGACCTGACATCATAGGCTAGTGAGCAAGAATGTAAAGATGCAATGCTATGGCCTGACAACATAGGCCAGTGAGCCAGAATGATGCATTCTACCTTGCGCTTGAAGGTTTTTTTGGCACTTGATGATTACTCTTTGAGAAAACTTGGGCAACCATATCTTGCCCCAGTTTAAAATATTCCTGACAATTGAGGAATGCCTTGATTTGAATGAAGTTTGGGCGAATATTTTTCCCTAGTTTAGGCCTCGATTGAGAATGAGCTTGACTTGAATTTTTCTGAGCAACTTTGCCCTATTGAGCTTGATTGGAGTTGAGGAATTGAGGATTGCCTCAACTTGAATTTTCTCGGGCAGATGTTTGCCTTAGTTTGAACTTGAATTTAAATCTTTCTTGGACAAATGCTTGCCCCAGTTAGGACTCGATCTAGAATTTGAGGATGAACTCAAATTGAGCTTTTGTGGGCAAGTGTTTGCTCCAGTTTGAACTTGATTTTGAGGATGACCTCAAATTGAGTTGTGTGGGCTAGCGTTTGCCCCAGTTTGAACTTGATTTTGATCTCAAACTATATTTTTGTGTGGGAAAGCATTTGCCCCAGTTTGAGTTGATTCAGAATTTGAGGATGAACTCAAATTGAGCTTTTGTGGGCAAGTGTTTGTCCCAGTTTGAACTTGATTTTGAGGATGACCTCAAATTGAATTGTGTGGGCAAGCGTTTGCCCCAGCTTGATTTTTCTGACGTTGAGGAATTGAGGATTGCCTCAACTTGAATTTTCTGGGCAAGCGTTTGCCCCGGTTTTGAGCTTGACTCGACTCTAATTATGATTGATTCGGAAAATTTTGCTTATTTTAATTAATTTTGAAAAGTGGGTCGTGCAATGCTTGAATAAAAGACGCTTATGTATTGTTTGAATGAGTGAGAAGAATTTAATGATGCTTGAATAAAGGCAGAAATGATGTGGGGTCCTTATTTTGATGCTTGAAATAATTATTTGATGAAACAGATGCTATTGAATGCAAACCATGAAATAGTGTAAAACTTTTTTGTTTCTCTTGATTTTTAATTTTTTCTTGACACATTCTTCCTCAACAACCCTCTAGTTGGTGTGACAAGAATCAAAAATCAAGACGAGCTAGATTGACTTAAGTTCAATCTCTTGGCTTCTGATCAGCTTTGGAACTTTCTTTTCCAAGATCTTCGAGATCCAACGGTGGTCAATATTATTGAGCAAGACAAACTCCTTTTTGGTGGCATCATGGCTGGTACGAAGATGAATCTTTGGGAAACAATCCTATCATGTTGCAACGGTCGAGGATTCATCCGACTTGTCATCACTTTTCAAAATTAATCCTTTTTAATTTTTTTACATTTTTCGCATTTCCTTGTGGCACGTGCATTTTGAGGCGTGCAAAGTGGTTTATGGATGGTTAATGAAAAGTATAGAGAAAGTTTGCAAAGGATGTTTGAGGTAGTGTTTGAAAAGAAAAAATGACAAAGGTGTAGGTTTAATTGCCCAAATGGCACCTTTTGATGAAGCTCAAAGAGTCTTGCTTTTCATAATCTTGATTGTCAAATTGACCAAACTTGAGAAATGGAAAAATTTTGCCCCAGTTTTAGGAAGATATGAGGTGCAGAAATGTCGTGCTGTCCTGGGATTCTTGAATCAACCTTAATTTTCTGGATTGTTCCTTTGAGCTTTTAACTTGAGCGGGTCTTTTGTATTGCCCTAACTTTTTCCTAGGTCGTTACGGGTTTTCAA
Organism: Canavalia ensiformis; assembly: GCA_026541065.1. NCBI lineage: Eukaryota > Viridiplantae > Streptophyta > Magnoliopsida > Fabales > Fabaceae > Canavalia > Canavalia ensiformis. Next base: position 76,209 of record JAMKYM010000597.1, read on the forward strand.
CCTAGTGGGCTCTTGATTTTGGTACCCTAACTTTTGCCTAGGTCTCTTTGGAGGGTTGTCGACCTAGCGGGCTCTTGTTTGATTATGCCCTAATTTTTTCCTAGGTCTCTTTTGAAGACCGTCGACCTAGCGGGCCTTTTGCTTAATTGTGCCCTAACTTTTGCCTAGGTCTCCTTTGGAAGTCGCTGTTGACCCAGCAGGCTTTGATTGTGCGCCTAATTTTGCCTAGGTCGTTTTTTTTTTTTTTTTAAAAGGTTTCGACCTAGCGGGCTTGTATACGATCTTGATTTTTGCCCGGAATTGTTGTTGAAAACTTTTGCAAGACCTTTTTCTAATCATGACTTTGTCAATCATTATTTTGAACTTTAACCCTACTTTTGCTTGGATTCTTTTAGCTTTTAATCCGGGTTTCTCTTTTCTTGAATTTCATGTTTTGACCTTAATTTTGCCTGGATTATTATTTTTTACTTTAATCCAATGGGTCCTCTTCTTTTCCTTGAATTTTGAATTTTGACATCGACTTTGCCAGGGTCATCTTGGCTTCCAATTCAGCGGATCTTATTTTGCATCCCTAAATTTTGCCTGGATTTAGACTTGATTCCAGCGGGATGTTTTATTTGACAAAACACTTTGAATAGGGATCTAGAATCCCTGGTTGTTATTCTGCTTCCTCATTGGGCTTTTTTCTTTGAGCTTGATTAATCCGACGTTCAAGATTACTCATTACAGTACTACCATCCTCACCAATTGGTATTTATTGTTTTGGCATAGGAATAAGAAGTGGGCTAAGTGATGAAAAGGAAGGGTGAAAATTTTTAGAAGTAAAGCAAAAGATGTAAGGCACGTGCTCAGGAAACATGAAAAATGTAAATTTTTATTATTCATTGAAATTTATTTACAAAAGATTGATTTTGAAAAGTACGACCATTTCCGGATGAATATCCTCAATTTGTACAAAGAGACTCGTTGTGCTGCTCCCCTCTCTTTCAGCTGGTTGACGGGCTCTCGTGATTTGGCAACGGATTGTTTTAACGTATTAGGAGCAAGCCTCCAAAATCCAGCCATTTTGCATCAATCGGGCTTTGTACCTTTCGCTTCAACGCTAGGCAATCCTCGATTAGAATGACCAATAAATCTGCATGGTAATCGCATCGCGGCGTTAGCATCGTACCATTTAGGATATGGTGGCTCTTGAGGTTTCAAAGGATAAGGTGCAACCAACGAGTTTTGGATCAGCCGAGGTAGGAGCTCAGTGTAGGAGATTGGGATAGGATCGAATTGGACAGGTTTCTTCTCCTTTTTCTGGCTTTGATTAGGATTCTGGCTTATGGTTTGTGTTTGGGCCGTGTATGGTGTTGGTGGCCGGACTTGTGTCGCGTAATTGTAAGTAGGAGGGTATGGTGTTTGGTAGGTGGTAGCGATGTAGGGATATGGTGTGTAAGGTGGGTATGGTGTATATGGTGGTGGTCGGAAGCCAGTTGGACCATACTGTGCCATTTGAGGAATGTATTGGCCTTGATTAGAAGCCACATTGCAGGTCTCTCCTGTCTTTTTCTTCCCAGACCAATTGGAAGCATTGACTGTCCCTGTGGGCTTTTGTGCGATCTTTCCCCGGCGCATGCCGCCTTCGATCCTTTCTCCAATGATGACGACATCGGAGAAGCTAGAAGTTATAATGCCGACCATCTTGTCATAGAAAGGATCTTGGAGTGTGTCCATGAACATGCTGACCAATTCCCTCTCGGATAAGGGAGGTTGTACTTGAGCGGCCAACTCTCGCCAGCGTTGGGCATACTGCTTGAAGGACTCTTCTCCTTTCTTGGCCATATTCTGGAGCTGAGTCCGATCAGGGGCCATCTCTGTATTGTACTGATATTGTTTCGTGAAAGCCTCAGCAAGGTCCCTCCATGAACGGATGCGTGTCCGCTCTAGTTGAGTGTACCAGTTTGTAGCTGCCCCTATTAAGCTGTCTTGAAAAAAATGGATAAGAAGCTTCTCATTGAGGTGCATCAGACATCTTCCTACGAGTACATAGTCAGATGTTTCTTTGGACAATGGTTCTTTGAGTATTTCTCGAATTCGGGGAACCTTGAATTTGGGAGGGATGACCACGTCTGGTACCAAGCATAGATCAGATGCATCTTTGGCTTCATAAGGGTTTCCCTCAATTGCTCGGATCCTGTCCTCTAGACCCTTCCATTTTTGTGTATCTTCACTTGAAGGATGGTTTGGGTTTTCCTCTGACATGTGGTGATGGTGAGAAGACGGTATGTATACAGGGCGAGGCCCTTGGGTGAACATAGGGTGCGTTCCCCCAACGGCTGCTTGGTAGGCTTATGAGGTGGTGTTTGGAATGGCATAGGGGGTGCCTGTGGTGTTAGAGGGTAGGTTGTGTGTTTGGGTTTGTATTTGGGCTTGTGTTTGGGTTTGTGTTTGGTTGTATGAGGGTGCATACCCATGAGGAAACCCATTGTGAACCCCTTCTGTTTGCGAAGGTATGTTTAATGGTGGAGTGAAGCCAGGAGGGTGTGTTGGGTCGGTTGGTTCTCTTGGCAAGGGTTCCGTTGCCTCTTTCTACATTTAGGCTTGCTGGATGGCCTCTATTAGCTTGGCCATCTGTTCCTTGATGATTTGACCTCATTTCTTAGCTCCTCATTTTGTCTCTCCAGCTCATCCATGATTCTTGATTGTGCTCGAGTTCTATAAGGATGTCGAGGAAACTGTGTTTCTCCAATTTTCTGGTGAAGTTAAAAATTAATTTTTGTGAAATAATTTGAATGCAACGTGAATGATAGAGATGTTGATGCACAATGAGTGTGAATGTGTAGAATAATTTTTGAAATCTATATATTTTTTTCTATGAATGAATGAATGAATCAATGCTATGTGCAAATAATTTTAAGAGATTTGAAGTTTGACTATTTGAAAATAAATGAGAGTTGTTTTATTTTTAGCAAATTTGTTTTTTATTTTTGGTATTTTACTAAAAACCTTTGATGATGTTTGAAAAGGGTTTGTTAAAATTTTCCAAAAGCATTCTTTAGGTTTTGAAATTTTCCATTCTCTCCTTTTGAACTTTTGATATTTTTAGTATTTTTAGAAATTATTTTCTAATTTTTCCTAGGAATTTCTAGTTTTCCTTGATTTTCCTTGTTTTTTATTTATTTTGATATTTCTTTTCTTTTTGTTTGACTTTTCTTTCTTGATTTTGTATTTCCCAATCTTGACTTCCATTTTGGATGATAATTGTCCGTGCGTATATGAACCATATTATGGAGGGGTGTGTGCCTCTTTGCTTCTTATGTGGGTTACCGCCCTAGGATCTATGGCTTTTTATATGAACCTCTCAAGGTGGTTTGTAATCTGGGGTGTTGAGGTCACTAGAGCCAAGTTCCGGTCACGTAATGCTTGCCACAACAGCGAGAAAAAAAGCTACGGTTGTAGGGCATTACAAATAGGACGACTTCTAGCCGGGATTTTCGTGATAGTCAAACGGGACGTAAGCCCCAAAGTGACACCACTAGATCCCTCTAGTCCTAGGCTGCACTCAGACCCGGGTATAGGGCCCCACTTATGATAATGCATATGCAATGTGTGTGAGGGCACACAAGTAATTGGGATACCTGCAATTGGGGAAATTGTACAGATATATATTGCAATTTATGATTCATCTATCCTAGGGTTGTACACAGAATAGACAAACAAACAACAGATAAATAAACAAGTAAATGAATCGTGCAATCAATAAAATGTGCAAACAAATAAAGAAGAGATCAAATATAATGTACACTCCATTGATCGGGCTTGACTCTCTAATGGTCCCCAGTGGAGTCACCATCTGTCGCAACCGTAATTCCGACGAGACGACGAACTCGCTAAAATTTTGGAAATGAATAATTGATGATGTGGAGCTGCCACCAAATTTTTAATTAAGGGAAAAAGATTTGGAAAAAACCTTCACTTGAGGATGAGATTTAGGTTCGGGAATCGGTTACGAATGGGGAAGGTATTAGGCACCCCATTCGCCCGTTCCAAAGAACGGTACCCTTAAACTGAGTGTGCGATTATTTGAAAATGGTTTGATCCCTTTAATTAGAGTGAAAATAAATACTTGATGGAGGTTAGCCTGACAGGACTTGATCCTGCTCCTACGTATTCCCCGGTGCAATGGGAAACTCAAGGCTTACGTAGTTCTGGTTATGTTTTGAAAGCTTGACTTTCGAAAGTGTTTGAAATGCGCTCGAAGGCTTGACCTTTGGAAGTTACTGGAAAACAAAAAATAGCTTGACTGTTTTTGAAAACTATTTTTAGGAGGCCGATCCTCATCCACATATGCACAGGGCCCAAGACAACTACGGCTGCACTTGGACCCATACGAATCTCTAAACAACGAACAACAGAAAAAGCTACCAGTTCCTGCTTAGAGCTCGTCGCGTGAGATTAAGAATCGCAAAACAAGATTTTATTTTGAAAATTGTGGAATAAGAATGAGGAAGGTTTTTATTTTGTAAAAAGGAAAGGCAACCTTAATCCACGTAGAGGGTCGCATATCAATTGCCCACTCTTAGCCTCTTATGTTGACACTATTGGGTGCAAGCCATACGGTATCTAAGAGCAAACCATAAATTGACACATAGGACCTAAAGACACACACTGCATGAACTTATGCACAGATCTTGAATCTTTAGTGAGTAAAGAAATAAGCTATTTAAGGTTGAGATTGATGCAAACCGAGTTCTATACCAAGATTCAATGACTGAAATAGCACGCATGCATGTAAGATGCTATACTACAGAATTCTTTTACCTTTATTCCATCATAATGCCTCATTACGAGACCAAGATTTGTGCTCGAGCTATGAAAGATCAGAGATTATGGTGGCAATTTGAAATAGAATTATTCAATATCGACGAGCTTTACACTAACCTTCAGGGCGTCAACGGAGAGGAGAAAGCTTGATGCAAGTCAATCGTTATTTTGGAGTGAACACAGGGGTCTTGATGGACTGAGGGTATGGTGCCATTCTCCAAAAACTTGTCCTGAATCAGTTTCAAGAGCTTCTCCTTTTCTTTGCCCTCGATCCCTTCTTCTCTTCCCCTTTTTTTGTGTTTAAAACCGTTTTCTTTTAACTGTTTTTTTTTTTATTCAAAGTTCGTTATTCTTTTTTCAATAATTCAGTTTAATTTTCTTTATACTTTTCTCCAAAACGGAAAAAATATTATTATTATTATTTCCTATTTTGTTTTTTAATAAATTGATTTTGCACTTTTATATTATATTTTCAGACTTTTTATTTTTTATTATTTTTATTTCCAGTATTTTATTTCTTATTTTTTTCATATTTGGGTTTTTTAATTTTATCTCTTTATCTCAAATTCAGATTTTATTTTTATTTTTAATTAATAATTTTTGATTTTTTATGATTTTATATATTACCTTAAAAAAAGGGGGTCTCAGACATAATTGAGTGTTTATAAGGTGTTTTTATGCGTGCGTTTGGTGAAATAATTTTTGGTCGGCGGTGATGCCTTCGAGACGATTAGTGCTAGTATTGTATTTGGCGATCCTTCGTGTATTAATAATCCCATCTTCCGAAAGCCAAAATTTTTTTGATTTATTCACTTGAGACCGGTCTTGAACCTTTCACTAGAACCATGGATATCTTCCCATTTCTGACAAGAGTTTGCCCAGTGTAGACTAGAGAGATCGCCTAATACCCTTTCTTGCCCTCTCTAATCAGGAGGGACGAATTTTGTTTTGTCGATGTCGTTTCTGTTTAAGCCGCCCTTTCGGGTTTTTGGTTTAAGATGTTTCTTATTTGAATCGCCCTGACTTTTGCCTAGGTCAATGATGATGGTGGACCTAGCGGGCTTTTCTTTCTTATATTGCCCAACTTTGCCTAGGTCTTCTTGAGGATTGACCACAGCGGGCTTTTCTTTCTTGTATCGCCCTAACTTTTGCCTAGGTCTTTTGACGGTTGACCTAGCGGGCTTTTCTTGTATTGCCCTAACTTTTTCCTAGGTCTTTTGACGGTTGACCTAGCGGGCTTTTCTTGTATTGCCCTAACTTTTGCCTAGGTCTTTTGACGGTTGACCTAGCGGGCTTTTCTTGTATTGCCCTAACTTTTGCCTAGGTCTTTTTGATGGTTGACCTAGCGGGCTTTTTGCATAGGCAATAGCTTCTTGATCACCAAATCTCCTTCTTGAAGTTCCCGAGGATGGATCTTTTTATCGAATGCTCTCTTCATTCGTCTTTGGTACAATTGGCCATGGCATATTGCCGCCAATCTCTTTTCTTCAATTAGGTTTAGCTGATCCATCCGAGCCTGGACCTATTCGGCTTCTTCCAATTTAGCATCCATCAGGACTCTCAATGAGGGAATCTCGACCTCGATTGGGAGTACGGCCTCCATTCTATATACTAGCGAGAATGGTGTTTTCAGTAGATGCGGGGACAGAGGTTCGGTATGCATGTAATGCATATGGGAGTATTTCATGCCATTCTCTGTATGAGAGAACCATTTTCTGAATTATTTTCTTGATGTTCTTGTTGCCGCTTCGAGTTTCCATTCATCTTTGGTGGTATGGGGATGAGTTTGTGATGTTGGATCTTGAACTGGTCACATAATTCCGACATCATCTTATTGTTAAGATTTAAGCCATTGTCTGTGTGATGAGCTTCTTTGGGTAATCCATATCGGGCAGATCAGCTCTCTTTACGAATCGACTACCACATTCTGACTACACTAGCATATGAGGCGACCTCGACCCATTTTGTGAAATAGTCGATGGCATACTAATATGGCGGTGTCCATTGGATGCCTTGGGCTCTATCAGACCAATGACATCTATTCCCCACATGGCTTAAACGGCCATGGCGAAGATAGCACGTTCAACGGCGTTGACGGCGCATGGATATTATCCACGTATACCGCATTTGTGGCGGGTTATGACGTGTTTGCAACTGATCAGCTTCCATGGTCAACCAATAATATCCACTTCGAGATTTTTCTTGCATGGCATGTCCGTTGGCATGAGTACCAAAGGACCCTTCCATGCTTCTTTTAGAATCTTGTTTTCAATTGCGTCTACACATCCGAAAGAACCATATCGTGATTCCTTTTGTACAGGACTTCTTCATTGAGGAAGAAACCTGTGGCCAACCTCCGTAAAGTCCTCTTGTCGTTTTCAGACGCGTCAGCGGGGTATTCTTTATTCTTCAAGAACTGCCGGATGTCATGATACCATGGTTTTCCATCCGGTTCCACCTCTACCGTTTGACAAAATGCCGCCAACCGGAACGATGCTGGATGTGAATGAGAGGCATATCTTCTTCTTGTCCAATTTCAAACATAGAGGACAAAGTGGCAAAGGCGTCGGCTAGTTGATTATCTTCCCGTGGTATATGCGAGAAGGTGATCTCATCAAAGTATTCTAGCAGTTCCTGAGACGGGGCCTGGTATGGCACTAGCTTTGCATCTTTGGTCTCCCATTCTCCACGACTGGTGGATGACCAAGGCCGAGTCACCAAAGACCTCAGCGCTTTCACTTTTAGCTTCGATTGCGACTTGAATCCCTAAGATACAAGCTTCATACTCCGCCATATTATTCGTGCAATCGAAGGCTAGTCGGGCGGTGATAGGTATATACTGTCTTTCTGGAGAAATCAGTATAACTCCTATACCGTGGCCCATCATATTGGACGCACCGTCGAATAACATCGTCCATTTCTCTCGCTCTATTTTTTCTTCTTCACCGAAGATTGCCAACAGATCCTCATCCTAGGAAATTCCTATTGCATGGCTCGATAGTCTTCTAGCTTTGTTGGGCTAAATATTCCTGCGAGTGCACCGCCTTTGGATGATTTCTCACACATACAGGATATCATATTGAAAGTACCATTTGCCACTTGGCAATCCGTCCTGATAATGCAGGTTTCTCAAATATGTACTTGATCGGATCCATCCTGGATATCAACCATGTGGTGTGACTTAGCATATACTGTCTTAGGCGGTGTGCCGCCCATGCCAGTGCGCAGCAAGTTCGTTCTAAGAGAGAATATCTTGCTTCTCCGCTCGTGAACTTCTTGCTCAGGTAATATATAGCCTGCTCCCTTCTCCCAGACTCGTCATGTTGACCGAGCACGCAACCCATTGACTGGTCTGTAACCGTCAGATATAAGATCAAGGGCCTTCCAGCAACAGGCGGTACTAGGACCGGTGGATTTTGCAGATATGATTTGATCTTCTCAAAAGCTTCTTGGCAATCCTCATCCCAATTCAAGGGTTGATTCTTGCGCAATAGCTTAGAGATTGGCTCACATGTTGCCGTCAACCGAAAGATGAATCGGAGATGTAATGAGTCTTCCTAGGAAGCCTCGGATTTTTTTCTGTTCTGAGGGCATGTCTATAATTGCCCGGCTTTGTCGTGTCAACTTCAATGCCTTTCTCGCTGACAATGAAACCTAGCAGCTTTCCTGACCTGACTCCAAAGGTACATTTGGCTGGGTTCAACCGCAGCTTGAATTTTCTGAGCCTCTCAAACAACTTTTTTAGATCTGTGAGATGGTCGTCTTCTGTCCGGGATTTGGCAATCATATCATCCACGTATACTTCTATCTCCTTGTGAATCATGTCATGGAACAGTGTTACCATGGCCCTTGATAGGTTGCCCCTGGCATTTTTCAATCCAAAAGGGCATGACTTTGTAACAAAAGGTTCCCAGTGCCGTAATAAAGGTGGTCTTTCTCTCGTAGTTTCGGCCATCTTAACTGATTGGAGAACAGAAACCGTCCATGAAGGAAAAGTAGGAGAACTCAAGATTATCAACCAGCACATCAATGTGAGGTAGTGGAAGTCATCTTTAAAGGCTCGATTGAGATCCCCGTAGTTTACGCACATTTGGACCTTGCCATCTTTTTTGGGACAGACTATGTTAGCGACCCCACAGGGTATTTGCAACACAAGAAGCCAGAATCAAACTAGCTTCCTTACTTCTTCCTGATTAGATATTTTCGGTTTCATCCTTCTACGGCTCCTTCGATCGGTGTATATCCAACTTTCATAGGCACTTTGTGCTCTACTATAAAGTATCTAGGCCTGGCATGTCTTGATAAGACCAAGCGAAGATATCACTATAGTCCTCAGTAAAAGCTGAGATCAACCGCTCACGATTGTCTCCGACGATAAGCGCGCCTATCTTGACTTCTTTATGTTCTTCGGTCCCCAAATTGATTAAATCACAAAGTTCCCTGATGAGGTTCAATTGTTTTAGATTCGCGTTCCACCAATCTCAACATCTCGTCTATGGGGTTCGCATTCAAATTCTGCCTCTTCGTCGCACTCAGGTCGTCAACACAAATAAATCGCCTAATACAATACTAGCATTATCCGTCACAAGGCGGTTTCAAATCGGATCTGCGTGTTGGGTATGAGAAGAGGAAATAAGATATATATATTTGACAGGAGGAAATATTGAGCAATAGAAGAGAGGATATTTTTGGAGAATGCAACTGTATTTATTACTTGTCAAAAATATGTACAAAATGTTTATGTATAAAATTTTGTTATGACAATTACAGAATTACATTTTTGAATCGAACAAAAGTGAGAGGTAGATCGAAAATTTCCCACTAGTCGGGTTCTCCACGGGACAGGGCGTCACCGATCTTCAAGTAAACGTCCTTTTCGTCTATGACCGCAACCATGCTTTTGAGTCTTCTAGCTTGCATTTTAAACTTTGTGATATGTGGCACGAGGGACCTTGTTATAACAGGGTCTTACCGTCTTATCCTCTTCGGTGGGTTGATATCCCAACCCATATCGCCGTCTATTCTTTTCCATTAGTAATGGCTGAGATAAACCGCCCTTATTTTGCCCCAGTTTGTCGCCTGGCTTGAACCCGTTCTTTAGCATCACTCGGGCCATCATCATCAAAGCCTTAGGGGGCTGCTTATGATCAACCACCTCTCCTTCTTTATAAGTGGTGACATTGGCAATTTCAAGGCTTGGAATCGGAGTCTCCGTAGCCTCTTCGCGCCTCAATAGGAGATTGGTGGGTTTGCTGACCAAATAGTTCTCTTCCGCCGAGACGATAATTAGTCTATCGTCCATGATGAACTTCAACTTTTGATGTAAAGTTGAAGAGACCGCTTTGGCGGAATGAATCCAAGGCACTGTCAGTAGGCAACCGTAGGCCGGCTAAACATCCATTACTTGGAAAGTTATGCCGAAGATGACCGAGCCGATTTGAACGGCAAGTCTATTTCGCCGATAACTTCCCGTCTTGACCCATCGAATGATCTTACTACCGTAGAGCTAGGCCTCAAATGGATCCCTTCGTGCGGCAGTTTGGAAAAAGTCAATTGAGGCATCACGTTCAGGGAAGAGCCATTGTCTATCAAGACTCTGGCTAGAATGTGATCCATGCATTTGACCGATATATGCAATGCCCTGTTATGTCTTGCCCCTTCCTCCGGGATTTCACGGTCGGCAAAGGTTATGAAATTGTTGGCGGTCAATTTGTTGGCGATTCCCTCGAATTTTTCCACTGAGATGTTGTGGAATACATAAGCCTCATTCAGATCTTTAGTAAAGACCTTCCGATGGGGCTCCGAGTTCATCATTAAGGCAAGTAGTGAGATTTTGGCAGGTATCCGGTTCAGCTGCTCTATTATTGTATACTCGCTTTGCCTTATCAGCTTTAGGAACTCACAGGCCTCTTCATCTGAGACGGCCTTCTTTAATTCCTTTTCCATCTCCTTGACGGCAGTTTCAGGCTCCGTTCCAGCCTGACTCTCCTTTTCTTGAATGGCCGGCTGTCTTCTTGCATCTTCAGCGGGAGCGTAGATGCGACCACTCCTGGTCATTCCTCCTATTCCGGCTATGTTGGTTATGTTAGGCGAAGAGCTCTCCAACATATCCTTTTCACTTTTTCCTCCCATAACCTTTACATCATACCTCCAAGGCACCTCCTTATTAATAATGCGGGGTACCGAAGTGGTCCCGACACTTTTATTGTAACAGGTCTCATCCCGTTGGGCATCGGTGAGACCGACGGCTCGGTGTAGCGGATAACCAGGGGTTTAGGATGCCCTGGGAAGGATTCATTGACCATGTTCACCTCTTCCTCAATCTCAATGCAATTTACAGGAGGGGCCCCCCTGCCCCCCATGGTTTGGCATAAAGGTTGCTCCCCACACTAGGAGCATCTTTTCAAAGTTGAGCCATTTAGCATTAATCAACTTCGGACCCTATGTTTCAGGCCGGACATGGGCTTCTCAGAGAATGTCCACTGTTCGACATGGTAATCGCACTTGGCCTCCGGGATTATACCATTTTGGATATGGGGGCTCCAATGGCTTCATAGAACTAGTGCAACCAAAGAGTTTTGAATCTAACGGGCAAGCGACGACTCCGAATAACTCATCGACCGGGTCAAATTGCACTACTTTCCTCGGGTTATTGTTGGTTTTTGTTTGAGGTAGGTTGGTATTTTGGTTCCATGGCATAGAGGGTTGTTGTTGAGAAGGTTTGGGGTGATGGAACTGTGATGTGGTGTTTGGATGGAACTGGGTAGGTGGATTGTAGGATGGTGGTGAGCAGTTGGGCGGAGGCTACCTTGGTGTGCGAGAATGGTATTGTGATTGGTACGGTGTTTGGTAGTTAGTGGGGTTGTGGGTTGATTGATACGTAGGTGTGGAAGTTGGGCGGTTTGGATCCGAGGAGACATAGTGGGTCTCACCCTCCCTTTTCTTCCACGTGTTATTTGTCGGCTTTTTCGTGCTCACGTTGTCGACGGCATTATGTATGATTCTTCCTCGGCGTAGGTCACTTGCTCAATCGTACTCGATTAGTACCATGTCGGAGAAGTTGGCGACATCTGCCCACATCTTGTCGTAGAATGGAGGGGAGAGTCTCCATAAAGTCTTCGATCATCTCTCGCTCCGGCAGAGGCGGCTGGACTTGAGGCGCTAGCTCCTCTCCATTTTGCCACGTACTCTTTTTAAAGGACTAGATTTCTCCTTCTTGGCCATGTTCTCGTAATTGAGTCTTGCTAGGTGCCATCTCTATTGTCACTTGTATTGGTGCCTAAAGGCGTTTGCAAGTCCTTCCATGTGCGGATGTATGACCTCTCGAGGCTGGGTATAGCCGGCTAACGGTACTCAGTTAAACATCCTGAAACAAGAATGACATTGCCTATCATTAATGTATGAGCTGGAGGCCATTTTTCGGCAATACATTGTCGGATGGCTTTTCGGCATCTCGACTCCCCTATACTTCAAATTCCGGTGTCTTGAACTTAGGAGGTATGATGACATCCGGTACGGGAGCATAGTTCGAAGCCCTCTCATTGCTCCCATATTCATGCCCTTCGATGGCTCTAACCCTGCTCCTTCTAGGTGTTGCCATCTTCGCGCCGGGCTTTTGGTCCCATTCTTGGCCATGGCTCATTTAGAGCCGGCCGGCGTGATGGGGTAGGGGCGTGGTTCCCTCGGGTCTTGCAAAGATGACCGTAGGGATGTGTTTGGTGTGGGTTTATCGGGATGAACGCGACCGGCACAGAGTAGGCAGGATCTTCCGCAAGGCGGTCGTGTTCATATGGGCATAGTCGGGGTGGACATTATATGGATATGTGGTCGATGGGTGAATAGCGAGAGGGAAAGATGGGTTTGTGTGTGTAGGGAAACGAGAAAGAGAGTGTTTGTGTTATAAGGGTAGGGATGCATGTTTGTGTAGAATTTGGGTGAGAGTGTGGTTGTGAGCGTTTGCATTAGCGAGGCCGAGTAAGTTGGTGGATTGGTATTGCATTTGGTTTCGCCATTAGGTCTCTTGAGACCCATGAGGGAGGTTCACTAGCCCGGGTGGTAAGCCATACCGGCTAGTCTTGTTCGGTGACGATGCGAAGAGGCATACATGTGGTTGGCTGCCCTAGGTGCCTCGGTGCCTGCGGTGTCCCCCCGTGCCTTCTCAAGTAGCTATGAGCTTAGCTACTTGGTCTTTTAATTCCGCGACCTAGTAGACTCCTCGTCTGTTTTTCCAGCTCACTCATGATTTTGGTTTTGATCGGTACTATGAATCTTGGAGGAGTAAGTATTTATTTTGTTACCTGTTTAAAAAGTTAAATTCATTGAATTAGTTAATAGTAATAAAAGAATTTGACTACGCGGTGGATGCGGAGGGACCAGAATTCTCCCCAAGTGTCGATCGTGTGCATCTTTGGTGCTTTTGTTTAAATGGAAATTAATGTGGAATTGCAGAGAAGAGCACATGCTTTATTCAAAATAGATGATGTCTTATTTTACATTTCTTTCCTCTTGCTTTGCCAAGTCCAATATATTTTTTCATCCTTAAGACTAAGTCTTTACAAGTTTGAATGAAAAAATCTACTTCGGTAGATTATGGGTGGATGCGAGAGAAGCTTCCGCCTTCTTGGAGTGATTGCGGTAACTCTTCTATGACCGTATCTGCTAGGTATGCGAGCCTTTTGGCTTATCTGATCATTAATTTCCACGTATCTTTATACCACCCGCTTCCTTTTGTAGTTATCTTTTATGCCTTTTTTGCATTCTTATGATCTCGAGGACTTCCATTTTTCCTCATTCACCTCATCTGCCGGGCTATGGAAGGGCCTTGATTTGCTGGATTTCATGTCCTCTATCTTTTGCGTGGTCATTCTCTCCTTTGTCACACTGGCTGCGCCTCTGCTTGTGCTTTCCTTTTTTGAAATTTGGGGATCTGATTTTCTCTTCTCGGTTGTTGCGGACCATGGCCCTTATTTGCTCAAGGCATTCCTCAACCGGTCGTTTCTCTGAGATGCGGCGTCCCTTTCTTGTGCTCTCATGCCGGGCTCTTTGTTGGCCGCTTGCAATTCATGTACCCGAGAAGCACGCTCTCGTTCTCCTTCGCGATCTCTGGGATAGAAGCTAAGAGAGCTTTATTCACTTCACCCTCTCTTCGCAACTAGACGCTCTCTTGTCGTTCTTTCAGTGAGTTCTTCCTCACAGTTGAGCGTTTCTTTTGGTCATAGCCTCTAGTTTCTCCCTCGGGCTTTTGACAATCCTCGTCTTCAAACACCGTGAGATGCGTTTGACTCTCGGACGGAGGAAATCGTGTGGTTTGGAATGGCAATTTGATGTGTTGCACCCTGTCTCTAACCCACCGCTCAGATTCTTCCTTAGCCGGCACGGCTCTGTACTCCCGCCTCCTTCCCTTTACGGGTGACCCTCCCACACCTCTCGGACCTACGGAGGTTCTCAAAGTCTCCTTCATACTTCAAGTAGGAAGGAGTCGCCAATTCATCGAGATGGGGTCTTTAACAGGTAAGCCACTGTCTGCCCCAAGATCGGGTTGGCAACCCATACAACCTCTAGCTCCCATGAGGGGTACATTTGGGAACCCCTTGCAGTGGTAGATGACCTCAGTTCTTTCGTTGCCACGAAGGTTGCCATCTAACCTGGTCTTCGGTCAAAAAAGATTGCCGGCGAAATGGGAAGACCATTCGAGGTTGCCATATGTTTCAGTGGTGGTTCAAAAGTCTGTTGGGATGTTGTGTCTTCGTGTCTCTTTTGAAAATATGAGCGGTGATCTATACTGAACAACAAGGGTAGCAGCTAGATCAATCTCGTTCTCTTCCTTCTCATGAAGTTCGACGCCAGGCACAAACATCCGCCACCAGGGCCGTCACGGATTTTCGCTCTATCTCTTTTGGCTAAGAAGATATCGATTGCGCCACATCGACGAAGTCGTCTATGTAAGGGAAAAGTACTAGCCCATAGATGGTGCGGGCTAACACGTCCATGTATATAGCCCATGGTTGTTGTCGGCTAAGTGTTGCATATACTTCTCCGAAGAAATTCTCCTAAGTGAGCCTCGACTTGACCCTTGTCCGATAACCTCGCCAAACGTTCCCAGTGCGCAATCCCCAGGGCTTTGTGCGGCAGCCCGGAAAGAGAAATGATGTTCTAGGTATTGATACGGCTGGTTCCCTCCAATGGCAAATCCAAAATCCGCTCGAACTCCTCTAGAGTGAGCGACATAAAGTCGAGAATGTGAAACACGGAGCGGCGGATCATACTATTGCACCATGGCAAAGAAGGGCTCCCTTCTTGCACTTGGACCTTTAAAAGCCTCGCATGTTGCCACGTTTTGGTGAAGGCCATTTGCTGGATACCTGATAACTTGTCTGCAAACACCTCTAAACTGCCAAGTTTGCTATTTTGACGCCGATGCGTCTCTTCTTCAATCAGCTCGGATTCACATTAATTTCCATTTCACCCTCTTTTACGATAGTCACTGAGAATCTGATCCCTCGAAAAAGGTAAAAACAAAACATGTTAGACTCTAAATGAATAAGATTAATGCATGGTATATGCATGAAGACAATAAATATGGTACTCCTACTATCTTCTCTCCCTCTTTCTTCTTCGGTTATTTTTTCTTTTTCTTCTCTCTTTGATTTTCCCTTTTTGGAAAGACTTTTCTCTCACCTTCCTCATTAGTCTACCCTTTCTTTCTCTCTCTTTTGTCCACTTTTCTTTCTTTTTTCCTCATTTTGATTTTCTTTTTTCCTTTTTCTCATCTTTCTTTTTGGTCTACTTTTCTTTTATTTTCTTGTCTCTCCTCTCTCTCTCTTTTTGTCCATTTTCTTTTTAAATTTAGAGTTCTGACCGTTGCGAGTAAATAAGTCTTCTTAACCGATGTCGTGTAAATAGGGCGTACCCCTCCTTGTGTCCTAGAGAGGTGACTGTCCTATGGATCTAGGCTTTTAATGCATGAGCCTTTCCAAGGTAGGTTGTAACTAGTGGTATATAAAGGTCACTAGAGCTATGAAGTTCCAGTCCATAATGCTGCCACACAGTAGAAGTAGCCACTAGTTGCGGGGCATTATGAATAGGACGCACTCTAGCTTCGGGATTTTCATGATAGCCATACAAGACGTAAGTCTGAGATGACACCACTAGATCCCTCTAATCTACCAGGCAAGCACTGGAACCAAAGGGTATAGGGCCCCACTCATAATAAAATGTAATGCATGGAGGGCACTTTATTTTGGGATACCCGATTGGGGAATTTGTACAGATATATAACAATTTATTGTTTATCTATCCTAGGGTGTAGAAAGAGCAAACAATAAAGCAAGAATAAATCAACAAATAAATAACATGCAATGATTAAATCATGTATATAAACAGGAAAAGGGATCAAATATAAAATACACTCAAATAAACGGGTTTGACTCTCGTATCCCCAAAGGGGGAGTCGCCGTATCCGTCGCAATCGTAATTTCGACGAAGAGACGACAACTCGCTAAAATTTTAAAAATGAATTTTACCGATAAATGGAGCCACCAAATTTTTATTTTGAGGGAAAAAAATTATTTGGAAAACCTTTACTCGAGAATGAGCTTCTAAGTTCGGGAGCCGGTTACAAGTAGGAAAGGTGTTAGGCACCTACCGCTTAGTTCCTAAGAACGGCACTCCAACCCAGTGTATGATTGTTTGAAAATGATTTGATCCCTTTTATTAGAGTGAAAATAAATATTTGATGGTGGTTAGCCCGACAGGACTTGATCCTTGCTCTACGTATTCCGGGGTGCAATGGGAAACTCAAGGCTTACGTAGTTTTTCAGTTTATGAAGGCTTGACCTTCAAAAGTGCTTGAGAAAAGATTATTTGGTTTGTGAAGGCTTGACCTTCGAAAATGTTTGAGAAAAGATTATTTTAAAGATCTTGCTTTGAGAAAGTTTTATCTTGGAGGGATTTTTGGCCCACTCATGCACAAGGTTCGAGGCGGCTAAGGCGGCACAGGGGACCTATACGGTTGCCAATTAAATGTTGAACAGCAGGTAAACCGCCGTTCCCCATTTAGACCCGTTGCGTGAGGCTTATAATCCCAAAAGCTTATTTAGGAAAAGATATATACTTTTTAATTTGAAAAGGACCTCAGTCCACTCATGCACAAGGCCCGAGGCGGCTGGGCAAAGACAAGGACCTATACAAACTACTAAACGTTGAACAAAGAAACCGCCAGGTCCCCATTTAGAGCCCATATCACAGGAGACCAAAATCCCCAAAACATTTAGGAAAAGATATATACTTTTTAATTTGAAAAGGACCTCGGGTCCACTCATGCACAAGGCCCGAGGCGGCTAAGGCAAAGACAAGGACCTATACAAACTACTAAACGTTGAACAGCGGGTAAACCGCCGGTTCCCATTTAGAGCCCGTTGCGTGAGACTTAAAAATCCCCAAAATATCAAAAAAGCACTTTTTACATTTCAAAAAAGAAGGAATTATTTCGCACCGATGTAGATCATAGGATAAAAAAAACTAGATTTTGAGGTCAGTTGGGTTTAATGTAATTTTTAAAGAATTACGGGATTTTTATGAATTTATGAATTTTATATTTATTTTTGTAATTTTGGAAATTTTATGAATTTCTGGAATTTTATTAATGTGATTTTCTGTTTTTATTTATTTTGATTTTTCTTGAAATTTTTTGAAATTTTGAATTTTTTATTTTTTCGAAATTTTGTGTATTTTTTTATTAATTTCTAATTTCCTACATTTTTTGGAAATTTTTATTAACTTTTGGAATTTTTAATTAAATTTTTGATTTTCTAAAATTTTTTATCAATTTTCTAAAATTTGTGTATTTTTTATTAATTTCTGTAATTTCTACATTTTTTTATTATTTTCGTAATTTTATATTTTATTAGTTTTAGTTTGAGGATGAATAGGGATTTTGAACTTTTCTATGGATATTTTGGTAAGAACGTAGTAATGAGACAACACTAGGATTCCTTTAATTTCTCGAGGGTATTGTGGTAATTTCTTGTGGTAGGTTTAATCTAGAATTACTAGAAAACTATCTTGGTCCTTGGGTATTCACCTCTTTTTTGGGTTAATTACTAGACAATCAAAATTGCCTCGCGTGAGGTTCGAAGTGAAGAATCTTGGTTTATATGTAGGCTCCAACCACCGATCCCGGTCAATCTGCAAGATATGGCATTCGGGTTTCCAACTATTGGACCTAGTCCAAGTTTGATGTATTTGTCTAGCATCGCGGGCGATGGTGCGAGGAGTTCTTTTCTTTTTCAAGAGTGACATCAATGTGTGGAGCAACTAAGGAGTCCCCGTCTTGTCACACTGGGAATCGAATACCTTGATTTCAAACTCTTGTAAGTCCTCCCATTGATCTGGTCACAAGGGGGGAGGCAATGCCGAAGCTCGGTTGGCCAGACTCTCCCCATGCCAAGAATCATGATCAAAGCCTTGTTCTAGTTATTGAATTGGGGGCAGGAGGGTCATGTCAATGGCTAACAATTTCATCAAGGACTTTGTTTGCGACCTCCAAGAAAGCCTTGTTTGGAATGTCTCAGAAGGATGGAACCTTGCACTACCACCTTGTTGTGAAGTCTCGAAGTTCCCGGTAGTTGTTTGTTTAAAAGTAAAATCTTATTTGTACATTTCTGTTCGTAATTCACTTGTGTGTGTGCGTTCTCTATATTTAGTCCACTGTTGCCACCTTGAGCAAGAGGACAAAACATGTATCTTTTCCTTGAATATGTTTGCCTTGAATGAAGTTCCATCATTTGTGTTAGTTTGATCCAAATTTTGATTTGATGAACTGAAAATGAATTACCATTTGAATGTGTGGCAATGTTGTGTTGTCACCTTGAACCCGAGGATTTAATGTTGGATGGAAAGTTTTATGAGACACATCGTTGTTCATGAGAATACAAGCTAGGTGTAGCTCTTGATATTAGGAAATTGGAAGCCCATTAAAGAGACATGTTTGTTGTGTGTTTTAATTTTAAACCAAACCCATCAAGCGTGTTTGTTGAGATAACACAAGTTTTAGTTAGGTTACTTGTTTGCGGGAATTTGTGTGGAGCCAATTTGCATTAGCCGCCATAATGGAGATGTTGCTACCCAAGGTTAGATGCCTCATTGATGAGAATGCCATTAATAAGATATGTGTTTGGCACGGCTTGCAAGTTTTGTTTTGAAATGGTTGTGTGCTGGATTCATAGAACTCGTTGTGTATTTGGTTAGTTCTTCATGAAATTATTGCCTTTGAAGTTTTGCATCTTTGAGCATTGTTTTTTTTGTAAAGTCGCATGTCACTCATCCCCGATGTTCGTTTCGAGGGAAAAGACTCCAAGCTTTGTTCGAATGGCAACCACTTATTTGCTAGTTGATTCCCAAAAATCATAATTGTTAAGAGACTCGATGCATTCTAGTCAAGTTTTTCTTATAGTGTTCCGGACCAATTCTCTTGTGACTCTAGTGTTGGTATTCCTATGTGTTAGGTAGTTCCAACCAGATTTTGTGTCCACTCCCAAAATGTTAGTTTTCCCATGTTCTTAGCCTAGAGAAGCTGTTGTCCCATGTCTCAAATGTAGCGAGTTTGTGTGCTGAATGTGAGTTTTTTCGGATTGAAATGAATGCACACTTTGTTTGTAAGTGAATTTTGTTGCTTGTTTGTTGCTGAATCCCATCAACCACCTAAGTTTGCTAATATTGTTATTTCAATGTTTCTCTTGACCAAAATCAGGACCCTGTCTCTTATTTCGTTCCCATGGTGGTAATCCAGCCCACCAATTTGTTTGTAGTGCAATTACTCATAAGAAGGCTTAGCAGATAAGTTAAATATTTGACATACATTTCGAAGATCGTGGAAAAGTTTCCACTAAGTATGATGTTGTCTAAAGACACTTTGATGCAAAGCTTGCTCAATATCAAAACCATGCAACTTGACAAAGTGGGAAGGCACGAGTCATTTTTTGTATGACGAATATATGTTTATGCTCGAGTTTCGATCATATGTATAATCAAAAGGTCTTTGAACAAATGGGGAATATTTTTCACCCATCCCTTAGTTAATAGTAAATTTTGTTATCGTGTTATCATCTTGATTTAGATCCATTAGAATTCTTATTTCCTATATATCCGACCATTTTTTAGTCTCGGCTAAAATTTCTTTTGAAGATCCCACTAATTGGCAATATTATGTCCAAGACCCTCCCAGACCTATGGCCGAATTATCCATACACGGGAAGTAAGACAATAACTCCAAGGGGATTGGACGTCAAGAGTTATGATTTCCTATGCCTAATCCCATTTTCGACCAGGATTTTTATGAGAAAATTAGCACGTATGCAGGTAATTCAAAGGTCTTCATTTTAACATCGTTAATCTCTCAAAGATCATCCTAAACTAGACTCTTGAAACCAATAATAGACTCAGAGAAAAAGGAAATGTTCAACTATCATTCATGCACCTCCATTATGTTCAAGACGGCATCAGCACATATAGGAGAAATGGATGCTTCTAATACCATGATTAGTATTGGCATACAAACACTATATAGGACAAGGTTCTTACAGGGAGGTCTTGATTATAGATTTCATGTACATTACTAGAATACGATTCATGCAAGAAAAGGTTTTAGTTTCTTTTCATTGAAATACAATATTTCAAGACCAAGAATCGATCTATTCAAATGCTAACAAAAGACTGACCTGTTTGGTGGAATCAAATAGTAGTTCAAATACCACGATCAAAATTCAGAATGCCAACTTTTTCGTTTTCCACAGTAAGACTAATCCACTCTTCCTTTTTCATGAGGTTCAATTCTTCGAGTAGCACCACAAGAATTTCTAACGCCGTAATGATCCAGCTTTCCTCTCCCAATTAGAAGAATCAAAATCACCCCTGCCTCTCCTTTTGCCACCCGCTTTTATATCTTCCAAAACCGCCTCTCTATTCGCCTTTTGTTTGTTTTTTTATTTTTATTCCAAATACCGATCTTGTATTTTTTTCTTTGATTTCAAGTTTCCCGATTTTTTGGTTTTTAATTTTGTTATGATTCTTATCTAATTTTCAAATTTTATTTTTTAGTTTAATTAATTTTACATATTTTATTATTATTACTCACTTTCCCTTATTATTCTTTTATTTTTTATTATTTGTCCATTTTACAAATTCCTTTATTTCCAGATTTTTTTAATTTTCTATTGTTTGTTTTAATTATAGATTTTATAAAATTTTTATTATATACCTTTTATTTTTTTCTACATTTTTTTAATTCTTTGTTGGTCATTATCTTATTATTTTTATTTAAGTTTAATTTAAAATGATTTGTTTTTTCATATTTTTGATGACAAAAAAATGCATGTATAACAACAATTTCATTTGTATATATTATTTATCCGATATATAAAATTTAAAAATTAGTGGATTAAATCTATTTTTATTTATTTTTTCTTCAAGTTTAAATTTTGTATAAAGTTTTAAAAATCCTTTTTCTTTAACTTAGTTCTAATTCATTTTGAATTCCTTTTAAAACATTAGTCACCTTAAAATGGACCTAGATCTTGATCCGTGTCTTAGTACTGTTTATAACTTTTTCCTAATCTTGTGGATATTAAGGACTTTGGAGACTTTACTCTTAATGATTTTTTAGGTTGGTGAGTCCTATGTGTTGAGTCCCGGTTCTAGGTGTTTATCTCTTGTGTGTTTTTATTAGATGTGTATGGAGAGGTTTACTAGTCCTCGTGAGGATCACGCCTGGTGTGGGGTATTACCAATTCATGTTTTGTTTTATGTTTGTTACTTGAATTATGCATATTTGTTTGTATTCGCACATATTTGTACATTTAAATGTTATATATAGGTTGTGGTTGTAGTTTTTGTGTGGTTATTATTTGTGCACATGATTGTTGTATGGTATGAATTGTAGTTTGGGTGCTTTTTTTTTAAGATATTGTATTTATGATTGTTCTTTGTATATGAGTGTATCTTTATTTTTTTGTTTAGGTGATTATTGTTTGTGTGTGTTTCTATGTGTGTATTAAACTTGTTTGTGTGTTTGTTCTGTGAGCCCATGGTTGTTGTATGCTAGTGTGTAAGTAGTCTTGTGGTTGTATTATTTTGTTGATTTAGGGTTTAGGGTTAAGTGTGTGTATGTTTTTTATATGTTTTTTTTAATGACTAAGCATGTATGCATCTATTGCTTATGTTGTAAATTTATATTTTTTTTATGTTGTGTGAGTACTTGTTTGCATACTTTTTGTGTACGTTATTTGAATGTGTGCATGGGTGGACTATTTTGCTAGTGATTCTGTATATTTGTTATTGTTTGTGTTTTATTTTTATGACTAGGTATGTGTTTTTGATTTATGTTTCGTGAGTAGTTTTTTTGTATTGGTTGTGGTGTGTGTGTGATTTATGTTTCTATGTATTTGGTTATGTTCATTTTGTATGAGTATGTTTGGATAAATGTGTGTTTGTTGTGTGTGTTATTTTAAAAGTGTTTGTATATGTATTTTTGTTATTTAAAAGTGTTGGTCTATTTCTTTATATCATTTTTTATGATTGTGCGTATATGTGTTAGGTGTTTGTGTGTTTCTTTGTTGTTTTTGTTTGTTTTCCCATGTTCTTTGGGTGTGTGTGTGTGGCGTGTTCTTTGTATATATATTCTATACAAGCATATGCATGTTGAATGTGAGTTTTTGTTGTATGTGCATGTGCATGCATGAATTTTGTATGTGTTATTATCTATTGTTTGTAAGTGAAATTTTTTGGGTGTTTGTTGGTTGAAAATATTTTTTTTGTACGCTTATATGTTATTTCAATGTTTGTGCATGTGTATTGCTTGTGCATGTGTTTGTTTGTCTTTTTCCTTTGGTGTGTTTGAATGTCTATATTTGTTGTTTGTATGTGTATTTGTTAATTGTGTGCTTGTTATGTGTGTTTTCAAAGGGTTTTTGTGCATACATTTCTTGTCTATGGTCCACTTTTTATGTTGTTGTTTACGATTGTGTATATGTGTTGCGTGTTTGTGTTTTTCTTCATTTTTTGCGTTTGTTTACTTGTGCTCTTTCTATATGTGGGTATTTTGTATGCACTTTGTTTGTATGTTATATATAAGTGTATGCTTGTGGAATGCATGTATATAATCATTGTACATGTGTTGTGTTGCGATTTTTTTTTACGTTGTGTATGCTTCAATTATGTGAGTGCTTGTGGTATATTAGTGTTTGTTGTATGTATGGTATGATTTTTCTTTGTGTTCTTGTCCATTGTTTGTAAGTATCCAGTACCAGGACCTATAATTGGATCAAGACTAAGACCAGTAGTGGCGCTAGGACCTAGATCAGTAACTGGTCCAGTTCTAAGAGTAGAAGGACGACCAGGACCAGTACTAGGACCGAGATTGGGACCAATAGTAGGTCTAGGACCAAAATTAGTACTAATACATGGACCATGATCAAGAGAACGACTAGGACCGGTAGTAGGACAAAAACTAGGATTTCTTGTTGGGACTAGGGCCAATAGTAGCACTAAGACAAGCATGAATATTGTGACCAGGACTATTATTAGCACCAAGACCAATATTAGTATTGGGACCAGTACTAGAGTAAGACAAGGACCAGTAGTAGGGCCAAGACCAAGAAGAGCAGTAAGACCAGAACAAGGAACAGTATTGGGACTAGACCATTAATAGCGCTAGGATCAGTATCAATATTGGGGCCAGGACCAACAATGGAACCAAAACCACGATTAGTACTAGAACAAGGACTAGTAGTAGGACCAGGACTCGGACCAATAGTAGGATAAAAACCAGGATCAGTACGAGACCAACACCAGTAATAGAACCAGGTCCAATAGTAAGACAATTACTAGGTCGAGTAATAGGATCAGGACCAGGTCTAGTAGTAGGACCTAGACTAAGACCAATAGTAGCACCACGAATAAGATCAATACTAGCATTAGGACCAGAATAGAACCATGATCAGGATCAATCCCAATACCAGGATCGGTAAATAGATTAGCACCGAGATAAGTACATGGAACAATACCAGCAGTAGTGATCCAGGTCTTGGTGCTACTATTGGTCCTTGTCCATGTCTTGGTCATACTGCTAGTCCTGGTGGTAGTATTGATCCTGCTCCTTGTGCTACTACTAGTTTTGGTCCACGATCGATCCCGGGTTCTGGTGCTACTACTGGTCCTGATCTAACTACTAGACCTAATCCTAG
Source organism: Canavalia ensiformis (assembly GCA_026541065.1). Classification (NCBI taxonomy): domain Eukaryota; kingdom Viridiplantae; phylum Streptophyta; class Magnoliopsida; order Fabales; family Fabaceae; genus Canavalia; species Canavalia ensiformis. The sequence continues at coordinate 100,256 of JAMKYM010000597.1, forward strand.
TATTGACTATGGTCTTGGTCTTATTACTAGATCTTTTGCAATTATCGATCCTGGTCTTAGTCCTACTATTGGATATGAAGTAGTTGCTGATCCTGGTCTTAGTCCTACTAATTGTTCTGTTTCTAGTACATAACCTGGTCGAGGTCCTACCGTTGGATCTGGTCCCAAAACTAAACCTAGTTATTGTCCTACTACTCATGCTGGTCCTAGTATTGATCTTGGTCTTGGTCCTGTTGCGGGTCCTGGTTTGACTATTAGACGTGGATCAATTACTGGTCTTGGTCCTACAACTAGTCCCAAAAATTATCCTTGCCGTTATCACAATATTGATCCTCATCCTGGTCCTGGACCTGCTACTGGACCTTCTTCCAGTACTGATCCTACTTCTCGTCTTATTACTGGTCTTGGTCCCCATAGTCATCATGGTTGTGGTCCTACTACGGTCCTTGTCCAAGTACTTATCTCGAAACTAGTCCCACCACTAATACTGCTACTCGTTCTACCACTAGCGTTGGTCCTAGTACTAATCCCGGTCTTGGTGTTATTGTTGGTCCTGATCCCAATACTGATCCTGGTCTTGGTCCCAATACTGATCCTGGTCCTAGTCTTGGTCCTACTACTAGACCTTGACCAAATGCTAATCCTTGTCATGGCTCTGTTATTAGTCCTGGTCCTAGTACTAATCTTGGCTTAAGTCCCTGACTGATCCTACTTCTGGTCCTACTACTAGTCCTTGTCCCAGGACGGATCTTGGTCCAAATCCTACTTTTGGACCTGGTCCTAGTATCGTTCCTGGTCCTTGTATTAATTCTAGTGTCGATCCTATTAATAATCATGGACTTGGTCCCATTATTGATCCCAGTCCTAGGAGTGATCCAAGTCTTGGTCCTACTACTGGTCCTGGTCCTAGTAGTGATCCTGGTCGTGGCTCTACTACTGTTCCTAGTCCTAGTACTAATCCTGGTCTTGGTCCATTTACTAGTCATGGTCCTAGTACAAATCCTTGTTATACTACTACACATGTCCATGTACAGATCCTAGCCCTTGTCCTACTACTAGTTCTGGTCTAGGTCATACAATTGTTCCTGGTTCTTGTCCTACAATTGAATCGTCATACTACTGGTCCTTTTCCTGTGGTTTAAGTGTGTTTGTTGTGTGTGTGATTATGGTATATGAGTGTTTGTTGTATGTGTGTAGGTTTTTTATTTCCGTTCTTTTCCATTATTTGTAAGTATATTTTTTGTTTCTATTTGTTTGTTGAAAATAATTTTTTTGTACCTTTATGTTATTTGAATGTTTTTGCATATATGTGTTTGTTGTGCTGTTCATGTTGTTTTCCTAGAAGTGATGGTTATTTTCATTTGTATGTTATATGCTTGTGAGTATGTATGTTGTATATATTGTTTTGTAATTTGTACCATGTGATACGTGTGTATGTTTTGTTTAGATATGTTTCTTAAGGACTGATGTTGTTGTGTGTCTATGTTTTATTTGTCTGTGTGCATGTATGTTATTTGAGTATGTGTGTTTATTGTGTGTGTCTCTTTGTGTGTGTATTTAACTTGTTTGTGTGTGTGTCTCTCTGTGTGTGTATTTAGCTTGTTTGTGTGTTTGTTCTGTGTGCTCATGGTTGTTGTGTGCTATTGTTTATATAGTGTTGTGTTTTATATTAGTGTTTTGGCTTACGAATTACGGTTAAGTGTGTGTATGTTTGTTGTGTGTTTTTATTTTATGACTAAGTATGTATGCATCTGTTGCTTATGTTGTAAATTTATTTTTTTGTTTATGTTATGTGTGTTACTTGTTTGCGTACTTTGTGTGTACGTTATTTGAATGTGTGCATGTGTGGAGTATGTTTGGTTGTGTTCATTATGTGTGAGTATGTTTGGATTTTGCTTATGCATATATGTTTTTATTTGTATGGATTGTTGTTTGTTATTTTTAGGGGTGTGTTCTTTATCCATGTGTTTGTGTATAGGCTTGTCGTTATGTGCATTTTATGCTTGTGTGTTTGTTGCTTTTTGAAACATATTTATATTGCATATGTTGTTTGTATAAGTGTATTTGTTATGTGTGTTATTTAAAAGAGTGTGTGTATGTGGTGTGTTCTTTGTATATATATTGTATACGAACGTATGTGCATTGAATGTGAGCTTTTGTTGTATGTGTAGTTCTTTTGCATGTGTTTGTTTGTCTTTTTTCTATGGTGTGTTTGAATGTCTATATGTGTGGTTTCTATGTGTATTTGTTAATTGTGTGCTTGTTATGTGTGTTGTCAAAATATATTTGTGTTTGCATATATGTTGTTGTTTATGATTGTGTGTAAATGTGTTGGGTGTTTGTGTGTTTCTTCATTGTTTTCATTTTTTTACTTCTGCTCTTTCTATAAGTGGGTATTTTGTATGCTCTTTGTTTGTATGCGATATACAAGTGTATGCTTGTTGAATGCGTGTATATAATCATTGTACGTGCGTTGTGTTTGAATTTTTATGTGTTGTGTATACTTCAATTGTGTGAGTGCTTGTTGTATATTAGCGTTTGTTGTATGTGTGGGTATGATTTTTGTTTGTTTTATTGTCCATTCTTTGTAAGTATCCAAGACCAAGATTAGAAATTGGACAAGGTCTAGTAATAGGACCAAGACTAGGATCAGTATTGGGACAAGGACCAATAGTACGATTCGGACAACGATTAGTATTGGGACCAGGACCAGCATCAGTCTTAGGACAAGGACCTGTAATAGGACCAAGACCAAGATCAATTGTAGGATTAGGACCTGGACTAGTAACTGATCTAGGTCTAAGAGTAGAAGGAGGACCAGGATCAGTACTAGGACCAGAACTGGGATCGATAGTAAGTCTAGGACCATGATTAATACTAGCATATGGGCCAGGATCAGTACTATGACCAGGACCAGTAGCAGAACAAGAACCAGAATCACTATTAGGGCTAGGGCCAGTAGTAGCACTAAGACGAGCATCAATACTGGGACAAGGACCAGTATTAGCACTTGGACCTGGATCAGTACTGGCACCAAAACTAGTAGTAGGACAAGGACCAGTAGTAGGACTAGAACCAGGAGTAAGGCCAAAACCAGGATAATTATTGAGACTAGGAGAACCATCAATACCAGCACCAAGACCAGTAGTAGCACAAGAACCAGGATCAATACTAGCACAAGGACTAGTAGTAGGACTAGGACCTAGAATAATAGTAGGATCAAAATCATGATCAGTACTAGGACCAACACCAGTAGTAGCAGTAGGATCGATATTGAAACCAGGTCCAGCAGTAAGACGAGGACTAGGACCAATAGTAGCAACACGAATAGGATGAGTACTACGAACAATACCAGTAGTACTTATCTTGGTCCTGCTGCTACTATTGGTCCTGCTCCTGGTCCTGGTCCTACTACTAGTACTGGCGGTAGTATTGATCCTAGTCTAGGTGCTACTACTAATCTTGATCCACGTATTGATCCTGCTTCTTGTGCTACTACTAGTCATAGTCCAACTACTGGTTGTGATCCTAGAACAGATCATGGTCATACTCCTACGCATGTCCCAGTATAGATCCTCTCCTTTGTCCTACTACTAGTTATCCTAGGCTTGGTCCCAATACTGATCCTTATCTTGGTCCTACTACTGGCTTAGGTGCCAGTACTAATCCTGGTCCTGGTGTTACTATTGGTCCTGGTCCAAGTACAAATACTGGCCTTGGTCCTACTACTAGTCCCAATAATTATCCTTGGTCTTGTCTTAGTACTATCCTCATTCTGGTCTTGGTCCAAGGACTGATCCTAGTCCTGGTCCTACTACTGGACCTCATTCTAGTACTGATCCTAGTCCTCGTCCTATTACTGGTCCTGCTCACCGTACTAATCATGGTTGTGGTCCTACTACGGGTCCTTGTCCAAGTACTTATCCCAATACTTGTCCTAATACTAATCCCAAACCCCACTGATCCTAATCTTGGTCTTATTAGTAATCTTGCTCCTAGTCCTACTACTAGCGTTGGTCCCAGTACTGATCCTGGTCTTAGTGCTACTATTCGCCCTGGTCTCAATACTGATCCTGGTCTTGGTCCTACTACTGGACTTGGACCAAATGTTGATCCTGGTCAAGGTTCTGTTATTGGTCCTTGTCTGAGTACTAATCTTGGCCCAAGTCCCTATACTAATCTTGCTTCTGGTCCTACTACTGGTCCTTGACCAAGGACGGACCTTGGTTCGAGTCCTAATTTTGGACTTGGCCCTAGTATCGATCCTGGTCCTTGTCCTACTACTACTCCTGGTCCTTGTCCAATAATAGGACCAGGACCAAGATCAATAATTGTCTAGGTCCAGTAGTAGGATCAAGATCAGGATCAGTACTGGGACAAGGATCAAAAGTAGGATCGAGAGCACGATCAGTATTTGGACTAGGTTAAGTTGTTGGACCAGGACCAGTACCAGTAGCAGGATCAACACTGGTACCAAGATCAATAGTAACACCAGGACAAGGATCAATACCTTGACCAGGATCAGTAGTAGCACTAGGAAAAGGATCCATAGTGGCACCAATACTAGTAGTAAGACCAGGACAAGGATGAGGAATTGGTCCAAGTTCTGTAGTAGGACCAATGCCAAGACGACTAGTAGGACCTGGACCAGGATCAATATTTGGACTAGGACCAGTAATAGAATCAAGACCAGGATAAGTATTGGAACCGGGTCCAATAGTAGTACCAGGATCAATACTAGACTAAGACTAGTAATAGGACCAGGACCATAATTAGTCATGGGACCAGGATCCGTAGTTGGACCCTTACCGAGATTAGTTTTAAGACCAGGATCAATAGTAGGACCATGACCAAGATCAGTCCTAGGACTAGAACCAGTAGTAGGAATAGGACTAGGATCAGTACTTGGACTAGGTCCAGTAGTAGGACCAGGACAAGGATTAGTCCCTAAACAAGGACCAATAGTAGGACTGTGACTGGGATCAGTACTTGGACCAATACCAGGATCAGCACTACGACCAGGATCAATAATAGCACCAGCACAAAGATCAGTACTGGAACCAGGAAAACTAGTAAGACTAGGACACAGATTAGAACTGGGACCAATACCAGTATGACCAATACCCGTAGTAGGACCAGGACCAATACTAACAGTAGGACCATGACCAGGATTAGTACTATGACTAGAACCAGAACCATGACTAGGACAAGGATTAGTATTGGGATTAGAACCATTAGTAGCACAAGGATCATGATCAATACTAGCACCAGGACTAATTGTATGGTGAATTTTATGTTAAATTCTTTTATTTGTAATTTTATAAAAATGAAATAGAATTTATTTATTTTTATTCTATTCTTTTCATGACATGAGAATGTATTTATAACATTTTTTATCTATATTTATATATTATTTAAATTTTTATATAAAATTTAAAAACTAGCGGAGTAAATATATTTTTATTTATTATAAAATCATTAAATTTTGATTTAAACTTTTAATTTAAATAAATAAGTTTTAATTTAGTATTTTTTTAAAATAAAATTATTTTTACCTTATTATTATTAGTTTAAAATTTCGATACATGTTAGGCGTATGTTATTTTAATAAAATAAAAATAGTTTATATTTAAAAGTAGAGTTTAAAATCATTAAATTATAAAATGAAAAACTAAAGTTAAAAACAAATGGTTGAAATGTGGAACAAATTTTAAACTACGTTTCTTCTTACGCTCTAGCATTTTTCAAACGATTAGTAAACATTTCCTCATTATTTGAGCTTTTGGTGAAAAAGCAAGGATGTAAAAAGATTTCGCATGAAAACCCATGAGCTTTAACATTCTTATTAATGCAAGACAAACATTACACGTTTCTTCTTATGCGCTAATTATAGAAACTAATGAATCAAATACATTTTTACATATCAACATACACAAATAAAAAAGAATAAAATTTTTAAAAATTAAAATAAAAGCATCAAGGAAAAGGAGTAGAAGCATCGTTACCTTAAATGTTACTTTAATAAATTGAAAATAGTTTATATTTAAGAAAAGAGATTAAAATCAGTAAATTCAAAATGATAAACTAAATTTAAAATTTTAAAATATGAAAAGAACTACAAACATACTTAATAAAAAATTAATTAATATTTTATTTATATATATTAGAATTATTATTAAATATTTTTATATATTTAATTTCTCTAATTAGTTTAATTATTATTATAAATAATTTTTTGTAAAAATAATTAAATCATAAATAAAAATTGGTATTACTCAACCAAATTAAATAATAATTGAAAATAAATGTGAAAGAAGTTTTTCTTTGCGTGCAAGACAATATTTTCTTGTATAATCATTAGGCGTGGTGCATCAGGCACAATCAAATTGTCTTCCTCCTTCTCGTATTAAAACCAAACGTTTGAAATGTGTGACAAAATTGAAACTACGTTACTTGCACTCGCTCATTTTCAAATTATCATAAAGCATCTTCTCATTTTAGTTTACGATACAAAAATAGGAAAGTAAAAAGACTTTGCATGAAAATCCATAAACTTTAACACCCACATTAATGCAAGACAAACATCACAACTACTGCTAATCATATAAACTAATGAATTAAATAGTAGAACCATCGTTACCTTAACTATGACGCTTGTAAATTACTTTTAATTTCCTCAAACCCCTTCACCTGTGAAAAAAAATTGAATCATTAGGAAAAGTTTAAGAAGTTCAAGCGAACAGAAGAACAATGTCAACCAAAAAGAGGGGAACGAAAAGTGAAAATAATGTCTTAAAAAAATAAAAACATTATAACTTTAGTAATTTTATTTTAGAACATAAAATATAAATGTTTATTGTCATAAAAATGTTATTTTATACTCTTTAATGTTTAAAATGTATATTAAATTATTAAGTGATGTATTAATTGTATATTAAATTCTCTTATTTGTAATTTTATAATAACGAAATAAAATTTAATTTTTTTCTTTTATTCTTCTCATGACAGAAAAATATATGCATAACATTTTCTTCATTCTATTTTTATATATTATTTAAATTTTTATATAAAATTTAAAAATTAGAAAATTAAATATATTTTTATTTTTTTAAAATCTTAAAATTTTGATTTAAATTTTTAACTTTAAAATAATATTTAATTTTTATTTTTAAAATAAATTATTTTTACTTTATTATAATTAATGTGTAAAATATTGATACATGTTAAGTGCATGTTATTGTGATAAATTAAAAATGGTTTATATTTAAGAAAAGAGATTAAAATTATTAAATTTGAAATGATAAACTAAATTTAAAAATTTAAAATATTGAAAGAGTTAAAACTATATTTAATAAAAAATTAATTAATAATTTATTTATATATATTAAAATTATTATTAAATATTTTTATATATTTAATTTCTCTCATTAATTTAATTATTATTAAATAATTGTTTTTGTAAAATTATTTAAATAATGAATAAAAATTAGTATTGTTTAAAAAATTAAATAATAATTGATAATAAATGTGAAAGAAGTTTTTGGATATGTGGACAATATTTTCTTGAATAATCATTGCAGCATGGTGCTGCAGATATAATTAAATTGTCTTTCTCCCTCGTGTATTAAAACCAAATGCTTGAAGTGTTCGACTAATTTAGAATTACGATTCCTGCATCTTTCGTTTTGAAACGACCATTAAATGACCAGTAAACACATGTACTAATGCAAGACAAACATCACAGTTATTAGTAATCTTAGAAACTAACGAACCAACTACATTCCCACACACCAACAAGCAAAATAGAGAATAATAAAAAATTTCAACACTAAAATAAGATCATAAAGGATAAAAAAAGTAGAACCATTATTACTTTGACTATTAAGTTTGTAACTCATTTTAATTTACTCAAACTTTTTCAGTAGTAAAATAAAATCGAAATACTAAAAAGAGTTTAAGGAACCCAAACGAAGAACAATGGTAGAATAAAGAAAAGAAAGACAAATAGTGAAAATAATGTCTTAAAAGAATAAAAATATTATCACTTTAGTAATTTTATTTTAGAACATAAAATATAAATATTTATTGTCATAAAATATAAATATTTTTTGGTTTTATTTCTTTATATTATTTAAATTTTTATATAAAATTTAAAAATTAGCGGATTAAATATATTTTATTTATTATAAAATCAATAAAATTTTGATATAAATTTTAATTTTGTATTTTTTAAAAATAAATTATTTTTTTACCTTATTATTATTAATGTTTAAAACATTGATAGGTGTTAAGTAAATATTAGTGTAATAAATTAAAAGTTGTTTATAATTAACGGTAAATCATTAAATTTTAAAATGAAAAACTAAATTTAGAATATTGAAAGAACCAGAAATATATTTAATATAAATCTAATTAAAATTTTATTTATATGTATTAAAATTGTTATTAAATATTTTTAGAAATTTAATTTGTTTCATTAATGTAGGCATTACATTAAACAATTGTTTTTTAAATATAATTATATAATAAAGAAAATTTAGTTTTATTTAAAAAATTAAATAAAAATTGAAAATAAATGTAAAAAAAATTTGATAGTAAGTGCAAGACGGTATTTTGTTCTATAATCATTGCGGTATGAAGCCACAAGCATAATTAGATTGCCTTCTCCTTTCTGTATTAAAAATAAATGGTTGAAATGTGCGACCAAATTGAAACTAGTATACAGTGTTTCCATATTTTCAAACACCTAGCAAGTGTTTGTACAAAAGTATGGAAATAAGAAAACTTTGCTCGCATGAAAACTATAAGTTTTAATACCCACGTTAATTCAATAGAAACATTAAAATCTTATAAACTAATGAACCAAATACATTCCCACATATTAACATGCACTCCTCAAACTCCTCATCGGTAAAAGAAAATTGAATCATTTAAGAGTTTAAGGAATTCAATCGAACAAAAAAATAATAACAAAAAGAGGAAGACAGACAGAAAAAATAAGTCCTAAAAAATTTAAACCAATATCACTTTAGTAATTTTATTTTAGTACATAAAATATAAATATGTATTGTTATATATCTTTATATTTTATATTATTACATGATGTATTAATTTTATGTTAAATTATCTTATTTTTAATTTTATAAAAATAAAATAAAATAATTTTTTTTTCATATTCTTTGATGACATAAGAATGCATGTATAACATTTTTCTGTTCTATTTTTATATATTATTTAAATTATTATATAAAATTTAAAAATTAGTGGATTAAATATATTTTTATTTATTATAAAATTATAAAATTTTGATTTAAATTTTTTATTTTAAAATAATAAATTTTAATTTGTTTCTATATATTTTAAAAATTATATGATACAAACAAAATATAATAATAATATAATATATAAAATTAACTTAAAATTGACCTAAACTAAAAATGTTTAATCATAAAAAGTATATTTTAAAAATAAGTAAAGTGATTATAAATATTTTAAAATTAAAAGATTTATCTAATTACTATAATATTTAAATTTTGCATAAATACAAAAGTTGAGACAATAAAAGTAAAAAAGCTAAAAAAAACAAGCCAAACATATTTAAAATATTTATATAATATTTGACACGGTATCCATAATACAACCAATATATTAAGATATATTTTTTTTTTTTTTACCTTTTTAGTGTTTAATAGTTCTCTTTTTTTATACAATTTTAAAATAATTTCTATATTAAATTTTTTTGTATGGGGTGAAGTACAAACATTAAAAATTTAAAATAAATGTAAAAATGAGGTTTGTTGGTCATCTTTTATTAATTTTTAATAAAAAAAATAATAGGAGAATGTTATTGTGACTATTATTTTTTTTTCTTATATAATATTAATTTTAATATAATTTTAGAATTTTTTTAAAAAAAATTAATGGAATTGATGTTTCATGTTATGTGATATTATAATTTTTAAAATTTATATATTTCATATTATAAATTATAGGTGTGTGAGTGTGTTTATAGTTAAAATTTTAATACGTTGAATATCATGAATATTTTTTATATTTATCTTTAAAATAAAAAAATACTAATTATTTTAAAAATATTAGTTAAAAAATTAAAATAATTAAAGATATATAATTATTGTAATTTTAATATATTACCATATTAAAAGATTAATAAAAAAATTAAGCAAAGTGGAAGGATAAATTTGGAGTGTCAAAATATTCAATCGAAATTCAGAGCTCCCTCCAAACCACGAGCACCGCTTAGTAGTATCACAACTCAGTATTAATATTACTGATAGAAATGATCTTTATCTTGTAATGCTTTTTTATCAAACATTTGTATTTGCAGCGTCTCCTCGTTGTGGTATATAACAAAATTGTTGGTTACTTTATTAACCATATAATGTGATTTGTGGTAAAATAATTATTATTATTATTTTATTCAATTGATGGTTGCTTTATTAACCATATAATGTGATTTGTGTTAGGTTACTAAGAATGTTTGGTTTAGCTTTTGGGAGGGGAGAATTTTTGAAAGTAAAAATTAATTAATTCTCTAGGATTAAGTTAAAATAAACATGCAATAATTTGATAATTTATATCATCAGATTTCATACCCTTATAAACTTTTTTTCTAAATTCTTTCCTAATATTTACCTAATTTTTAAATTATGTAAATGTAAAAATAATTTGTAAATACTTACACTTTTTCTCAATCTTTTGATTAAGTATTTTTTCTTTTCAATTCCAACCATTTTATTGATTCTTAATTATATCTCCAAAATTCCATGTCCATAAACAATTTTTCTTGATACATATAAAATTAATTACATTTTATTTATTTAGTTGAAATATATATTTTTAAGTTGTTTTCAATTAGATCATATAATTTTTCACTATAAAAAAATAATTGCTTAATTGTTAAAAGATCAAATAATATAACCAATCTTAAATATTTTAGTTTAGCATAATACTACAATTTTCTTTGGTAACCACTTACTTAATAAACAAAAGTTAAGGAAAACTTTATTTTAACAATGTTACAAAAGTTGGTTTCAATTGTATCGGTTAGATTGAAATTTGTTACCTTTTCAAATAATTTAAATTAAAAAATTATTTAAAAAATAATAAATTTATGAACAATCAAAATCGGTAAAAAAATCAATTTATATAAAATAATATTTTAACTATTTTTAAAAATATTAAAATTATATTATTTATTTAATCTTACATATATAACTTACATTATTACAAACTAAAAAGTACATATATTCTAAATTTTTAAAAATTAAGTTTTACATAGATTAAATAAGACATAACATAAATTTATTTATTTTTACAAAATTTTTTATTTATATATAGATTGGATTTTTATGAATTTTTTCGGTTTCTTATTGATTTTTGGTTAAAATGATTGTGTAACTCAAATGATCCATATTAACTTCTGGTTTTAGTTCAATTACTCCAACCGATCAATTCGGTTCAAGTTTCATAATTATAAATAATATATTGTATTATATATATTTTAATAAAATATATATTATAAATATTTTTTAATATTATTTAATTAATAGTGATTTAATCAATAGTTAGATCATCTAATTTTAAATTTTTGAAATTAAATCGGTTTCATATTTTTTACTAATTTAAAATATTTTTTTTACATTTAAAAAAGGTTTGATTATTGAATATGTATAAAATTAATATGAATAACTTATTTTGATCTCATTTTTTTATTAGCAATTTTGGATCTTTGCATTATTCAAACTTTAATAAGCAATTAGATTTAATAATATTTAATCTGATCACTCTTTTATTTTTCAAATAACTTTTGTTTTACATATTTACAAACTTTGATCATGTGATAAAGAGCATGCTTAAATAACCTGAAGTTGTGACATGAAGTAATCCAACAACAAAGTTTTTAAATCCAAACCCAAAGTTACAAAATAATTTAAATCTAAACAAAGAGGTACAAAAGTTAGGAAGAAATCCCAAACTTAGATGTTAATCTCCCTCAAATTTTGGGAACAAGGTTTTGTCACAAAACATATTCACAAAAATATAACATAGATGTTAAGACTAACATTTCTACAATTAAGGCAACCACATTGAAACAAATTAGAACTATGTTTTCACCCCACCTCATGTTTTCAATGAATCATTATTATTGGAAGTCTTATGGAAGCATATACTACACTAATGAATTTACATGAATAGTAATTAATATTGTTTTTATTGTATCTTTCTTTCCATCAAACATCACAAAACAGCAACACTCATTACTTTATATCTACACGGCTAGTATCCACATAACCTTCTCTGCGTAACGTGAGAATTAAGATCTGAGACATGAGGCCTTCAAACAATTATATATAATAGAAGAAAGATTTTAAGATGTAATAAAATATTGATATAATATATGATAATTAAAATTATATATGTCTTTGCATGTGAGCGTGCCTATTAGCAAGGGAAATGGGAGGTTTGATGAGCATGACCTTCCTTATGTAGCTTAGGAAAAACAACAGTATAAAGCTCTCCCTCCAATTGCAAACGATCTCAGAATGCTTTCTTGATCATCGTCTTCGCGTTTTGGCATTTTCAAACATTTGCATTTGCAGCGTCTCCTCATTGGAAGGCCACCGGCAAGCGTCCCGTCACCTTCCTCGTCCACCACCGCCATCAGCATTACCTATTTCTTGATCAAGAATTATTGACCCACCAAGAAATGCTTTCTTGATGTTTTTGCTTTTGGAGGAGAACAAAGAAAAAGAGCACAAATCAACATTAGAACTGGAACCAATACCAGTATGACCAATACCCGTAGTAGGACCAGGACCAATACTAACAGTAGGACCATGACCAGGATTAGTACTATGACTAGAACCAGAACCATGACTAGGACAAGTATTAGTATTGGGATTAGAACCATTAGTAGCACAAGGATCATGATCAATACTAGCACCAGGACTAATTGTATGGTGAATTTTATGTTAAATTCTCTTATTTGTAATTTTATAAAAATGAAATAGAATTTATTTATTTTTATTCTATTCTTTTCATGACATGAGAATGTATTTATAACATTTTTTATTTATATTTATATATTATTTAAATTTTTATATAAAATTTAAAAACTAGCGGAGTAAATATATTTTTATTTTTTATAAAATCATAAAATTTTGATTTAAACTTTTAATTTAAATAAATAAGTTTTAATTTAGTATTTTTAAAAATAAAATTATTTTTACCTAATTATTATTAGTTTAAAATTTCGATACATGTTAGGCGTATGTTATTTTAATAAAATAAAAATAGTTTATATTTAAAAGTAGAGTTTAAAATCATTAAATTATAAAATGAAAAACTAAAGTTAAAAACAAATGGTTGAAATGTGGAACAAATTTTAAACTACGTTTCTTCTTGAGCTCTAGCATTTTTCAAACCATTAGTAAACATTTCCTCATTATTTGAGCTTTTTGTGCAAAAGCAAGGATGTAAAAAGATTTCGCATGAAAACCCATGAGCTTTAACACTCTTATTCATGCAAGACAAACATTACAGCTACTGCTAATTATAGAAACTAATGAATCAAATAAATTTTTACATATCAACAGACACAAATAAAAAAGGATAAAATTTTTAAAAATTAAAATAAAAGCATCAAGAAAAAGGAGTAGAAGCATCGTTACCTTAAATGTTACTTTAATAAATTAAAAATAGTTTATATTTAAGAAAAGAGATTAAAATCAATAAATTCAAAATGATAAACTAAATTTAAAAATTTAAAATATGAAAAGAACTACAAACATACTTAATAAAAAATTAATTAATATTTTATTTATATATATTAGAATTATTATTAAATATTTTTATATATTTAATTTCTCTAATTAGTTTAATTATTATTATAAATAAATTTTTTGTAAAAATAATTAAATCATAAATAAAAATTGGTATTACTCAACCAAATTAAATAATAATTGAAAATAAATGTGAAAGAAGTTTTTCTTTGCATGCAAGAATATATTTTCTTGTATAATCATTAGGCGTGGTGCATCAGGCACAATCAAATTGTCTTCCTCCTTCTCGTATTAAAACCAAACGTTTGAAATGTGTGACAAAATTGAAACTACGTTACTTGCACTCGCTCATTTTCAAATTATCATAAAGCATCTTCTCATTTTAGTTTACGATACAAAAATAGGAAAGTAAAAAGACTTTGCATGAAAATCCATAAACTTTAACACCCACATTAATGCAAGACAAACATCACAACTACTGCTAATCATATAAACTAATGAACTAAATAGTAGAACCATGGTTACCTTAACTATGACGCTTGTAAATTACTTTAATTTCTTCAAACCCCTTCACCCGTGAAAAAAAATTGAATCATTAGGAAAAGTTTAAGAAGTTCAAGCGAACAGAAGAACAATGTCAGCCAAGAAGAGGGGAACGAAAAGTGAAAATAATGTCTTAAAAAAATAAAAACATTATAACTTTAGTAATTTTATTTTAGAACATAAAATATAAATGTTTATTGTCATAAAAATGTTATTTTATACTCTTTAATGTTTAAAATGTATATTAAATTATTAAGTGATGTATTAATTGTATATTAAATTCTCTTATTTGTAATTTTATAATAACGAAATAAAATTTAATTTTTTTCTTTTATTCTTCTTATGACAGAAAAATATATGCATAACATTTTCTCCATTCTATTTTTATATATTATTTAAATTTTTATATAAAATTTAAAAATTAGCAAATTAAATATATTTTTATTTTTTTAAAATCTTAAAATTTTGATTTAAATTTTAAATTTTAAAATAATATTTAATTTTTATTTTTTAAAATAAATTATTTTTACTTTATTATAATTAATGTGTAAAATATTGATACATGTTAAGTGCATGTTATTGTGATAAATTAAAAATGGTTTATATTTAAGAAAAGAGATTAAAATTATTAAATTTGAAATGATAAACTAAATTTAAAAATTTAAAATATTGAAAGAGCTAAAACTATATTTAATAAAAAATTAATTAATAATTTATTTATATATATTAAAATTATTATTAAATATTTTTATATATTTAATTTCTCTCAGTAATTTAATTATTATATTAAATAATTGTTTTTGTAAAAGTATTTAAATAATAAATAAAAATTAGTATTGTTTAAAAAATTAAATAATAATTGATAATAAATGTGAAAGAAGTTTTTGGATATGTGGACAATATTTTCTTGAATAATCATTGCAGCACCAAGATATAATTAAATTGTCCTTCTCCCTCATGTATTAAAACCAAATGCTTGAAGTGTTCGACTAATTTAGAATTACGATTCCTGCATCTTTCGTTTTGAAACGACCATTAAACGTTTTCTTGTTTTAGATTATGGTGCAAAAGTATGGAAGTAAGAAAACTTTGCTCGCATGAAAACTATAAGTTTTAATACCCACGTTAATTCAATAGAAACATTAAAATCTTATAAACTAATGAACCAAATACATTCCCACGTATTAACATGTACTCCTCAAACTCCTCATCTGTAAAAGAAAATTGAATCATTTAAGAGTTTAAGGAATTCAATCGAACAAAAACATAATAACAAAAAGAGGAAGACAGACAGAAAAAATAAGTCCTAAAAAATTTAAACCAATATCACTTTAGTAATTTTATTTTAGTACATAAAATATAAATATGTATTGTTATATACCTTTATATTTTATATTATTACATGATGTATTAATTTTATGTTAAATTATCTTATTTTTAATTTTATAAAAGTAAAATAAAATAAAATTTTTTTCTCATATTCTTTGATGACATAAGAATGCATGTATAACATTTTTCTGTTCTATTTTAATATATTATTTAAATTATTATATAAAATTTAAAAATTAGTGGATTAAATATATTTTTATTTATTATAAAATCATAAAATTTTGATTTAAATTTTTTATTTTAGAATAATAAATTTTAATTTGTTTCTATATATTTTGAAAATTATATGATACAAACAAAATATAATAATAATATAATATATAAAATTAACTTAAAATTGACCTAAACTAAAAATGTTTAATCATAAAAAGTATATTTTAAAAATAAGTAAAGTGATTATAAATATTTTAAAATTAAAAGATTTATCTAATTACTATAATATTTAAATTTTGCATAGATACAAAAGTTGAGACAATAAAAGTAAAAAAGCTAAAAAAAACAAGCCAAACATATTTAAAATATTTATATAATATTTGATACGGTACCCATAATACAACCAATATATTAAGATATTCTTTTTTTTTTACCTTTTTAGTGTTTAATAGTTCTCTTTTTTTATAGAATTTTAAAATAATTTCTATATTAAATTTTTTTGTATGGGGTGAAATACAAACATTAAAAATTTAAAATAAATGTAAAAATGAGATTTGTTGGTCATCTTTTATTAATTTTTAATAAAAAAAATAATAGGAGAATGTTATTGTGACTATTATTTTTTTTTCTTATATAATATTAATTTTAATATAATTTTAGAATTTTTTTAAAAAAATTAATGGAATTGATGTTTCATGTTATGTGATATTATAATTTTTAAAATTTATATATTTCATATTATAAATTATAGGTGTGTGGGTGTGTTTATAATTAAAATTTTAATACGTTGAAACTCATGAATATTTTTTATATTTATCTTTAAAATAAAAAAATACTAATTATTGTAATTTTAATATATTACCATATTAAAAGATTAATAAAAAGATTAAGCAAAATGGAAGGATAAAATTGGAGTGTCAAAATATTCAATATCTATCGAAATTCAGAGCTCCCTCCAAACCACGAGCACGACTTAGTAATATCACAATTCAGTGTTAATATTACTGATAGAAATGATCTTTATCTTGTAATGCTTTCTTGATCAAACATTTGCATTTGCAGCGTCTCTTGGAAGGCCACTGGCGAGCGTCTCCTCTTCCACCGCCGCCATCGGTCTTCACTCACCCGCTTTCTACATGGTAACAACATGCTAATTGACCCAACATTATTTGCAATTTCTTCATCAAGAATTACTGACCCAGCAAAAAATGCTTTCTTGATTCCTTTCATTTGCTTTTGGACATGGTTAGGCAGTGGATGACAAAACAAACAGAGCCCAAATCATTATAAGAGGTTGGAGTAAATTTTTTGTCACCACTTCCAATTTTTAGTCATTCCAATCCAAAAGAAAGTCCATGTTAAAATTTTCTTTTTTTTTTTCTCCCTAATTAGATAGAAAAAATTGGGTTTGTTGCATCATTTTTTGTAACATCATTTTTCTTGGCTTCTAAGTCATAGCAAATATTTCACCTTCAAAGTCTAAGATTTTCCTTAACATAATACTTATTCTAGACTAGTTTACATTCCTTCTTTCATTCTCAAGCATGTTTAGTCATTAGTGAAAGAGCTAACTGATGATTAGTATTTGTTAAATCAAATATAATTTCAGTCTAATGCACCTCTTTACATTTAAGTTTTATTCTACATTTGCTACGAATACTGTTTTCTAATGTGTTAGACTAGTTATTCCATATTAAGTATTAGTTGACTTAAAATAATGGCCCAAACATTCTCTTTTCAAGGCATTTCCCACTCTATCACTCTAGAAATAGCTGCACTTCAGATCAAATCCCTCATAACCCATGAAACTCCATTAAACAAAATCAAGAACAACAGTGTTTATTGTAAGTGTTGATTACTTATGTAAAAAGTTTCAATTTGTGATATGAATTTGTGGTATATAACAAAATTGTTGGTTGCTTTATTAACCATATAATGTGATTTGTAGTAAAATAATTATTATTATTATTTTATTCAATTGATGGTTGCTTTATTAACCATATAATGTGATTTGTGTTAGGTTACTAAGAATGTTTGGTTTAGCTTTTGGGAGGGGAGAATTTTTGAAAGTAAAAATTAATTAATTCTCTAGGATTAAGTTAAAATAAACATGCAATAATTTGATAATTTATATCATCAGATTTCATACCCTTATAAATTTTTTTTGTAAATTCTTTCCTAATATTTACCTAATTTTTAAATTATGTAAATGTAAAAATAATTTGTAAATACTTACACTTTTTCTCAATCTTTTGATTAAGTATTTTTTCTTTTCAATTCCAACCATTTTATTGATTCTTAATTATATCTCCAAAATTCCATGTCCATAAACAATTTTTCTTGATACATATAAAATTAATTACATTTTATTTATTTAGTTGAAATATATGTTTTTAAGTTGTTTTCAATTAGATCATATAATTTTTCACTATAAAAAAATAATTGCTTAATTGTTAAAAGATCAAATAATATAACCAATCTTAAATATTTTAGTTTAGCATAATACTACAATTTTCTTTGGTAACCACTTACTTAATAAACAAAAGTTAAGGAAAACTTTATTTTAACAATGTTACAAAACTTGGTTTCAATTGTATCGGTTAGATTGAAATTGGTTACCTTTTCAAATAATTTAAATTAAAAAATTATTTAAAAAATAATAAATTTATGAACAATCAAAATCGGTAAAAAAATCAATTTATATAAAATAATATTTTAACAATTTTTAAAAATATTAAAATTATATTATATTTATTTAATCTTACATATATAACTTACATTATTACAAACTAAAAAGTACATATATTCTAAATTTTTAAAAATTAAGTTTTACATAGATTAAATAAGACATAACATAAATTTATTTATTTTTACAAAAAATTTTATTTATATATAGATTGGATTTTTATGAATTTTTTCGGTTTCTTATTGATTTTTTGTTAAAATGATTGTGTAACTCAAATGATCCATATTAACTTCTGGTTTTAGTTCAATTACTCCAACCGATCAATTCGGTTCAAGTTTCATAATTATAAATAATATATTTTATTATATATATTTTAATAAAATATATATTATAAATATTTTTTAATATTATTTAATTAATAGTGATTTAATCAATAGTTAGATCATCTAATTTTAAATTTTTGAAATTAAATCGGTTTCATATTTTTTACTAATTTAAAATATTTTTTTTACATTTAAAAAAGGTTTGATTATTGAATATGTATAAAATTAATATGAATAACACTTATTTTGATCTCATTTTTTTATTAGCAATTTTGGATCTTTGCATTATTCAAACTTTAATAAGCAATTAGATTTAATAATATTTAATCTGATCACTCTTTTATTTTTCAAATAACTTTTGTTTTACATATTTACAAACTTTGATCATGTGATAAAGAGCATGCTTAAATAACCTGAAGTTGTGACATGAAATAATCCAACAACAAAGTTTTTAAATCCAAACCCAAAGTTACAAAATAATTTAAATCTAAACAAAGAGGTACAAAAGTTAGGAAGAAATCCCAAACTTAGATGTTAATCTCCCTCAAATTTTGGGAACAAGGTTTTGTCACGAAACATATTCACAAAAATATAACATAGATGTTAAGACTAACATTTCTACAATTAAGGCAACCACATTGAAACAAATTAGAACTATGTTTTCACCCCACCTCATGTTTTCAATAAATCATTATTATTGGAAGTCTTATGGAAGCATATACTACACTAATGAATTTACATGAACAGTAATTAATATTGTTTTTATTGTATCTTTCTTTCCATCAAACATCACAAAACAGCAACACTCATTACTTTATATCTACACGGCTAGTATCCACATAACCTTCTCTGCGTAACGTGAGAATTAAGATTTGAGACATGAGGCCTTCAAACAATTATATATAATAGAAGAAAGATTTTAAGATGTAATAAAATATTGATATAATATATGATAATTAAAATTATATATGTCTTTGCATGTGAGCGTGCCTATTAGCAAGGGAAATGGGAGGTTTGATGAGCATGACCTTCCTTATGTAGCTTAGGAAAAACAACAGTATAAAGCTCTCCCTCCAATTGCAAACGACCTCAGAATGCTTTCTTCTCCCTTCAAACAACAGTATAAAGCTCTCCCTCCAAATTGCAAACAACAGTATAAAGCTCTCCCTTCAAACAACATTTGCATTTGCAGCGTCTCCTCATTGGAAGGCCACCGGCAAGCGTCCCGTCACCTTCCTCGTCCACCACCGCCATCAGCATTACCTATTTCTTGATCAAGAATTATTGACCCACCAAGAAATGCTTTCTTGATGTTTTTGCTTTTGGAGGAGAACAAAGAAACAGAGCACAAATCAACATTGACTCTGCTCTGTTCCACCCTTCCGCTTCCAGCAGTTTGGTCATCAAAATTGGGTTAGTGGGTTAGTTGTTGTGGACATTTATTGATTCTTGAGGATGAAAATTTTGATTTTTTTTTTCTTTTTCTGTTGTGGTAGTGGAGTATACCTAATTTTTGGGATAGTTCTATGGAAACTCAGAACAAGATTGACACATATGCGGTGACCCACCCACAAGGTATTCAAATTCTATTGCCTTCCTATTTACTTAATCCCATATAAAAGGCTCTGTTTGGTACAGTTTGTAGTTTTAATATTTTGATGTGCATGTATTACAACATTAGCTATTATTAAAAGTTTTTTAACATTACTATAATTTCTACAAAAATTGTTCTGTGATTAACACTATATATATAACTCACTATAAAAAACAATTGATCAATGATCAGTATGAAATCAATTTATTGGCAATGTCTGACGCAAACACTCTTAATATGGCTTTAGATAATTAAAATCCTCATATTTACATTGGTAAATTAAGAGTTCAGAAGTTTGGCTAAATATTGTTTAGTAAAATTAAATAAGTTGAGGAGGTGTTAATTTGAGAATGCAGCGGTTGAAAGGGAAGCTTCTGTGAAGGACTGGGCATTGCAGTGGAGGGTCCCTCAAATAATAACTCAAAAGTATAGTGTAGGAAATGCCAATTATGACATATATACTCCTACACTTACCAGAACTACCGACCATATGGGGCTTCCCCAAGTACTTTGCTCCATCTAAAAGTTATCTTTATGATTTTTCCAAACAACCATTGCCAAGGTACATCAGTTAGGAGGGTCTCATTTAACTTCCCTATTTATATATCTATTTTTCATTTGAGATTTTTGTTTCATGCTATAGATAATGTATAATTTATACAACTTTGCTATATATCTATTGTCTTTAGGACTATTGAGTAACCATTTGCCTTTAAATTTTAGAGCATTAGTTAGTAAAGACGTAATTTATATTGTTGTTTTTAGCCTGAATATGTAGCATTTTCTATGAACTAGATTGACTTGGACACAAGTTTTTAACCTGCATTTAATTGGTTTGTATGTCATGCCTAATTAAAATATAGTTGCGTAGTTATACAAAGCAGCTTGATATTTTATATTCATAAATTTATTTATTTTTCATGTTAATTAATACAATAATATAGTGAAATTTTTTAGTCAATTGTTAAAGCTAGAAACGAAAGAAAGTTATCAAGACAGGGACCAATCAATGGATTTGGTGAAATTCAAACAACTTTTCTAGAAGGATTTCATTTTTACTATTTGAGTAAGATTATTTAGAGCAACTATTTAGGAAGCACAAACATAATTGCATAAATAACTGACCATGATGTTATTGGATGCAGTTATAGGAATTCCATGGTTTGTTTTCTAAAATAAGTCTTCTTTTTTTTTTTAATTCATGATGTGAATCCATGTGACATATTACTGTCACTACAATCAACAAGCATGGGATAGTTAGGCCACTTATGCACGTCAGTTTGAAAATACTAGACACACCTTGGCAAGATGGAATTGGTGCTTGAGTTATCTTTCCTTTGGATTTCTGTTCATCTTATGCTCTTAACAAAGTTGTGGTTGTTGGAGAGCAAGTGAGTCAGTTACTACACAGCTACTATTAGTTATTTATTGTTAACCTTTTGGGAAGGAAAGTGGAAACCTGAATTAAAGTTTGGAAATGGTTGAAAATGCATAGAGATAGTTTATATGTGATTGCCTTTCTTTCCTGTTTGTTGAACCCTCCAGGGGTGGTTGAGTTTCCTTAATTTATAACCATCTAGTTTTAGGATTTTTAAATCTTGTTCTCGAATCATCAGGATGGAAGAATATGGAAAGAATGAGTATCTGCTACTGTGTGGAGAAGAGGTGACCTACCAGTGAATCACTGTCAATGGGCAGTTCCAGGGGCCAACAGTGGAAGCTATAAACGCATATTTTCTCATAATCAAAGGGGTAAATGCAGCTCCATCCACTGGTAAATACCATCTTCATTCTTCTTCACGTCAATTTCGTGGTTAACCATCTTACACTTCACTCCAAATGGAAAACATAGTAAGCCATATCTATGACATGTGCATAAATTTATTACATTGCATCAAGTTTTTAATAGCCTTATTGTTTGGTGAATATTGGCAATTCAAGTTTTTACTGCTTAATTTAATTTTTGATATTAGTCATCCTAAATCTTATTGTTGAAATATATATTTGTTGATCTAATAAATATATTATATGTTATGAAATTTTCTTAATTTACATTGTTATTTTTATTTATGTTTTTAAACTGGTTGTTAATAATAAAATAATATTAATTTATTTTATTATATTTTATTTCCTAATATATTATTTTATTGTTTATAGTAACAAGTAATTTTTCTGTATCTAATATATTATTTTCTTGTTTATAGTTATAAATAGTTATTTTTGTAATTATTCTTTTAAGACTTTATGCAAAGATTGAAATCTTTTTTTTATGCGATCAAAATTAAAAACTAAATGATGGAATATATTCTTTTTGGAACTTTTTTTCCTTTTATGTTTTAATAATTTCCCACATTGAGGGTGATGCAAGTTGTAACAATTAAATTATCTATTGTGACTATTTTTATATGGTGGTGTTGTTTCATGATTTTTTGATTATGTGGTTTAGCTATTACAATGGTTGTTTGGACATTTTTGTGTGGAGATATATGTATTATTTATAACCTATTTTTAATTCCTTAATTTATTATCTTAAGCATGTATATACAAGCTTTTATAATCTTGTGTTTTTTGCTATAAAATTCTTCCAACTTATTTTATGTTTTATGCATTCATGATGACATTTTTTATTATATGCAATTTTAAACTTTTTAATTGGTGAAATGAAGTTGGAGACAATATGTACTTGCATGTTAAATCAAATGTTTTGTGTGCTTTACCTTTTTTTTTTCTAGTTGTTAATCATTGGCTAGAGATTGAAACATCTAAGTTTACAGTGTTCGAGTTTTGACTTTGAAGACTTGAAGGGCAGCCTACTCCACATCAGGTTCAATTATGTATATTTTTCTATTTTCATAAAACGAATATAATATTTTGCCTACTATTTTTTCATAGCATTTATGTTTATTATACCTGTGGTTGAGCGTTGAGATAATACTCACATAGACATAAACTTCTCGTAGAATAGACACACATAAAACTTACATAAACACATGCATGCACAAACAACGAACACACAATCAACAAACTTACGAACAACTATAACATGCACATACAAATAGTACACAAAACAACAAACTCTTGTACATCATACACATACAACACACATACAACTTACATAAACACATGCATACACAAACAACGAACACATAATCAACAAACTTACGAACAACTATAACATGCACATACAAATAGTACACAAAACACAAACTCATGTACATCATACACATACAACACACACACATACAACTTACATAAACACATGCATACACAAACAACGAACACACAATCAACAAACTTACGAACAACTATAACATGCACACACAAATAGTACACAAACCAACAAACTCATGTAATCATACACATACACCACACACACATACAACTTACATAAACAAATGCATACACAAACAACGAACACACAATCAACAAACTTACGAACAACTATAACATGCACATACAAATAGTACACAAAACACAAACTGATGTACATCATACACATACAACTTACATAAACACATGCATACACAAACTTACGAAAAACTCTAACCGGCACACAAAAAGGGCACACAAAAATAGTACACAAACATCAAACTCATGTACATCGTACACATACAATAGGCACACATACAACTTATATAAACACACAACATATAAACCGATATACATATAACCATCACACATAAAAACTTAGAGAGGGAAGGAACAACTTAATTTAAATCTCGAACCTTTCCTTGTGTTTGGAAAGAAAAGTTTTCTTCTCTTATATCATGCAGG
Organism: Canavalia ensiformis; assembly: GCA_026541065.1. Taxonomy (NCBI): domain Eukaryota; kingdom Viridiplantae; phylum Streptophyta; class Magnoliopsida; order Fabales; family Fabaceae; genus Canavalia; species Canavalia ensiformis. Next base: position 124,520 of record JAMKYM010000597.1, read on the forward strand.
TGCACCTTGGATCCAAAGGAAACAAGGATAATTGAAGATACTTGAAGACTGGATCATTATTGTAATAAATTAAAAAAGTTAAAATTCAAATTTAACCATTGTAAAGCTTTTTAGAATTTCGTTGTAGTAGGTTACAAATTCTTGTAAATCTTAGATGCTTGTAAGTAGGTTTTCTTACTTTGTAATGTTTCTTTTTGCAATTTGTGTGTAAAATAAGACTTGTGGACTTATACTAACTTGGTGTAGGATACTCACCAAGTGAATAAGACTTGTGGACTTATACTAACTTGGTGTAGGATACTCACCAAGTGTGTGGAGTGTATGGCTTGTGCATGATTAGAGACATATAGGGGTGTTAGGTGTTATTTGAGATTTTAGAAATTAGTAGCACTAACTTGTGTTTTTATTTTGTTTTGTGAGGTTGAAGGAGCCAGGTATGTTTTCCTAACTTTTCTCTTTAGGTGTTTATAACTTTCTTTAAATATTGTGGATATTAAGGACTTTGAGACTTTACTCTTAATGATTTTTGTAGGTTGGTGAGTTCAATATGTGTTGAGTGAGTTGTGTGCTAGGTGTTTATCTCTTGTGTGTTTTGATGTCTGTAAATATGTGTATGGAGAGGTTTACTTCTCAATTATGAGTGATCACGCCATGTGTGGGGTATTACACAATTCATGTTTTTGTTTTATGTTTGTTACTTGAATTATGCATATTTGTAGAGTGTGACCGCACATGGTTGTGCATGCGCTTGTTATAAATAGGTGTGTATGGTTGTAGTTTTTGTGTTTATTATTTGTGCACATGATTGTTGTGTGGTATGAAATGTGTTTGTATGCTTTTTTTTTGTGTAGATATTGTTTGAGTGTGTCTTTGTATATGTTGATTAGGTATGTATGCTTTTATTTTTTTGTTAATAGGTGCGTATGTGGTTTATTTGTGTGCATGTTTGTTGTATGTTTTCCTTTTATTACTAAGTGTCTGTGCATCTGTTGCTTATGTTGTAAATTTATTTTTTAATGCATGTTGTGTGTGTTACTTTTTTGTGTATTTTGTGTGTACGTTATTTGAATGTGAGCATGTGTGGTTGTGTATGTTGTGTGTTCTTTGTATGTATCTTGTATACAAGTGTATGGATGTTGAATTTGAGTGTTTGTTGTGTACGTATGTTTTTTGTTTGTGTTCTTGTCTATTGTTTGTCACTGTATTTTTTTGGTTTATTGGTTGAAAATAAAGTTGTTTTACGTTTATGTCATTTGAATGTTTATGCATGTGTATTGCTTCTGTATGGGTGTTTTGTGTTGTACGTATGAATGTCTATATATATTGTTTGTTTGTGTATTTGTTAATTGTGTGCTTGTTAAGTGTGTTGTTTAGATGTATTTGTGTATGCATTTGTTGTGTGAGCTCCACTTCTTTGTGCTTTTTTTTTTTATGATTATGTGTATATGTGTTGGGTGTTTTTGTGTTTTTTTGTGCTTGTTTGCCTATGTTCTTTGTGCGTGTATTTTGTATGCTCTTTGTTTGTATGTTATATACAAGTGTATGCTTGTTAAATGCATATATATAATTATTCTAGTGTGTTCTGTTTGTACATTTGTGTTGTGTATGCTTCAATTGTGTTTGTGCTTGTTGTATATGAGTGCTTGTTGTATGTGTGTAGTTTTTTTTGTTTCTCGTTCTTTTCTATTTTTTGTTTCTATTTGTTTTTTTGAAAATAAATTTGTTGTACGTTTATCACTTGTATGTGTTTGTTGTGTCGTTCGTGTGTGGTGGTTGTTTGTCTAAAAGGCATGGTTATTTGTATGTGCTTGTTATGTGCTTGTGAGTGTATCTTGTATATATTTTTTGTAATTTGTACCCTATGATACATGTGTATGTTTTGGTTAGATATGTTTGTCTAGAAGTGATGTTTTTGTGTGTCTATGTTTTATTTCTCTATGTGCATGTATGTGATTTGAGTATGTGTGTGTCGCAACCGTAATTCCGACGAGACGACGAACTCGCTGAAAATTTGAAAATGTGTTTTATGATAATGTGGAGTCGCCACCAAATTTTTATTTAAGGGAAAAGATTTGGAAAAAAACCCCGACTCAAGAATGAGCTTCTAAGTTCGGGAGTCGGTTACAAGTAAGGAAGGTGTTAGGCACCATACTTGCCTGCTCAAGAACGGCACTAAACAGTGTGTGATTTGAAAATGTTTGATCCCTTTAATTAGTGTGAAAAATAAATTTGATGGAGGTTATCGGACAGACTTGATCTCGCTCCTCACGTATTCCCGGTGCAATGGGAAACTCAAGGCTTACGTAGTTCTAGCGTATGAAGGCTTGACCTTCAAAAGTGCTTGAGAGATGATTATTTGATTTTATGAAGGCTTGACCTCCAAAAATGCTTAAGAAAAGATTATCTTAAAGATCTTATTTTTGAGAAAATGTTTGAAGATTTTACTTATTCGAAGAGAAATTTAGTTTTAGGAGGGGTCTTTGGCCCTTTCATGCACAAGGCTCGAGGCGGCTAAGGCAAAGACAGGGACTATACGAATTACTAAACGTTGAACAAGAGGTAAACCGCGCCCCATTTAGAGCCCATCTGCGTGAGGCCTAGAATCTCAAATATCAGAAAAAGATATATATTTATATTTTTATTTGAAAAGGACTCAAGTCCACTCATGCACAAGGCCCGAGGCGGCTAAAGGCAAAGACAAAGACCTATATGAACTACTAAATGTTGAGCAACAGTAACCGCCCGTTCCTCCATTTAGGCCCATTGCGTGAGACTCGAAAATCCTAAAATACTTGAAAAAGATTTTTTCGAAACAGAAATATTTTGTGGAAGGCATCAATTTTGAATAAAAAAAGAAAACTTGAAAAAGATTTTTCGTTCCTTTTTTATTGTATTTCCAAATCTTCCGTATTGTATAAACTTTATAAATTTTGAATGTTTATTAATGTTTATGGATTTTCTGAATTTCCTAATATATTTTTTGTAGTTTTCTTTGATTTATTAAATTTTCTATTTTTTGGAAATTTTATTAAATTTCTTAATTTTTAATTTATTTTTTTTTGAATTTTCTAAATTTTTTTATATTTTTTCTTAATTTTCTAAATTTTATTAATTTTCTAATTTTCTATATTTTCTTAATTTTTCTTTATTTTCTAATTTTCTGGAATTTTATATTTTTTTTGGTATATTTTTATGTAATAGTTTTTCATTAAATTTTTATGTTTTTATTTATTTTCTGGAAATTTTTTTAATTTCCTAAATTTTCTATGTTTTTATTAATTTTTGAAATTTTTTATTTAATTTCCTAAATTTTCTATGTTTTTATTAATTTTCCGAAATTTTTATTTAATTTCTTAAATTTTCTATAAAATGGGGACAGAGTAGGGATTACATGAATTCCCAAGGGTATTTTTGTAATTGGTGATTTTATGGCTTGTGGACAGAATTGGAATTATGGAGAATGTTCAAGGGCAATATAGTAATTTTAAGGGTAGGGACATACTGGGAATTTTGGAATTCGAGAGGGGGCAGTGTGGTAATTTTAAGGGCAGGGACATACTGGGAATTTTGGAATTTGATAAGGGGCAGTGTGGTATATTTAAGGGCAGGGACATACTGGGAATTTTGGAATTTGATAGGGGGCAGGGTGGTAGTTTTAAGGGCAGGTTTTAAAGGCAACTCTTTTTGAAAAAAGGGGTTGACAGGAATCGAACTCACCCAGAGTTCGAGGTTACCCAATTAACCAACTTAGCTACGCCTAGATACTGGTCCTAGCCTATTTTCAATAAGTTATGTCCAGAGCCCTCATTAAAATAAATTATGCAGGAAAAAGTTCGAAAGGGGTTCAAGCGAGGACAAGGGTTAAGTAGGCGATTAGCTTAACCACTTGAGCTGCCAGATGATGGTATGTTCTCCACACCTTAAATTATTAACGATACTTGCATGAATGGGTTTCTAGACATGGCACCAAACTACTCAGTATTCAATAGCCTCAACATTCTAGGTGCAAGAATGAAGATACGTTAGTATGGTGGGCACCACGAATGATTCATTATAGTGACATATTGCAAACTCGGCTATCTCGCACATTTGATAAAGTTCCCATAACAGGTTGGTGAGAAGGCCGCCATCATGGTTTGAGCAAGCACCGACTTTCGACCTAGAACCCGGCATGGCTATTGCTTGAGAATGATGAACCTTAAGTCTTCATCACTTGGTTCATGGTTCAAATTCCAAAATCGTGGTACACCTCGGCCCACCAAATGCATGGCCTTTTAGGACTCTTTGGTGACATTATGCTAAATCATTTTCTTCGTACTATGTCCTTGAGAGTCCGCTTTATGAATAAAGGGACATGCCTGGAAGTGGTTTGACAAGATTAGGGACATAATCTGTATGTGGCAAATCGAGGAATTTCATTTTCTTCTCGGTTACGATGCGACCGAATTGGCCAAACGAGATAAGAGGTCTCCCACCACATCCATGTCCTTCCTCCTTCCAATATAAAATCGAAAGCGTGCTAGGATTACGGGCTTATACCGACAATGATAGTTCTTCAAAACTGGAATAGAAATTTCGACACTTGGTCTTGCCAGATCTTATGTTATAGGCACTTCAACTTGCTCAAACATCAAACTATCAAGTTTAGGCGGCTCACAATAAGGGTAAATTCAATTATCATGATGACTGCCATTGTGGTTTTAGGACTTCGGTGCCATTATACACATAGAAGAAATCTATTTGGACAAACTAACATATGCAATGCGTAACATTTTATCGATGATCGACACGGAAAGACTAGTCTGGTCTTTGAAATGGTGTGTTGCCAAAAGCAATTAAGTGTATCGAGACCATGTTTGGTGACCTATTTCATACCTGATTCATCCCCCTAGATCTCAGATTCGCAATTTTGAGAAGAGGTAATAGCTAGTGTTTAACAATAACGTATGAACTTCATTCTATCTCAATTTGAGCTATATTTACCCAAAACCTCAAACACCTTTGTTGGTCCGGACAAAGCATATCATATTATAATAAACAGAGGCTTATGCATGATTAGGATCGAGACCTTTTCATGATTCACCTATCCAATGCCTTCTTCCTCTTGCCTTCAACATTAGTCGAAATCAGACAAGGCTCTCAGCGTGAGGGATGGGAAAGACAACGTGGCGCCTAGTATAAATTCTAATAACCAAGAACCTTCATTCTCAATCTTTTCCAACTGATCACTTATAAGGTTTCATCATTAACTAGGAATTGGCCATGAGGAGAGTTTTGCAAAGGGATCAGACCAAATATGTTCGAGGCTATAGCATCATTCATGATTCAAGGATCTTCATTAGCTTGTAACCTTGTTCTGTATAATTTCATTTCCTTGTTCGAATCGATCTTTTTTTTTTTAAAATTTCCCATCATACTCGTGGTGGAGAAGATTTAGTCTCATTATCTTACAATGTTTGCAGTAATTGATTCATATCGAGTAGCGATAGAATTCACCATAGTCTACATACTTCATTTACAACGATGTGTTCAAAAGAGGAGGCAAGAATTCAATCATATAATCAAAGGAGAAAGGATAATTGACTTTGTGACTATGAATGTTGCCTAGGCTGAGGTTAACTGCTTGAGTGCCAGCTTTTCTTTCTTACAATAGAGTAGCGAACAATGCTCAATCAAGAACCGGTTACTCTCTTCTCCACTTGGTTGAGTCGAGCATGTAGGTGATGGAAATTCCTCAAGAAACACCAATATTCTCCTTCTTTTTTGTCGGGAGAAAGTGAAGAAGAAGAAGTCCCTCCAAGAACACCTTCTCCCTTCTTTAATAGGACACCGCTCTCCGCATCGCACCAATCTTGATTGATTCTTGGAATGATGAGAGGATTCCTAAGCAGAGCCAACACCGAGGTTCAGAGATATTGCCCGAGATCTCTTCCAACCACCAAAGAGATCGAGGATTTTTTTTGAATCCAGTCCAAAGCCCTCCAAGAGAAGAAAAGTTAATTTTCTTCAATTTCAGAAGAAGCTCTTCAAAAGAAAAAGACGCCTCCAACACCTTCACTCTGTTTTATATCTCCAGCCAAACCCTCCTTTCTTTTTTTTTTGTCCTTCTTTGCAAATAAACAAAACTTGGCTATTTCTTTTATTTTGCATTTTCACCCTTTTCCCTTTTTTTAGTTTTGGCCTCTTTTAAAATTTTCCAAAAGCGAGAAAAATAAATAATTTTTATTTCATTTCTGTTTTTCATTATTTTTATTATTATTATTTTTTCAGAATTATTTTTTCTGTAATCACTTTTTATTTATTTATTCCACTTATTTATTCATTTATTCATTTTTTATTTTATTTATTTTTCTTTTGGTTCAAAATTTTCAGATTTTAATTTTGTTTATTATTATAAATTTTTATACTTTTTATTTGGTTGTTAAAAGAAACTAAATGACTTTTGTCTGCTTTTTTTGTTTTTTTGTTTTCTTTCGCTTGTTTTTCTTTTTTTTCTCGTTCTAAATTATTTTTTATTTTTTTTCGTTTTTCTTTCGGATTATTAGTTTTGAATTCTTTCCCTTTGACTATAAATTAATTCATTTTGGATTAATCACCTAAAAGAGGGTCTCGGACATAATTGGGTGTTTACAGTTTGCCCCTCTTTACTTGTTTCCTTACTAGATAATGTGAGAAGCGATTCTCTGAATTATCGTGGTAGGAAATGAGTAAAGACGTGAACACCTCATGTCCGAGACAAACTTTTTTGAAAAGAAAACTCAAGAGTGTTGTGATGCCGAAATTGTATGAGACGAGCATGGGAGGCCCGACAACACAGCCTAAAAGCGAAGAAATCTAAACTACGGCGGCCCGACAACATAGGCCTAAAAGCGGTAAATCTAATCTAGGGCGGCCTGACAACATAGGCCTGAAAAGCAGTAAATCTAATCTAGGGCGGCCTGACAACATAGGCCTAAAAGCGATAAATCTAAGCTAGGGCGGCCTGACAATATAGGCCTAAAAGCCGGTAAATCTAATCTAGGCGCTCGACAACATAGGCCCTAAAAAGCGAGTGAATCTAATCTCTCGGCCCGACAACATAGGCCTAAAAGCAGTAAATCTAATCTAGGCGGTGCCCGACAACATAGGCCTAAAAAGCGTGAATCTAATCTACGGCGGCTCGACAACATAGGCCTAAAAAGCGAAAATCTAATCTAGGGCGGCGACGACAACATAGGCCTAAAAAGCGAAGAATCTAATCTAGGGCGGCCGACAACATAGGCCTAAAAAGTAATAAATCTAATCTAGGCGGCTGACAACATATAGGCCTAAAAGCGATAAATCTAATTAGGCGCTCGACAACATAGGCCTGAAAAGCAAAGTAAAGTTAAGATGCGATGCTTTAGCCCGACAACATAGGGAGTGAGTGAGTAAAGGTGTGATGCTTTAGCTCGACAACATAGGCAGTGAGTGCGGAAAGTAGAGGTAATGCTGGCATGGCGACATAGGGCCAGTGAGCAAGATGCGGAGATGTAATGCTTTATGGCCTCGACAACATAGGCCGGTGAGCAAGATGCGAGAGATGTAATGCTATGGCTCGACAACATAGACGGTGAGCAAGATGCGAGAGATGTAATGCTATGGCGACAACATAGGCAGTGAGCAAGATGCGCAGAGATGTAATGCTATGGCTCGACAACATAGGCTGAGCAAGATACGAGATATAATGCTATGGCCGACAACATAGGCAGTGAGCAAGAATGCAAAGATGTAATGCTTTAGGCGACAACATAGGCCAGTGAGCGGGAAATGCGAGATGTAATGCTATGGCCTCGACAACATAGGCCAGGTGAGCAGGAATGCGGATGTGATGCTATGGCCCGACAACATAGGCCGATGAGCAAGATGCGAGAGATGTAAACTTGAGGAGGCCCACAACACAAAGACAAAAGGTGCGAAAAATAATCTTGATGAGGCCGACAACATAGGCCAAGGTCAAGAAGAAATAAACTTGATGAGGCGACAACATAGGCCAATGAGCAAGAATGCAAAAGATGTAATGCCTTAGCGACAACATAGGCCAGTTGAGCAGGAAATGCGAGGATGTAATGCTATGGCCCGACAACATAGGCCGATGAGCGGGAATGCGGATGTGATGCTATGGCCCGACAACATAGGGCCGGTGAGCAAGATGCAGAGATGTAAACTTGAGGAGGCACAACATAGGCCAAGTGCAGAAAAATAATCTTGATGAGGCACGACAACATAGGCCAAAGGTGTAAAAGTAAACTTGATGAGGCATTCGACAACATAGGCCAAGATGCGAAAAGTAAACTTGATGAGGCCTGACAAACATAGGCCAAGGTGCGAAAAGTAACTTGATGAGGCACGACAACATAGGCCAAGGTGCGGAAAAATAAACTTGAGGAGGCGACAACATAGGCCAAGATGAAAGAACTTGAGGGACAACATAGGCCAAGAATGACCGATGTATTCTATCTTGTGCTTTGAAGGTTATTTCCTTGAAGAGACTTGGGCAACCATTTTACCCCAGTTTGGAAATTTCTTGATAAGCCGAGAGACGTCTTGATTTGAAAGAACTTTGGGCCAACGTTGCCCCGGATTTGAAGTGGTTTCAATAAACTTGACTTGAATTTTTCGGGCAACCTTGCCCTATTGAATTCAATTGGAGTTGAGGAATTTGGGGGATTGCCTCAACTTGATTTTCTCTCTCGGGCAGATGTTTGCCCAGTTTGAACTTGAATTAGAATTCGGGGGATGACCTCCAAATTAAATCTTGTTGGGCAAGCTTTTGCCCCAGTTTGATCTTTTGATCGAGAGTTTGAGGATAACCTCAATTAAATTTTCAGGCAAACGTTTGTCCTTTTGGACTTGACTGAGAATTTGAGGGTAACCTCAAATTAAATTTTGTGGGCAAACGTTTGCCCTTCTTTGGACTTGATTCATCATTCGAGGATGACCTCAAATTACATTTTGTTGGGCCAGCTTTTTGCGCGCAGCTTTAAGCTCGATTCGTTTTAATTATGACTAATTGGGCAATTTTACTTGGATCTTAATTAATTTTGAAAAGTGGGTCGCAATGCTTGAATAAAAGATGTTTATGTGTTGTTTTGAATGAGTGAGAAGAATATGATGTTAATGATGCTTGAATAAATGCAGAAATGATGCAGGGTTCTTATTTTAATGCTTGAAATAATTTGATGAAACAGATGTTATTGAATGCAAACCATGAAATGGTGTAAAATCTTTGTTTCTCTTGATTTTTTGATTTTTCTGACACATCCTTCCTCGATAACTCTATAGCTGGTGTGACAAGAATCAAGAATCAGGACGAGTTGGATTGACTCAATTTCGGAGTTTTCTTGGTCAATTCTGTAGATTTGCTTTTGTCAGGATCTTTGAGATCCCACAGTGATCAGTATCATTTAGTAAGACACACTCCCCATTTTTTTTTTGCATCATGGCTAGTAGGAAGATGAATCCTTGGGAAACAATCCTAACGGTCAAGGATTCATCCGACTTGTCATAACTTTTTAAAATTAATCCTTTTTATTTTTACATTTTTCACATCTCTTTTTGGCATTGCGCTATTGAGGGGTGTGAGGTGATTCTGGATGGTTAATGAAAAATATAGAGAAGGTGTGCAAAGGATGTTTGAGGTAGTGTACTTGAAAGGGAAAGATGACAAAAGATGTGGGTTCGATTGCCCAAATGGCACCTTTTGGTGAAAATACCAATGCTGCTTTTCATAATCTTGATTGTCGAATTAGCCACACTTGAGAAATGGAAAAATTTTGCCCCAGTTTTAGGAAGATATGAGGTGCGAAATGTCATGTTGTCCTCCGGGGCTCTTGGATTGACCTTGATTTTTGCCTGGTTGTTCATTTGAGTTTTAACCCAGCAGTCTTTCATTTCGCCCTAACCTTTGCCTGGGTCGCCACTTACGGGTTTTCGACACTAGCGGGCCTTTGTTTGATTATGCCCTAACTTTTGCCTAGGTCTCTTTTTGAAGATTGTTGACTTAGCGGGCTCCTAATATGATCGTGCCTAACTTTTTCCTAGGTCGCCTCTTGATTGTTGACTAGCGGGCTCTTGCTTGATTGTGCCAACTTTTTCCCTAGGTCGTTCTTAATTGTTGACCTAGCGGGCTTTGCTTGATTGTGCTAACTTTTGCCTAGGTCGTCCTTGCAGTTTTCGACCTAGCGGGCCTTTTGCTTGGTTGTGCCCTAACTTTTGCCTAAGTCGTTCTTGAGGATTGCTGACTTAGCGGGCTTTTGCTTGTTTGTGCCCTTAACTTTTGCCTAGGTCTCTTTGGAGGGTTGTCGACCTAGCGGGCTCTTTATATGATCTTGACTTTTTTTCAATTGTTGTTGTAAACCGGCAAGATCTTTTTCTAATCGTGACTTTGTCAATCATTATTTTGAACTTTAACCCTACTCTTGCCTGGATTCTTTTAGCTTTTAATCCAGCGGGTTTCTTTTCTTCTTGAATTTCATGTTTTGACCTTAATTTTGCCTAGATTATTATTTTTTACTTTAATCAAGCGAGGTCCTCTTCTTTTCCTTGAATTTTGGAATTTTGACATCGACCTTGCAAAAGTCATCTTGGTTTCTAATTCAGCTGATCCTTTCTTGCATCCCTAAATTTTGGCTCGGATTTAGACTTGATTCAGCGGGATATTTTTTGTTTGACAATACACCTTGAATGGTGATCTAAGAATCCCTTGTTGTTTATTCTGCTTCCTCATTGGGCTTTTTCTTTAAGCTTGATTAATCGACGTTCAAGATTATTTATTACAGCACTTGCATCCTCACCAATTGGTATTTTATTGCTTGGGTATAGGAATAAGAAGTGGGTTGAAGAGATAAAAAGAATGGTAAATTTTTGGAAGTAAAGCTAAAATGTAAAGCACGTGCTCGGTGATATGAAAAATGTAATTTTGTATTTATTCATTGTTGTTTATTTACAAAAGATTAACTTTTTGAAAAATATGACAATTTTGGATGAGTATCCTCGACAGCTTGATTTGCACAAAGCAACCGGTCGTACTATTCTCATTTTTCTTAGCCAGCGGATGAGCTCTTATGATTCAAAGACTTGGATTAGGAGTGATTTCCCCAAAGTCTAAAAGTTAGCATCAATGGAGCCTTGCACCTTATGCTTAACCTGGCGTAGTTTTTGTTGAATGACCAATGTACCCGTGATGGTAGTTACATATGGCATTTTCATCGTACCATTTAGGGTATGGTGGTTCTTGTGGTTTTAGCGGGTATGGAACCACTAGAGAGTTCTCGGTTATTGAGGTAGTAGTTCGATTAGGTCATTGGGATGGGATCAAATCGACAAAAGATCCTTCTCCTTCTTTTGGTTTCGGCTAGAATTTGAGCTCATGGCTTGTGTTTGGACCGTATATGGTGCGGGCGGTCGGTTACTTGGGTAAGGATATGGTGTGTAAGGTGTGTATGGTGTATATCGTCCTTGACCGAGCTACATTATAAGCGTCATCCGCCTCTTCTTTCTAGAAAGGGCATCAACCTGTCCTTGTGGCAGTTGTGCGTGATTTTTCCTCGACGCGTACCATCCTCGATCCTTTCTCCAATGATGACGACATCGAGAAGCTAGGAGTCATACCGCCAATCATCTTGTCATAGAAAGGATCTTGGAGTGTGTCAATGAATGTCGACCGGCTCTTTCTCGGATAATGGAGGTTGTACTTGAGCGGCTAACTCCCTCCATCTTTGAGCATCGCTAAAGGTCTCATCTCCTTTTGGCCATATTCCTGGAGTTGGGTTCGATCGGGGGCCATCTCACGCGTTGTCTGGTATTGTTTGAGGAAGGCCTCGCGGATCCTTCCACGAACGGATGTGGGTCCGTTTCTGTTGTGTATACCGGTTAGCGGTAGTCCAGTTAAGGCTGTCTTGAAAGAAATGGACAAACGGTTTATGCGTCGTGCATGCAAGGAGACATCTTCTGCGATGACATGGCCAGTGGGCTCTTCGGGCAGCTAGTGGGGTTCCTTGATACTTCTCGAATTCGGGAACCTTGAATTTGGGAGGGATTACTATGTACGGAACCAAGCATAGGGTTAGCCGGGCGTCTCTGGCTTCATAAGTACTCCCCTCATTGCCTTGATTCTTTCCTCTAGGATTCTCCATTTTTTAATGCCCTCATTCGAAGGATGATGTGGGTATTCCTCGAGGCACGGGGTAAAGTTGGAAAAATGGTGTGTGCAGATGAGGCCCCTTGGGTGAACATAGGGTGCGTTCCCCCAACCGCTGCTTGCAGGCTTGTGAGGTGGTGTTTAGCGGTAGGTTATGTGTTTGGGTTTGTGTTTGGGCTTGTGTTTGGTTATATGAGGGTGCATGCCCATGAGGAAACCCATGATGAACTCCTTCGGTTGGCGGAGGCATAGTTGATGGTGGAGTGAAGCGGGGAGGTGTGATAGGTCGTATTGTTTCTTTCGGCAAGGATTTCATCGCCTCCTTTTGTTTTGACAATTGGATGGCCTCCATTAGCTTGGCCACCTGCTCTTTTCAAGTGATTTGACCTCATTTCTCAACTCCTCATTTTGTCTCTCCAGCTCATCCATGACTTTTGATTGTGCACGAGTCCTATAAGGATGTCGAGGAAGTTGTGTTTTTCCAATTTTTCTGTTAAAGTTTGAAAATTAATTTTTTTAAAAAAAAATAGTGTGAATTAAAAATCCTGAATGATAAAAAATGTTGATGCTCAATGAGTATGAATATGTGGAATGATTTTTTGAAATTCTATGAATGAATGAATGAATCAATGCTTTATGCAAATAATTTTATGATTTTTGAAGCTTGACCATTTGAAAATAAATTAGAGTTGTTTTATCTATTCATCTTAAACAAATTTATTTTTTTTGGAGTTTTGGTTTTTTATTTTACTAGAACAACCTTTAGTTTTGTTTTTAGAAAAACTTTTTAGTTTTGCTAGAATCTTTTAGAAAGCATTCTTTAGGTTTCGAAATTTCGTTTCTATCCTATTGAAACTTTTTATCTTTCGGTATTTTCAAAAGATTATTTTCCTAATTTTTCTATTTCTGAGACACCCATTTAAGTTTTCTTTAGAGTCTTTTCAATATTTTCAAAATATTTTCCTAATTTTTCCTAGGAATTTTCTCTTTCTATTTCGGTTTTCTTGATTTTATTTGGTATCTTCCCCAATTGTAGCCTTCAAATCCCTTGTGTCTTGAAAGGGGTGTGTGTGCCCTCTTTGCTTCTTATGTAGGTTACCCGTCCTAAGGATCTACGGCCTTTTATATGAACCTCTCAAAGGTGGTTTGTAATCCCGAGGTATAAGAGATCACTTTAGAGCCCAGTTCCGAGTTCATAATGCTTGCCACAACAAGAGAGAAGTAGCCACTAGTTCAGGGGCATTATGAATAGGATGCACTCCAGTCCGGGATTTTCACGATAGCCACACAGACGAGGCCCCAGGCAATGACACCACTAGATCCCTCAATCCTAGAAGGCTGACTCAGACCCGGGTATAGGGCCCCACTCATGATAAATGCATATGCAACGTATGAGGGCACATATAAATTTGGGATACCTGCAATTGGGGAAATTGAAAATAGATATATATAGCAATTTATTGTTTGTCTATCTAGGGTTATGGAGAATAAACAAACACAACAAATAAGTAAACAAACAAATAGATAAATGAATCGCAATTAAACGGTGAAGGGATCAACATTAAAACACTCCAAATTGTTGGGCTTGACTCTCTATCCCAGTGGAGTCGCCATCTGTCATAACCGTAATTCCACGAGAGACAACAACTCGCTGAAAATTTGAAAATGTGTTTTATGATAATGTGGAGTCGCCACCAATTTTTATTTAAGGAAAAGATTTGGAAAAAAACCCGACTTCAAGAATGAGCTTCTAAGTTCGGGAGTCGGTTACAAAAGTAAGGAAGGTGTTAGGCACCTTACTTTCATGTTCAAGAACGGTACCCTTAAACTGAGTGTGTGATTGGAAAATGTTTGATCCCTTTAATTAGTGTGAAAAATAAATTTGATCGAGGTTAGCTCCGACAGACTTGATCCTGCTCCTACGTATTCCCCGGTGCAATGGGAAACTCAAGGCTTACGTAGTTCTAGCGTATGAAGGCTTGACCTTCAAAAGTGCTTGAGAGATGATTATTTGATTTTATGAAGGCTTGACCTCCAAAAATGCTTAAGAAAAGATTATCTTAAAAATCTTATTTTTGAGAAAATGTTTGAAGATTTTACTTATTCGAAGAGAAATTTTAGTTTTAGGAGGGGTCTTTGGCCCACTCATGCACAAGGCTCGAGGCGGCTAAGGCAGCACAGGGACCTATACGAATTACTAAACGTTGAACAAAGTAAACCGCCAGTTCCCCATTTAGAGCCCATCGCGTGAGGCCTAGAATCTCAAATATCGAAAAAGATATATATTTATATTTTTATTTGAAAAGGACCTCAAGTCCATTCATGCACAAGGCCCGAGGCGGCTTAAGGCAAAGACAAAGACCTATATGAACTACTAAATGTTGAACAAAGGGTAGACGCCGGTTCCCCCATTTAGGGCCCATTTGCATGAGACTCGAAAATCCTAAAATACTTGAAAAAGATTTTTTGAAAACAGAAATATTTTGTGGAAGGCATCAATTTTGAATAAAAGAAAACTTGAAAAGATTTTTCGTTCCTTTTTTATTGTATTTCGAAATCTTCCGTATTGTATAAACTTTATAAATTTTGAATGTTTATTAATGTTTATGGATTTTCTGAATTTCTAATATATTTTTTTGTAGTTTTCTTTGATTTATTAAATTTTCTATTTTTTGGAAATTTTATTAAATTTCTTAATTTTTGTAATTTATTTTTTTTGAATTTTCTAAATTTTTTTATATTTTTTTCTTAATTTTCTAAATTTTATTAATTTTCTAATTTTCTATATTTTCTTAATTTTTCTTTATTTTCTAATTTTCTGGAATTTTATATTTTTGGTATATTTTTATGTAATAGTTTTTCATTAAATTTTTATGTTTTTATTTATTTTTGGAAATTTTGTTTAATTTCCTAAATTTTCTATGTTTTTATTAATTTTCTGAAATTTTTATTTAATTTCCTAAATTTTCTATGTTTTTATTAATTTTCCGAAATTTTTATTTAATTTCTTAAATTTTCTATAAAATGGGGACAGTAGGGATTTATGAATTCAAAGGGTATTTTTGTAATTGGTGATTTTATGGCTTTCAGGGATTTAATGTGGAATTATGGAGAATGTTCAAAGGGCAATATAGTAATTTTAAGGGTAGGGACATAACGGGAATTTTGGAATTCGAGAGGGCAGTGTGGTAATTTTAGGCGAGGGACATACTGGAATTTTGGAATTTGATAAGGGGCGATTGTGGTATATTTAGGGGACATATTGAATTTTTGAATTTGATAGGGGGCGGTGGTAGTTTTAAGGGCAGGTTTTAAAGGCAACTCTTTTGAAAAAAGGGTTGTGGAATCAACCACGACCCGGGAGTTTGAGGTTACCCAATTAACCAACTTAGCTACGCCTAGATACTGGTCCTAGCCTATTTTCAATAAGTTATGTCCAGAGCCCTCATTAAAATAAATTATGCAGGAAAAAGGTGCAAAGGGGGTTCGAAGCGAGGACCAAGGGGTTCTGTGGGCGATTAGCTTAACCACTTGAGCTGCCCAGGATGGTAGTATGTTCTCCACACCTTAAATTATTAACGATACTTGCATGAATGGGTTTCTAGACATGGCACCAAACTACTCTGGTATTCAATAGCCTCAACATTCTAGGTGCAAGAATGAAGATACGTTAGTATGGTGGGCACCACGAATGATTCATTATAGTGACATATTGCAAACTCTGGCTATCTGCACATTTGATAAAGTTCCCATAACAGGTTGGTGAGAAGGCTGCCACTGGTTTGAGCAAGCACTGACTTTCGGCCTAGAACCAGCATGGCTATTGCTTGAGAATGATGAACCTTAAGTGCTGCTACTGGTTCATGGTTCAAATTCAAAATTCGTGGCCACCTCAGCCACCAAATGCATGGCCTTTTAGGACTCTTGGTGACATTATGCTGAAATCATTTTCTTCTGTACTATGTCCTTGAGAGTCTGCTTATGAATAAAGGGACATGCCTCCTGGAAGTGGTTTGACAAGATTCGGGACATAATCCTGTATGTGGCAAATCTGAGGGAATTTCATTTTCTTCTCAGTTCTGATGCAGACTGAATTGGCCAAACAGATAAGAGGTCTCCCACCACATCCATGTCCTTCCTCCTTCCAATATAAAATCGAGTGCAGGCTAGGATTACAGGCTTATACTGACAATGATAGTTCTTCAAAAAACTGGAATAGAAATTTCCTGACACTGGTGCTGTATCTTATGTTATAGGGCACTTCAACTTGCTCAAACATCAAACTATCAAGTTTCAGACGACCACAACAGGGTAAATTCAATGATCATGATGACTGCCATTGTGGTTTTAGGACTTCTGGTGCCATTATACACATAGAAGAAATCTATTTGGACAAACTAACATATGCAATGCAGAACAATTTTACTGATGATCTGACACGGAAAGACTAGTCTGGTCTTTGAAATGGTGTGTTGCCAAAAGCAATTAAGTGTAATCATCATGTTTGGTGACCTATTTCATACCTGATTCATCTAGATCTCTCAGATCTGCAATTTTGAGAAGAGGTAATAGCTAGTGTTTAACAATAACTGTGTAAGGAACTTCATTCTATCTCAATTTGAGCTATATTTACCCAAAACCTCAAACACCTTTGTTGTGTCTGGACAAAGCATATCATATTATAATAAATCTGCCAGGCTTATGCATGATCAGGATCGAGACCTTTTCATGATTCACCTATCCAATGCCTTCTTCCTCTTGCCTTCAACATTAAGCTGAAATCAGTACAAGGCTCTCACTGTGAGGGATGGGAAAGACAACGTGGCAGCTAGTATAAAATTCTGAATAACCAAGAACCTTCATTCTCAATCTTTTCCAACTGATCACTTATAAGGTTTCATCATTAACTAGGGAATTGGCCATGAGGAGAGTTTTGCAAAAGGGATCAGACCAAATATGCCCGAGGCTATAGCATCATTACTGATTCAAGGATCTTCATTAGCTTGTAACCTTGTTCTGTATAATTCTCATTTCCTTGTTCCAGAATCGATCTTTTTTTTTTAAAATTTCCCATCATACTCGTGCAGGGAGAAGATTTAGTCTCATTATCTTACAATGTTTGCAGTAATTGATTCATATCAGAGTAAGCGATAGAATTCACCATAGTCTACATACTTCATTTACACTGATGTGTTCAAAAGAGGAGGCAAGAATTCAATCATATAATCAAAGGAGAAAGGATACGAATTCTGACCTGTGACTATGAATCTGCCTAGGCTGAGGTTAATCTGTTTGAGTGCAAAGCTTTTCTTTCTGCTACAATAGAGTAGCAGAACAATGCTCAATCAAGAACCGGTTACTCTCTTCTCCACTTGGTTGAGTCGAGCATGTAGGTGATGGAAATTCCTCAAGAAACACCAATATTCTCCTTCTTTTTGTCAGAGAAAGTGAAGAAGAAGAAGAAGTCCCCTCCAAGAACACCTTCTCCCTTCTTTAATAGGACACCGCTCCAGTACTGCACCAATCTTGATTGATTCTTGGAATGATGAGAGGATTCCTAAGCAGAGCCAGCACCAGAGTTCAGAGATATTGCCCGAGATCTCTTCCAGCCACCAAGAGAGATCAGAGGATTTTTTTTGAATCCAGTCCAAAGCCCTCCAAGAGAAGAAAAGTTAATTTTCTTTCAATTTCCAGCAGCAAGCTCTTCAAAACAGAAAAAAGACGCCCCCTCCAACACCTTCACTCTCTGTTTTTATATCTCCAGCCAAACCCTCCTTTTTTTTTTTTTTGTCCTTCTTTGCAAATAAACAAAACTTGGCTATTTCTTTTATTTTGCATTTTCACCCTTTTCCCTTTTTTAGTTTTGGCCTCTTTTGCAAATTTTCCAAAAAGCAGAAAAATAAATAATTTTTATTTCATTTCTGTTTTCATTATTTTTATTATTATTATTTTTTTCAGAATTATTTTTTCAGAATCAGCTTTTATTTATTTATTCCACTTATTTATTCATTTATTCATTTTTTATTTTATTTATTTTTCTTTTGGTTCAAAATTTTCAGATTTTAATTTTGTTTATTATTATAAATTTTTATACTTTTTATTTGGTTGTTAAAAGAAACTAAATGACTTTTGTCTATTTTCTGTTTTCTGTTTTTTGTTTTCTGCTTTCTGCTTGTTTTTCTTTTTTTTCTGTTCTAAATTATTTTTTATTTTTTTTCGTTTTTCTTTCGGATTATTAGTTTTGAATTCTTTCCTTTGACTATAAATTAATTCATTTTGGACTAATCACCTAAAAGAGGGTCTCGGACATAATTGGGTGTTTACAGTGTGTTTGTTGTGTTAGTCTCTGTTTGTATTTAACTTGTTTGTGTGTGTCTCTATGTGTGTATTTAACTTGTTTGTGTGTTTGTTCTAAGTGCTCATTATTGTTGTGTGCTAGTGTGTAAGTAGTTTTCTATTTGTATTATTTTGTTGATTTAGGGTTTAGGGTTAAGCGTGTGTATGTTTGTTGTGTGTTTCTATTTTATGACTAAGTGTGTATACATCTATTGCTTATGTTGTAAATTTATATTTTTTTTTATGTTGTGTGTGTTGCTTTTTTGCATACTTTTTGCGTACGTGACTTGAATGTGTGCATGTGTGAAGTATGTTGTTAGTGATTATGTATATTTGTTACTGTTTGTGTTTTTTTTTATGACTAAGTATGTGTGTTGTGCGTGTGTTTGTATTTCTTGTGCATGTGTTTGTATGTGTTTTTTGTATGGTGTGTATGAATGTCTATATGTGTTTTTAGTTTGTGTGTTTCTTCATTGTTTGCGTTTGTTTGCCTGTGTCCTTTATCTGTGGGTATTTTGTTTGCTCTGTTTGTAAGTTATATACAAATGTGTGCTTGTTGAATGCGTGTATATAATCATTGTAAGTATTGTGTTTTTATAGTAGTGTTTGGATTTTATTTTTTTTGTGGTGAGTATGCTTCAATTGTGTAAGTGCTTGTTGTATACTACCGTTTGTTGCATGTGTAGGTATTATTTTTGTTTGTGTTCTTATCCATTATTTGTAAGTAACCAAGATCGGGATCACTATTAGGACCAAGACCAGGATTAATCTTGGGACCAAGATCAATACTAGGACTAGCAGCTGGATCAGTAACAAGTCTAGGTCTAAGAGTAGAAGGAGGACTAGGATTAGTACTAAGACCAGCACTGGGACCAATAATAGGTCCATGACCAAGATCAGTATTAGGACATGAACTAGGATTGGTACTACGACCAGGAGCAATAGTAGGACCAGAACCAGGATCACTATTGGGACTAAGGCCAGTAGTAGCACTAGGACGAGCATCAATATTGGGACTAGGACCAATATTAACACCAGGACCAGGATTAGTGTTGGCACCATAACTAGTAGTAGGACAAGGCCTAGTACTAGGACCTGGACCAGGAGTAAGACTAGAACCAGGAGCACTATTGGAACTAGGACTTGTCGTAGCACTAGGACCAGCATCAATGTTGGGATTAGGACCAGTAGTAAGACAAGAGCTAGGATCAATACTGGGACCAACACCGGTAGTAGCACTAGGATCGGTACTACAACCAAGTCTAGTAGTAAGACCAGGACCAGGAAAAATAGTAGGATGAGTACTAGCATCAAGATCAGTAGTAGGACCATGACCAGGATCAGTCCTAAGAACGGTATCAGTAATGAGACCAGCACTAGGATAAGTACTGGGAACAATACCAATAGTACTTATCTTGGTCCTTATGCTACCATAGGTCTTGGTCTTAGTCCTAATCCTACTAGTAGTCCTGGTGGTAGTACTGGTCTTGCACCTTGTGCTACTACTAATCTTGGTTCTGGTGCTACTACTGGTCCTGGTCTTGGTGCTGGTACTTATCCTGGTCCTAGTCCAACTATTGGACCTAGTCCCAGTACTGATCGTGTTCTTGGTCCTACTACTGGCCCTTTTTCAAGTAGTAATCCTGGTCTTAGTCCTATTATTATATGTGGAGCAATTATTGATCCTGGTCTTAGTCCTACTAATTGTCTTGGTTCTAGTACTTAACCTGGTCCAGGTCCTCCCATTGGATCTGGTCCCAAAACTAATACTAGTCCTCGTCCTACTACTGGTCCTGGTCCAAGTATTGATCCTAGTCTTGGTCCTAGTATTTGAACTTTGTGCATGTCTATGGCTTATGCATGTGTTTGTTTGTATTCTTTATGTTGTACATTTAAATGTCTATATATGTTGTTTGTATGTGTATTTGTTAATTGTGTGCTGGTTATGTGTGTTGTTTAAAAGTATTTATGTATGCATTTGTTGTCTGAGCTCCACTTCTTTATGTTGTATTTTATCATTATGTGCATATGTGTTAGGTGTTTGTGTGTTTCTTTGTTGTTTGTGCTTGTTTTCTTGTGTTCTTTGTATGTGTATTTTGTATGTTGTTTGTTTGTAGGCTTGTTAATGTCTGTATATAATTATTTTACATGAGTTGTGTAAGCTTGAATTGTGTGTATGCTTGTTGTATATGAGTTTTGGTTGTATGTGTGTATGTTTTTTGTTTGTGTTCTTTGTAAGTGTATTTTTTATTTCTATTTGTTTGTTGTTCGTGTGTGGTGGTTGTTTATCTAAAAGTGATGGTTATTTGTATGTGTATGTTATGTTCTTGTGAGTGTGCATGTCGTATATATTGTTTGTAATTTGTACCCTGTGATACGTATGTATGTTTTGTTTAGATATGTTTGTTTAGGAGTGATATTTTTATGTGTCTATGTTTTATTTGTTTGTGTGCATGTATTTTATTTGAATATGTGTGTTTGTTGTGTTAGTCTCTATGTATGCATTTAACTTGTTTGTGTGTTTGTTTTATGTTCTCATCGTTGTTGTGGGCTAGTGTTTATATAGTGTTGTGTTTTATATTAGTGTTTTGGCTTACGAATTACGGTTAAATGTGTGTATGTTTGTTGTGTGTTTTAATTTTATGGCTAAGTATGTATGCATCTATTGCTTATGTTGTAAATTTTTCTTTCTTTTGTTATGTGTGTTAATTGTTTGCGTAATTTGCGTATATAGTGTTTTAATTCATGGTCCAGTTCTAAGAGTAGAAGGACGACCAGGACCAGTACTAGGACCGAGATTGGGACCAATAGCAGGTCTAGGACCAAAATTAGTACTAATACATGGACCATGATCAGTAGAACGACTAGGACTGGTAGTAGGACAAAAACTAGGATTACTGTTGGGACTTGGGCCAATAGTAGCACTAAGACAAGCATGAATATTGTGACCAGGACTATTATTAGCACCAGGACCAATATTAGTATTGGGACCAGTACTAGAGTAAGACAAGGACCAGTAGTAGGGCCAAGACCAAGAACAGCAGTAAGACCAGAATCAGGAATAGTATTGGGACTAGACCATTAATAGCGCTAGGATCAGTATCAATATTGGGGCCAGGACCAACAGTGGCACCAAAACCACGATTAGTCCTAGAACAAGGACTAGTAGTAGGACCAGGACTCGGACCAATAGTAGGTTAAAAACCAGGATCAATACGAGACCAACACCAGTAATAGAACCAGGTACAATAGTAAGACAATTACTAGGTCGAGTAATAGGATCAGGACCAGGTCTAGTAGTCGGACCTAGACTAAGACCAATAGTAGCACCACGAATAAGATCAATACTAGCATTAGGACCAGAATAGAACCATGATCAGGATCAATCCCAATACCAGGATCGGTAAATAGATTAGCACCGAGATAAGTACATGGAACAATACCAGCAGTAGTGATCCAGGTCTTGGTGCTACTATTGGTCCTTGTCCTGGTCTTGGTCATACTGCTAGTCCTGGTGGTAGTATTGATCCCGCTCCTTGTGCTACTGTCGCAACCGTAATTCCGACGAGACGACGAACTCGCTGAAATTTTGAAAATGAATTGTTTTGATGAATGTGGAGTCGCCACCAAATTTTTTTAGGGAAAAGATTTGGAAAAATCCTGGATGAGATTTAGGTTCGGGAGTCAGTTACGAGTGGGGAAGGTGTTAGGCACCCCACTCGCCTGTTCCGGAGAACAGTACCCTTAAATTGAGTGTGTGATTATTTGAAAATAGTTTGATCCCTTTTATTAGAGTGAAAATAAATACTTGATGGAGGTTAGCCTGACAGGACTTGATCCTGCTCCTACGTATTCCCTGGTGCAATGGGAAACTCAAGGCTTACGTAGTTCTGGTTATGTTTTGAAAGCTTGACATTTGAAAGTGTTTCAAAGAGTGTTTGAAATGTGCTCGAAGGCTTGACCTTCGGAGCTACTTGGAAAGTAAAAATAGCTTGACTATTTTTAAAAACTATTATTAGGAGGGCGATCCTCATCCACCTATGCACAGGGCCCAAGACAACTACGGCTGCACTTGGACCCATACGAATCTCTAAACAACGAACAACAGAAAAAGCTACCAGTTCGTGCTTAGAGCTCGTCGCGTGAGATTAAGAATCGGAAAACAAGATTTTTTATTTTGAAAATCGTGGAATAAGAATGAGCCAGGTTTTTACTTTGTAAAAAGGAAAGGCAACCCTAATCCACATATGCACAAGGCCCAAGACAACTACGGCTGCACTTGGACCCATACGAATCTCTAAACAACGAACAACAGAAAAAGCTACCAGTTCGTGCTTAGAGCTCGTCGCGTGAGATTAAGAATCACAAAACAATATTTTTATTTTTGAATAACGATGAATGAAAAACACAAGACACAAATAATTATTAGAAATTTAAGAGGGAATTTATCAATTAAGGAATTTTATGAGAATACTTGATAATCTTGAATTTATTTAGGAATTAAAGAATTTTTTATGAATTATTTAGGAATTTTGGAATTTTTTATTTCTGGAATTTTTTATTAATTTTCAAGATTTTTAGAATTTTTTGGAAATTAGGGGCAGATTTGTAATTTTTGGAAACTTGGGGGCAATTTTTGTAATTTTTTTGGAAATTTGGGGCAGATTGTAATATTTTGGAAACGTAAGGGTTTTAAATGTAATTTTGAAGAGTTTGGGGCTGGTTGTAATTTTAAGAAAATTCTGGGTCTGATTGCAGTTTTAAGTCTGTGCCACGTGTCATCTTGCTCCTGAAACATGAATTCGCCCATGGGTCCCGCAATCTTATGCATTATCCATTATCATAATATGCACTTTGCAAATTAAGGCCAAATACATGTCACGATGTGAGTTTTCTCTATTTATTTTGAGCATTATTCATGGCGGGTCCCACGTTCATTAAATTTGCTCCTTTTTTGCATGTGACTTCACGTTGATGACCATATCTCAGGTGGAATTCTAAATCTCTCTCTTCCTCGCAATTTAATGTATATTATGGGAGGATTGTATTTTGGGCAAAAGCTATTGGAAGGCCCTTAAACTTTCTAAAATCCAAAATTTCAAGCAAGTCATCAAAGTTCTATATGATTGTAGATAGAATAGTGTTTCTTCATCATACATATAATCACCCAAATACCCAGTGGTAGGCTTTTCCTGGATGACAAGGTTACTTTCCAATTTGAAACATTTAGGAGAACTAAGACGCGATGCATATAATTCACTAGTTCTTTGTGATGACTTGAAATCAACGGCCACTTGTACGCCCCTTGTGCTACATGGCGAGGCTGGATTTTCCGGATTTGCACAGACCAAAAACTACTATAAATTGGAAGTGGTTTTAACAACCAGTAGGCTCATTGTCCCTATGGATACAGGCCAACAAATGCATCAATGCTCGATTTTGACAAGATTTCTGACGTCTCATGCATTTAAATCGAGTGTATCATGGTCTAACGTAGCCTAAGATCAGGTATCAACCTTTGGTGATCCTCCACCATATCTTCTGGGTCAAATCTCGACCTCTACAAGAATCAATAATGATCTGTTGTTCATGCCTCGGGATAGAGGTGCTGATATCGTTCGTGGACCTAAGCTTCTTGCAAGCCTAAAAAAGGTTTCTGCTGGCTTCCTAAAGTGAACTCTATGTAGTTACCATGACTGACTTCTCTACGTGAATACCTAGATGATCCAAATGCGGGAATTATATGCAACCAAGAACCCTGGGCTTGTTTTCAAAGCATGCTGTACATCAACTAAGATCGTATATTACTTATCGTTCTTGCAATGATCTTTAACTAACAATGGGACCCCTATACGATCGCTAATACAAGTTTTCTAGCATCGACGACCGGTTTATTAAGATGGATATATATAAACATCAAGGTACATACATACCTGTATGGCGTATCTCGGCGGGTGCACGTCAAGATCTTACGTGAAGCTCAAGGAGATTTCTCCTGCTCCGACACGATGCCTGTTGATTTCTCTAAAAGTGACCTTTTGCTCAAGATTGTAGAAACCAGACTTAGAGCTTGAAGCTACCTCCAGAAACTGTAGTACCCCCCACCAAACTGAAAAAGATCAATGTGAGGCCCTCCTTCTTTTGATAGATCCACCCAAAGTTGAGCCTCGACCCCGATGTCATCCTTCCCCTCTTTTTTTAATTCTCTTTTTTTTTTACCAGTTAGTTTTTTCTGTTTTGGCCAAAATCATTTTTTGTTTTTTTTCAAAACCGTTTTCTGTTATCATTGTTTTATTATATTTAATGTTTTTTTTATTTCTGATTTTAGGTCTAATTTACAAACTGACTTTATTTTATTTTCCAGAAAAACTTTTGTCCGTTTTCTGTTTGTTTGTTTTCTGTTTTCTGTTTGTCTGCTTTTTTCCTTCAGATTTAGATTTTGTATTGGTTTTGAATTCAAATCCTTTTTTAATTATAATTCTAATTCATTTTGAATTTCTTTTATACATTAATCACCTTAAAATGGGTCTCGGACATAATTGGGTGTTTACAGTTTGCCCCTCTTTACTCATTTTCTTATTGGATAATACAAGAAATATTTTCTGTATTATCATGGTAAGAAATGGGTAAAGACGTAAACAGATTATGTCCGAGGCGAGCACCGTGCTAACTTTCTAATCACCATGTCTCTAGGGTTACAGGGCCCATGTGTGAGTCATATAAGGTTTGACTTTGTGTGTTGTGATGTCGAACTTATAAGAAGCTAAAGTATGGAGGCCTGACAACATAGGCCTGAAAGCAGTAAATTTAAACCATATGGTGGCCTGACAACATAGGCCTGAAAGTAGTAAGTCTAAACTACAGGGTGGCCTGACAACATAGGCCTGAAAGTAATAAATCTAAACTACAAGGCGGCCTGACAACATAGGCCTGAAAACGGTAAATCTAAACTATGGTGGCCTGACAACATAGGCCTGAAAGCAGTAAATCTAAACTATGGCGGCCTGACAACATAGGCCTGAAAGCGGTAAATCTAAACTATGGCGGCCTGACAACATAGGCCTAAAAGCGGTAAATCTAAACTATAGCGGCCTGACAACATAGGCCTGAAAGCAGTAAATCTAAGCTATGGCGGCCTGACAACATAGGCCTGAAAGCAGTAAATCTAAACTATGGCGGCCTGACAACATAGGCCTGAAAGCAGTAAATCTAAACTATGGCGGCCTGACAACATAGGCCTGAAAGCAGTAAATCTAAACTATAGCGGCCTGACAACATAGGCCTGAAAGCAGTAAATCTAAACTATGGCGGCCTGACAACATAGGCCTGAAAGCAGTAATGCAAGGATGTAATGCTATGGCCTGACAACATAGGCCACGAATGAATGATGCATTCTACCTTGCGCTTGGAGGTTTTTTGGTACTTGATGATTATTTTTTAGGCGGCTTGGGCAACCATTTTGCCCCAGTTTGGAAATTTCTTGATAACTGAGAGATGTCTTGCTTTGAAAGAATTTTGGGCCAACGTTTTGCTCCAGTTTGGAAGGTCTTTGGTAGTCGAGGAATGCTTTAACTTGAGGGGATTTTGAGCAAGCGTCTGCCCAACGTTTTGGGATTCTAGAATTGAGGATTGCCTCAACCTGAGTTTCCTTGGGCACCTGTGTGCCTTATCTTGAATTTGGAATTGAGGATTGCCTCAACCTGAGTTTTCTGGGCGCATGTTCGCCCTAGTTTGTTCCATGATCTTAAATTGTGTTTGAGGGTAACCTCAAATTGAATTGTGTTGGCAAGCATTTGCCCCAGTTTGGGCTTGACCTAGAGTTTGAGGATGCCCTCAAATTGAATTGTGTGGGCAAGTATTTGCCCCAGTTTGATTTTCTGACGTTGAGGAATTGAGGATAGCCTCAACTTGAATTTTCTAGGCAAGTGTTTGCCCCAATCTTGTTCTTGGTTCAGAATTTGAGGATGGCCTCAAATTAAAATTTTTGTGGGCAGGCGTTTGCCCCAGTTTGGACTTGATCCATAATCTCAAACTGTATTTTTGTGTGGGCAAGCATTTGCCCCAGTTTGAACTTGATTTGGTTTCAAAATATGATTGATTCGGAAAATTTAGTTTTGAAAAATGGGCTATGCAATGCTTGAATAAGGATGCTTTTGTGCTGTTTGAGTAAATGACGAGAATGCAATAATGATGTGGGGTTCTTATTTCGATGCTTGAAATATGTAAAATGATGCAGGATTTTTATTTTGATGCTTGAAATCCTTATTTGATGAAACAGATGCTATTGAATGCAAACCACGAAATGGTGTAAAATTTTTGTTTCTCTTGATTTTTTGATTTTTCTGACACATCCTTCCTCGACAACTCCATAGTGGGTGTGAAAAGAATCAAGAATCAGGACGAGTTGGATTGACTCGATTTCGGAGTTTTCTTGGTCAATTCTGTAAATTTGCTTTTGTCAGGATCTTTGAGATCCCACAATGGTCAGTAGTATTGAATAAGGCACACTCCTTCTTTGGTGGCATCATGGCTGGTAGGAAGACGAATCTTTGGGAAACAGTCATGTCGTGCCGCGGTGGTCGAGGATTCGTCCGACTTGTCATGACTTTTCACAATTAATCCCTTTTTTATTCTTTTTACATTTTTCTTTTCCTTGTGGCACGTGCATTTTGAGGTGTGCAAAGTGATTTTGGATGGTCAATAGAAAAGAAAAGAGAATTTTGAGGTTGTATGTTTTAAGGTAGTGTACTTGAAAGGGAAGGGATGATGAAAGGGGTGGTTTCAATTGCCCAAATGGCATCTTTTGATGAAAAATACCAATGCTGCTTTTCATAATCTTGATTGTCAAATTAACCAAACTTTGAGAAATAGCAAAATTTTGCCCTAGTTTTAGGAACATATGAGGTGCAGAAACGTCATGTTGTCTTGGGATTCCTGGATTGACCTTAATTTTTGCCTGGGTTGTTCTTTTGAGTTTTCAACCCAGCAGGTCTTTCGTTTCGCCCTAACTTTTGCCTAGGTCGCCCTTACGGGTTTTCGACCTAGCGGGCTTTTGTTTGATTATGCCCTAACTTTTGCCTAGGTCTCTTTTGAAGATTTTCGACCCAGCGGGCCTTCTGCTTGATTGCGCCCTAACTTTTGCCTAGGCCACCCTTACGGGTTTTCGACCTAGCGGGCCTTTTGCTTGGTTCTGCCCTAACTTTTGCCTAGGTCGCCCTTACGGGTTTTCGACCTAGCGGGTCTTCTGCTTGATTGTGCCCTAACTTTTGCCTAGGTCTTTAGGATTTTTGACCTAGCGGGTTCTTTATATGATCCTGACTTTTGCCTGAATTGTTGTTGTAAACCAGCAAGACCTTTTTCTAATCATGACTTTGTCAATCATTATTTTGAACTTTAACCCTACTTTTGCCTGGATTGTTGTTGTAAACCGGCAAGACCTTTTTCTAATCATGACTTTGTCAATCATTATTTTGAACTTTAACCCTACTTTTGCCTGGATTCTTTTAGCTTTTAATCCAGCGGGTTTCTCTTCTTCTTGAATTTCATGTTTTGACCTTAATTTTGCCTGGATTATTATTTTTACTTTAATCCAGCAGGTCCTCTTCTTTTCTTTGAATTTTGAATTTTGACATCGACCTTGCCAGGGTCATCTTGGCTTCCAATTCAGCGGATCTTATTTTCCATCCCTAAATTTTGCCTGGATTTAGACTTGATTCCAGCGGGATGTTTTATTTGACAAGACACTTTGAATAGGGATCTAGAATCCCTGGTTGTTATTCTGCTTCCTCATTGGGATTTTTTCTTTGAGCTTGATTAATCCGACGTTCAAGATTACTCATTACAGCATTAGCATCCTCACCAATTGGTATTTTATTGTTTGGGTATAGGAATAAGAAGTGGGTTGAAGAGATAAAAAGAATGGTAAATTTTTTAGAAGTAAAGCTAAAATGTAAAGCACGTGCTCAAGTGATATGAAAAATGTAATTTTGTATTTATTCATTCTTTGTTTATTTACAAAAGATTAACTTTGAAAAGTACGACAATTTTCGGATGAATATCCTCAATTTGTACAAGGCACCACCTTCGTCTTTCCCGCTCCCGTCTCTTCAGCTGGTTGACGGGCTCTCGTGATTTGGCAACGGATTGTTTTCTGTATTAAGAGCAAGCCTCCCAAAATCCAGCCATTTTGCATCAGTCAGGCTTTGTACCTTTCGCTTCAACGCTAGGCAATCCTCTTATTTTGTAGAATGACAATAAATCCTGCATGGTAACCGCATCTTTTTTCGGCGTTAGCATCGTACCATTTAGGATATGGTGGCTCTTGAGGTTTCAAAGGATAAGGCGCAACCAACGAGTTTTGGATCAGCGAGGTAGGAGCTCTTTTGGTTGAGTGTAGGAGGATAGGATCGAATTGGACAGGTTTCTTCTCCTTTTTCTGGCTTTGATTAGGATTCTGGCTTATGGCTTGTGTTTGGGCCGTGTATGGTGTTGGTGGCCGAACTTGTGTCGCGTAATTGTAAGTAGGAGGGTATGGTGTTTGGTAGGTGGTAGCGATGTAGGGATATGGTGTGTAAGGTGTGTATGGTGTATACGGTGGTGGTCGGAAGCCAGTTGGACCATACTGTGCCATTTGAGGAATGTATTGGCCTTGATTAGAAGCCACATTGTAAGCTTCACCTGTCCTCCTTTTTTCTGTAGAGGCGTCAACTGTCCTTGTGGCGTTGTGCATGATTTTTCCTCGACGCATGCCACCCTCGATCCTTTCTCCAATGATGATGACATCAGAGAAGCTAGAAGTCACACTGCCAATCATCTTGTCATAGAAAGGATCTTGGAGTGTGTCTACGAACGTGCTGACCAGCTCTTTTTCAGATAGTGGAGGTTGCACTTGAGCAGCTAGCTCCCTCCATCTTTGAGCATACTGCTTGAAGGTCTCATCCCCCTTCTTGGCCATATTCTGGAGTTGGGTTCGATCGGGAGCCATCTCGGCATTGTACTGATATTGTTTGAGGAAAGCCTCAGCCAGATCCCTCCATGAACGGATGTGTGTCCGCTCTAGCTGAGTGTACCAGGTTGCAGCTGCCCCTGTTAAGCTGTCTTGAAAAAAATGGATAAGAAGCTTTTCATCGTAGGTACATGCAGACATCTTCCTACAGTACATAGTCAGATGTTTCTTTGGACAACTGGTTCCTTGGTATTTCTCGAATTCAGGAACCTTGAATTTGGGAGGGATGACCACGTTTGGTACCAAGCATAGATCAGATGCATCTTTGGCTTCATAAGCGTTTCCCTCAATTGCCCGGATCGTGTCCTCTAGACCCTTCCATTTTTCTGTATCTTCACTTGAAGGAAGGTTTGGGTTTTCCTCTGACATGTGGTGATGGTGAGAAGACGGTATGTATACAGGGCGAGGCCCTTGGGTGAACATAGGGTGCGTTCCCTCAACGACTGTTTGGTAGGCTTGTGAGGTGGTGTTTGGAATGGCATAGGGGATGCTTGTGGTGTTAGAGGGTAGGTTGTGTGTTTGGGTTTGTATTTGGGCTTGTGTTTGGGTTTGTATTTGGTTGTATGAGGGTGCATACCCATGAGGAAACCCATTGTGAACCCCTTCTGTTTGCGAAGGTATGTTTAATGGTGGACTGAAGCCAGGAGGGTGTATTGGGTTGGTTGGTTCTCTTGGCAAGGGTTTCGTCGCCTCTTTCTGTTTAGACTGCTGGATGGCCTCTATTAGCTTGGCCATCTGTTCCTTCAATGATTTGACCTCATTTCTTAGCTCCTCATTTTGTCTCTCCAGCTCATCCATGATTCTTGATTGTGCTCGAGTTCTATAAGGATGTCGAGGAAGCTGTGTTTCTCCAATTTTCTGGTGAAGTTAAAAATTAATTTTTGTGAAATAATTTGAATGCAACAAAACGTGAATGATAGAGATGTTGATGCACAATGAGTGTGAATGTGTAGAATGATTTTAGAAATCTATTTTTTTTTAGATCTATGAATGAATGAATGAATGAATGCTATGTGCAAATAATTTTAAGAGATTTGAAGTTTGACTTATTTGAAAATAAATGAGAGTTGTTTTAATTATTGATTTTTAACAAATTTGTTTTTAGGAGTTTTGTATTTTTGGTATTTTGCTAAAAAACCTTTGATGGTGTTTGAAAAGGGTTTGTTAAAATTTTCCAAAAAGCATTCTTTAGGTTTTCGAAATTTTCCATTCTCTCCTTTTGAACTTTTGATATTTTCAGTATTTTTAGAAATTATTTTCTAATTTTTCCTAGGAATTTCTAGTTTTCCTAGATTTTCCTTGTTTTTTTTTATTTGTTTTGATATTTCTTTTCTTTTTGTTTGACTTTTCTTTCTTGATTTCTGTATTTCCCCAATCTTCAGCTTCCATTTTGGATGATAATTGTCCGTGCGTATATGAACCATATTATGAAGGGGTGTGTGCCCTCTTTGCTTCTTATGTGGGTTACCTGCCCTAGGGATCTATGGCCTTTTATATGAACCTCTCAAAGGTGGTTTGTAATCCTGGGGTGTTGAGGTCACTAGAGCCAAGTTCCAGTCTGCAATGCTTGCCACAACAGCAGAAAAAGCTACCAGTTGTAGGGCATTACAAATAGGACGCACTCTAGCTGGGATTTTCGTGATAGTCAAACAGGACGTAAGCCCCAAAGTGACACCACTAGATCCCTCTATTCCTAGGTTGCACTCAGACCCGGGTATAGGGCCCCACTCATGATAAATGCATATGCAATGTATGAGGGCACATAAATTTGGGATACCTGCAATTGGGGAAATGTACAGATATATATTGCAATTTATTATTTGTCTACCCTAAGGTTATACAACGAATAGACAAACAGGTAGCAAATAAATAAACAGATAAATAAATCGTGCCAAAATACAAGAAAGTAATCGTGCGGATAAACAAGAAAGGGATCAATATTAAAACACTCAAATTGTTGGGCTTGACTCTCTAAGATCCCCTAGTGGAGTCGCCATCTGTCGCAACCGTAATTCCGACGAGACGACGAACTCGCTAAAATTTTGAAAATGAATTGTTTTGATGAATGTGGAGTCGCCACCAAATTTTTTTAGGAAAAAGATTTGGAAAAGCCCTAGATGAGATTTAGGTTCGGGAGTCAGTTACGAGTGGGGAAGGTGTTAGGCACCCACTGCTTTGCTTCAAGAACAGTACCCTTAAATTGAGTGTGTGATTATTTGAAAATAGTTTGATCCCTTTTATTAGAGTGAAAAAAAATACTTGATGGAGGTTAGCCTGATAGGACTTGATCCTGCTCCTACGTATTCCCTGGTGCAATGGGAAACTCAAGGCTTACGTAGTTCTGGTTATGTTTTGAAAGCTTGACTTTTGAAAGTGTTTCAAAGAGTGTTTGAAATGTGCTCGAAGGCTTGACCTTCGGAGCTACATGGAAAGTAAAAATAACTTGACTATTTTTAAAAACTATTATTAGGAGGGTGATCCTCATCCACCTATGCATAGGGCCCAAGACAACTACGGCTGCACTTGGACCCATACGAATCTCTAAACAACGAACAACAGAAAAAGCTACCAGTTCGTGCTTAGAGCTCGTCGCGTGAGATTAAGAATCGGAAAACAAGATTTTTTATTTTGAAAATTGTGGAATAAGAATGAGCCAGGTTTTTATTTTGTAAAAAGGAAAGGCAACCCTAATCCACATATGCACAAGGCCCAAGACAACTACGGCTGCACTTGGACCCATACTAATCTCTAAACAACGAGCAACAGAAAAAGCTACCAGTTCGTGCTTAGAGCTCGTCGCGTGAGATTAAGAATCACAAAACAAGATTTTTATTTTTGAATAACGATGAATGAAAAACACAAGACACAAATAATTATTAGAAATTTAAGAGGGAATTTATCAATTAAGGAATTTTATGAGAATACTTGATAATCTTGAATTTATTTAGGAATTAAAGAATTTTTTATGAATTATTTAGGAATTTTGGAATTTTTTATTTCTGGAATTTTTTATTAATTTTCTGGATTTTTAGAATTTTTTGGAAATTAGGGGCAGATTTGTAATTTTTGGAAACTTGGGGGCAATTTTTGTAATTTTTTTAGAAATTTGGGGCAGATTGTAATTTTTTGGAAACTTAGGGGTCTTAAATGTAATTTTGAAGAGTTTGGGGCTGGTTGTAATTTTAAGAAAATTCTGGATCTGATTGCAGTTTTAAGTCTGTGCCACGTGTCGTCTTGCTCCTCAAACATGAATTCGCCCATGGGTCCCGCAATCTTATGCATTATCCATTATCATAATATGCACTTTGCAAATTAAGACCAAATACATGTCACGAGGTGAGTTTTCTCTATTTATTTTGAGCATTATTCATGGCGAGTCCCACGTTCATTAAATTTGCTCCTTTTTTGCATGTGACTTCACGTTGATGACCATATCTGCGTGGAATTCTAAATCTCTCTCTTCCCTGCAATTTAATGTATATTATGGGAGGATTCTATTTTGGGCAAAAGCTATCGGGAAGGCCCCTTAAACTTTCTAAAATCCAAAATTTCAAGTCATTAAAGTTCTATATGATTGTAGATAGAATAGTGTTTCTTCATCATACATATAATCACCCAAATACCCAGTGGTAGGCTTTTCCTGGATGACAAGGTTACTTTCCCATTTGAAACATTTAGGAGAACTAAGACGCGATGCATATAATTCACTAGTTCTTTGTGATGACTTGAAATCAATTGCCACTTGTACGTCCTTGTGCTACATGGCGAAGCTGGATTTTCCTGGATTATGCACGGACCAAAAACTACTATAAATTGGAAGTGGTTTTAACAACCGGTAGGCTCATTGTCCCTATGGATACAGGCCAACAAATGCATCAATGCTCGATTTTGACAAGATTTCGACGTCTCATGCATTTAAATCGAGTGTATCATGGTCTAATGTAGCCTAAGATCGGTATCAACCTTTGGTGATCCTCCACCATATCTTCTCGGGTCAAATCGACCTTACAAGAATCAATAATGATCTGTTGTTCATGCCTCGGGATAGAGGTGTTGATATCGTTCGTGGACCTAAGCTTCTTGCAAGCCTAAAAAGGTTTCCTCATTTGGCTTCCTAAAGTGAACTCTATGTAGTTACCATGATTTGACTTCCCTACGTGAATACCTAGATGATCCAAATGCGGGAATTATATGCAACCAAGAACCCTGGGCTTGTTTTCATAGCATCTTTGTCACATCAACTAAGATCGTATATTACTTATCGTTCTTGCAATGATCTTTAACTAACAATGGGACCCTATACGATCGCTAATACAAGTTTTCTAGCATCGGCGATAGGTTTATTAAGATGGATATATATAAACATCAAGGTACATACATACTCGTATGGCGTATCTCGGCGGGTGCACGTCAAGATCTTACGTGAAGCTCAAGGAGATTTCTCCCATTCAGGACACGATGCCACGTTGATTTCTCTAAAAGTGACCTTTGCTCAAGATTGTAGGAACCGGACTTAGAGCTTGAAGCTACCTCCGAAACTGTAGTACCCCCACCAAACTGAAAAGATCAATGTGAGGCCCTCCTTCTTTTGATAGATCCACCCAAAGTTAAGCCTCGACCTAGATGTCATCCTCCCCCTCTTTTTTTAATTCTCTTTTTTTTACCGTTAGTTTTTTCTGTTTTGGCCAAAATCATTTTTTGTTTTTTTTTAAAACCGTTTCACATTATCATTGTTTTATTATATTTAATGTTTTTTTATTTACGATTTTAGGTCTAATTTACAAACCGACTTTATTTTATTTTCGGAAAAAACTTTTTGTCCAGTTTTGTTTTGTTTGTTTTCTTCGTCTTTCTGTTTTTGTCTATTTTTTCCTTGATTTAGATTTTGTATTGGTTTTGAATTCAAATCCTTTTTTAATTATAATTCTAATTCATTTTGAATTTCTTTTATACATTAATCACCTTAAAATGGGTCTCGGACATAATTGGGTGTTTGACTACTACTAGTTTTGGTCCACGCGATCGATCCTCAGTGTTCTCTTGGTCCTTGATCCAACTACTAGACCTAATCCTAGTATTGACTATGGTCTTGGTCTTATTACTAGATCTTTTGCAATTATCGATCCTAGTCTTAGTCCTACTATTGGATATGAAGTAGTTGCTGATCCTGGTCTTAGTTCTACTAATTGTTCTGGTTCTAGTACATAACCTGATCGAGGTCCTAGTTGGATCTGGTCCCAAAACTAAACCTAGTTATTGTCCTACTACTACGCTTGGTCCTAGTATTGATCTTGGTCTTGGTCTGTTGCGGGTCCTGGTTTGACTATTAGATGTGGATCAATTCGATCCGATCTTGGTCCTACAACCTGGTCCCAAAATTATCCTTGTCGTTATCACAATATTGATCCTCATCCTGGTCCTGGACCTGCTACTGGACCTTCTTCCAATATGCGATCCTACTTCTCATCTTATTACTGGTCTTGGTCCCCATAGTCATCATGGTTGTGGTCCTACTACGGTCCTTCTCCAAGTACTTATCTCGAAACTAGTCCCACCACTACTAATCTGCTACTCTTTCTACCACTAGCGTTGCTCCCAGTACTAATCCCGGTCTTGGTGTTATTGTTGGTCTGATCCCAATACTGATCCTGGTCTTGGTCCCAATCGATCCTGGTCCTAGTCTTGGTCCTACTACTAGACCTTGACCAAATGCTAATCCTTGTCATGGCTCTGTTATTAGTCCTGGTCCTAGTACTAATCTTGGCTTAAGACCCACGATCGATCCTACTTGGTCCTACTACTAGTCCTTGTCCTAGGACGGATCTTGGTCCAAATCCTACTTTTGGACCTGGTCCTAGTATCGTTCCTGGTCCTTGTATTAATTCTAGTGCCGATCCTATTAATAATCATGGACTTGGTCCCATTATTGATCCCAGTCCTAGGAGTGATCCTAGTCTTGGTCCTACTATCGGTCTGGTCCTAGTAGTGATCCAGTCCGGTCGTGGCTCTTTCACTCTGTTCCTAGTCCTAGTACTAATCCTGGTCTTGGTCCATTTACTAGTCATGGTCCTAGTACAAATCCTTGTTATACTACTACACATGTCCATGTACAGATCCTAGCCCTTGTCCTACTACTAGTTCTGGTCTAGGTCATACAATTGTTCCTAGTTCTGGTCCTACAATTGAATCGTCATACTACTGGTCCTTTTCCTGTGGTTTAAGTGTGTGTTTGTTGTGTGTGTGATTATGGTATATGAGTGTTTGTTGTATGTGTGTAGGTTTTTTGTTTCCGTTCTTTTCCATTATTTGTAAGTATATTTTTTGTTTCTATTTGTTTGTTGAAAATAATTTTTTTGTACCTTTATGTTATTTGAATGTTTTTGCATATATGTGTTTGTTGTGCTGTTCATGTTGTTTTCCTAGAAGTGATGGTTATTTTCATTTGTATGTTATATGCTTGTGAGTATGTATGTTGTATATATTGTTTTGTAATTTGTACCATGTGATACGTGTGTATGTTTTGTTTAGATATGTTTATTTAGGACTGATGTTGTTGTGTGTCTATGTTTTATTTGTCTGTGTGCATGTATGTTATTTGAGTATGTGTGTTTGTTGTGTGTGTCTCTTTGTGTGTATTTAACTTGTTTGTGTGTGCGTCTCTCTGTGTGTGTATTTAGCTTGTTTGTGTGTTTGTTCTGTGTGCTCATGGTTGTTGCGTGCTATTGTTTATATAGTGTTGTGTTTTATATTAGTGTTTTGGCTTACGAATTACGGTTAAGTGTGTGTATGTTTGTTGTGTGTTTTTATTTTATGACTAAGTATGTATGCATCTGTTGCTTATGTTGTAAATTTATTTTTTTGTTTATGTTATGTGTGTTACTTGTTTGCGTACTTTGTGTGTACGTTATTTGAATGTGTGCATGTGTGGAGTATGTTTGGTTGTGTTCATTATGTGTGAGTATGTTTGGATTTTGCTTATGCATATATGTTTTTATTTGTATGGATTGCTGTTTGTTATTTTTAGGGGTGTGTTCTTTATCCATGTGTTTGTGTATAGGCTTGTCGTTGTGTGCATTTTATGCTTGTGTGTTTGTTGTTTTTTGAAACATATTTATATTGCATATGTTGTTTGTATAAGTGTATTTGTTATGTGTGTTATTTAAAAGAGTGTGTGTGTGTGTATGTGGTGTGTTCTTTGTATATATATTGTATACGAACGTATGTGCGTTGAATGTGAGCTTTTGTTGTATGTGTAGTTCTTTTGCATGTGTTTGTTTGTCTTTTTTCTATGGTGTGTTTGAATGTCTATATGTGTGGTTTCTATGTGTATTTGTTAATTGTGTGCTTGTTATGTGTGTTGTCAAAATATATTTGTGTTTGCATATATGTTGTTGTTTATGATTGTGTGTAAATGTGTTGGGTGTTTGTGTGTTTCTTCATTGTTTTCATTTTTTTACTTCTGCTCTTTCTATAAGTGGGTATTTTGTATGCTCTTTGTTTGTATGTGATATACAAGTGTATGCTTGTTGAATGCGTGTATATAATCATTGTACGTGCGTTGTGTTCGAATTTTTATGTGTTGTGTATACTTCAATTGTGTGAGTGCTTGTTGTATATTAGCGTTTGTTGTATGTGTGGGTATGATTTTTGTTTGTTTTATTGTCCATTCTTTGTAAGTATCCAAGACCAGGATTAGTAATTGGACAAGGTCTAGTAATAGGACCAAGACTAGGATCAGTATTGGGACAAGGACCAGTAGTACGATTCGGACAACGATTAGTATTGGGACCAGGACCAGCATCAGTCTTAGGACAAGGACCTGTAATAGGACCAAGACCAAGATCAAATGTAGGATTAGGACCTGGATTAGTAACTGATCTAGGTCTAAGAGTAGAAGGAGGACCAGGATCAGTACTAGGACTAGAACTAGGATCAATAGTAAGTCTAGGACCAAGATTAATACTAGCATATGGGCCAGGATCAGTACTATGACCGGGACGAGTAGTTAACAAGAACCAGAATCACTATTAGGGCTAGGGCCAGTAGTAGCACTAAGACGAGCATCAATACTGGGACAAGGACCAGTATTAGCACTTGGACCTGGATCAGTACTGGCACCAAAACTAGTAGTAGGACAAGGACCAGTAGTAGGACTAGAACCAGGAGTAAGGCCAAAACCAGGATAATTATTGAGACTAGGAGCAACATCAATACCAGGACCAAGACCAGTAGTAGCACAAGAACCAGGATCAATACTAGCACAAGGACTAGTAGTAGGACTAGGACCTAGAATAATAGTAGGATCAAAATCGTGATCAGTACTAGGACCAACACCAGTAGTAGCAGTAGGATCGATATTGAAACCAGGTCCAGCAGTAAGACGAGGACTAGGACCAATAGTAGCACCACGAATAGGATCAGTACTACGAACAATACCAGTAGTACTTATCTTGGTCCTGTTGCTACTATTGCTCCCGCTCCGGTCCCGGTCCTACTACTAGTACTGGCGGTAGTATTGATCCTAGTCTAGGTGCTACTACTAATCTTGATCCACGTATTGATCCTGCTTCTTGTGCTACTACTAGTCATAGTCCAACTACTGGTTGTGATCCTAGAACAGATCATGGTCATACTCCTACGCATATCCCAGTATAGATCCTCTCCTTTGTCCTACTACTAGTTATCCTAGGCTTGGTCCCAATACTGATCCTTATCTTGGTCCTACTACTGGCTTAGGTGCCAGTACTAATCCTGGTCCTGGTGTTACTATTGGTCCTGGTCCAAGTACAAATACTGGCCTTGGTCCTACTACTAGTCCCAATAATTATCCTTGGTCTTGTCTTAGTACTATCCTCATTCTGGTCCTGGTCCAAGGATCGATCCTAGTCCTGGTCCTACTCTTGGACCTCATTCTAGTCTTGATCCTAGTCCTCATCCTATTCTTCGGGGTCCTCCGCTCACCGTACTAATCATGGTTGTGGTCCTACTACGGGTCCTTGTCCAAGTACTTATCCCAATACTTGTCCTAATACTAATCCCAAACCCAGGACTGATCCTAATCTTGGTCTTATTAGTAATCTTGCTCCTAGTCCTACTACTAGCGTTGGTCCCAGTACTGATCCTGGTCTTAGTGCTACTATTCGCCCTGGTCCCAATACTGATCCTGGTCTTGGTCCTACTTATTGGACCTGGACCAAATGTTGATCCTGGTCAAGGTTCTCGTTATTGGTCCTTTCGAGTACTAATCTTGGCCCAAGTCCCTATACTAATCTTGCTTCGGTCCTACTACTACGGTCCTTGACCAAGGACGGACCTTGGTCCGAGTCCTAATTTTGGACTTGGCCCTAGTATCGATCCTGGTCCTTGTCCTACTACTACTCCTGATCCTGGTCCTTGTCCAATAATAGGACCAGGACCAAGATCAATAATTGTCTAGGTCCAGTAGTAGGATCAAGATCAGGATCAGTACTGGGACAAGGATCAAAAGTAGGATCGAGAGCACGATCAGTATTTGGACTAGGTTAAGTTGTTGGACTAGGACCAATACCAGTAGCAGGATCAACACTGGTACCAAGATCAATAGTAACACCAGGACAAGGATCAATACCTTGACCAGGATCAGTAGTAGCACTAGGAAAAGGATCCATAGTGGCACCAATACTAGTAGTAAGACCAGGACAAGGATGAGGAACTGGTCCAAGTTCTGTAGTAGGACCAATGCCAAGACCACTAGTAGGACCTGAACCAGGATCAATATTTGGACTAGGACCAGTAATAGAATCAAGACCAGGATAAGTATTGGAACCGGGTCCAATAGTAGTACCAGGATCAATACTAGAACTAAGACTAGTAATAGGACCAGGACCATAATTAGTCATGGGACCAGGATCCGTAGTTGGACCCTTACCGAGATTAGTTTTAAGACCAAGATCAATAGTAGGACCATGACCAAGATCAGTCCTGGGACTAGAACCAGTAGTAGGAATAGGACTAGGATCAGTACTTGGACTAGGTCCAGTAGTAGGACCAGGACAAGGATTAGTCCCTAGACAAGGACCAATAGTAGGACTGTGACTGGGATCAGTACTTGGACCAATACCAGGATCAGCACTACGACCAGGATCAATAATAGCACCAAAGACAAAGATCGATCTTTGGAACAAGGAAAACTAGTAAGACTAGGACAATGATTAGAAGCGGGACCAATACCAAGTATGACCAATACCGTAGTAGGACCAGGACCAAGACTAACAGTAGGACCATGACCAAGATTAGTAGTATGACTAGAACGAGAACCATGACTAAGACAAGGATTAGTATTGGGATTAGACTAGCACAAGGATCATGATCAATACTAGCACCAGGACTAATTGTATGGTGAATTTTATGTTAAATTCTCTTATTTGTAATTTTATAAAAATGAAATAGAATTTATTTATTTTTATTCTATTCTTTTCATGACATGAGAATGTATTTATAACATTTTTTATTTATATTTATATATTATTTAAATTTTTATATAAAATTTAAAAACTAGCGGAGTAAATATATTTTTATTTATTATAAAATCATAAAATTTTGATTTAAACTTTTAATTTAAATAAATAAGTTTTAATTTAGTATTTTTTTAAAAAATTATTTTTACCTTATTATTATTAGTTTAAAATTTCGATACATGTTAGGCGTATGTTATTTTAATAAAATAAAAATAGTTTATATTTAAAAGTAGAGTTTAAAATCATTAAATTATAAAATGAAAAAATAAAGTTAAAAATTAAATATATTGAAGGAACTAAATATATATTTAATATAAAATTAATTAATACTTTATTTATATATATTAAAATTATTGTTAAATATTTTTATATATTTAACTTATCTCATTAATTTAGTCATTATATTAAACAATCATTTTTAAAAGAATAATTAAATAATAAATAAAAATTAGTTTTACTTGGAAAATAAAATAATAAATTAAAATAAGTATGAAAGAAGTTTCTGTTAGTGAAAGACAGTATTTTATTGCAAAATCAATGCAGCATGGTGAAGTAAGAATAATTAAATTTCCTTCCTCTCTCCTGTGTTAAAAACCAATGGTTGAAATGTGGAATAAATTTTAAACTACGTTTCTTCTTATGCTCTAGCGTTTTTCAAATGATTAATAAACATTTCCTCATTTTTTGAGCTTTTGGTGCAAAAGCATGGATGTAAAAAGATTTCGCATGAAAACCGATCAGCTTTAACATTCTTATTAATGCAAGACAAACATTATAGCTACGGCTAATTATAGAAACTAATGAATTAAATACATTTTTACATATCAAATACATTTTTACACAAACAAAAAAAAGGATAAAATTTTTAAAAATTAAAATAAAAGCATCAAGGAAAAGGAGTAAAAGTATCGTTACCTTAAATGTTACTTTAATAAATTAAAAATGGTTTATATTTAAGAAAAGAGATTAAAATTAGTAAATTCAAAATGATAAACTAAATTTAAAAATTTAAAATATGAAAAGAACTACAAACATACTTAATAAAAAATTAATTAATATTTTATTTATATATATTAGAATTATTATTAAATATTTTTATATAATTAATTTCTCTAATTAGTTTAATTATTATTATAAATAAATTTTTTGTAAAAGTAATTAAATCATAAATAAAAATTGGTATTACTCAACCAAATTAAATAATAATTGAAAATAAATGTGAAAGAAGTTTTTCTTTGCGTGGAAGACAATATTTTCTTGTATAATCATTAGGCGTGGTGCATCAGGCACAATCAAATTGTCTTCCTCCTTCTCGTATTAAAACTAAACGTTTGAAAAAATGTGTGACAAAATTGAAACTACGTTACTGGCACTCGCTCATTTTCAAATTCTCATAAAGCATCTTCTCATTTTAGTTTACGATACAAAAATAGGAAAGTAAAAAGACTTTGCATGAAAATCCATAAACTTTAACACCCACATTAATGTAAGACAAACATCACAACTACTGCTAATCATATAAACTAATGAACTAAATATATTTTAACACATCAACAGACACAGATAGAAGAGGATAAAAATTTTAAAACCTAAATTAAAAGCATTAGGGAGAAGAAGTAGAACCATCCTTACCTTAACTATGACGCTTGTAAATTACTTTAATTTCCTCAAACCCCTTCACCCGTGAAAAAAATTGAATCATTAGAAAAAGTTTAGGAAGTTCAAGCGAACAGAAGAACAATGTCACCCAAAAAGAGGGAACGAAAAGTGAAAATAATGTCTTAAAAAAATAAAAACATTATAACTTTAGTAATTTTATTTTAGAACATAAAATATAAATGTTTATTGTCATAAAAATGTTATTTTATACTCTTTAATGTTTAAAATGTATATTAAATTATTAAGTGATGTATTAATTGTATATTAAATTCTCTTATTTGTAATTTTAACGAAATAAAATTTAATTTTTTTCTTTTATTCTTCTCACGACAAAAAAATATATGTATAACATTTTCTCCATTCTATTTTTATATATTATTTAAATTTTTATATAAAATTTAAAAATTAGCGAATTAAATATATTTTTATTTTTTTAAAATCTTAAAATTTTGATTTAAATTTTTGATTTTAAAATAATATTTAATTTTTATTTTATAAAATAAATTATTTTTACTTTATTATAATTAATGTGTAAAATATTGATACATGTTAAGTGCATGTTATTGTGATAAATTAAAAATGGTTTATATTTAAGAAAAGAGATTAAAATTATTAAATTTGAAATGATAAACTAAATTTAAAAATTTAAAATACTGAAAAAAGAGCTAAAACTATATTTAATAAAAAAAATTTATTTATTATATATTAAAATTATTATTAAATATTTTTATATATTTAATTTTCTCATTAATTTAATTATTATATTAAATAATTGTTTTTGTAAAAGTATTTAAATAATAAATAAAAATTAGTATTGTTCAAAAAATTAAATAATAATTGATAATAAATGTGAAAGAAGTTTTTGGATATGTGGACAATATTTTCTTGAATAATCATTAGCATGGTGCATGCAGATCTAATTAAATTGTCTTTCTCCTCATGTATTAAAACCAAATGTTTGAAGTGTTGACTAATTTAGAATTACGATTCCTGTTTTCTTTCGTTTTGAAACGACCATTAAACGTTTTCTTGTTTTAGATTATGATACAAAAAAGCAACTAAGAAAAAGACTTTGCATGAAAACTCATAAGCTTTAACACATGTACTAATGTAAGACAAACATCACAGTTACTAGTAATCATTAGAAACTAATGAAACCAACTACATTTTCACACACCAATAAGCAAAATAGAGAATAATAAAAAATTTCAACACTAAAATAAGATCATAAAGGATAAAAAAATTAGAACCATCATTACTTTAACTATGAAGTTTGTAACTTATTTTAATTTACTCAAACTTTTTCACTAGTAAAATAAAATTGAAATACTAAAAAAGTTTAAGGAACCCAAACCAATTGAAGAACAATGGTAGCAAAAAAAGGAAAGGAAGACAAATAGTGAAAATAATGTCTTAAAAAATAAAAATATTATCACTTTAGTAATTTTATTTTAGAACATAAAATATAAATATTTATTGTCATAAAATATAAATATTTTAAAAGTTTTATTTTCTTTATATTATTTATTTTTATATAAAATTTAAAAATTAGTGGATTAAATATATTTTATTTATTATAAAATCAATAAAATTTTGATTTAAATTTTAATTGTAAAATAATAAATTTTAATTTTTAATTTTTTAAAAATAAATTATTTTTTTACCTTATTATTATTAATGTTTAAAACATTGATACATGTTAAGTAAATATTAGTATAATAAATTAAAAATTGTTTATAATTAAAGAGATTAAAATCAATTAAATTTTAAAATGAAAAACTAAATTTAGAATATTGAAAAAACCAGAAATATATTTAATATAAATCTAATTAAATTTTTATTTATATGTATTAAAATTGTTATTAAATATTTTTAGAAATTTAATTTGTTTCATTAATTTAGGCATTACATTAAACAATTGTTTTTGTAAATATAATTATATAATAAAGAAAATTTAGTTTTATTTAAAAAATTAAATAATAATTGAAAATAAATGTGAAAAAAATTTGATAGTATGGAAAATATTTTGTTCTATAATCATTGCGGTATGAGGCCACAAGCATAATTAGATTGCCTTCTCCTTTCTGTATTAAAAATAAATGGTTGAAATGTGTGAACAAATTGAAACTAGCATCTTGTTTTCCATATTTTCAAACACCTAGCAAGTGTTTGTACAAAAGTATGGAAGTAAGAAAAAGATTGCTCGCATGAAAACTATAAGTTTTAATACCCATGTTAATTCAATAGAAACATCAAAATCTTATAAACTAATGAACCAAATACATTCCCACATATTAACATGCACTCCTCAAACCAATAAGCAAAAGAAAATTGAATCATTTAAGAGTTTAAAATTCAATCAACAAAAAAATAATATCAAAAAGGATAAAAAAATTAGAAAAAATAAGTCCTAAAAAATTTAAACCAATATCACTTTAGTAATTTTATTTTAGTACATAAAATATAAATATGTATTGTTATATATCTTTATATTTTATATTATTACATGATGTATTAATTTTATGTTAAATTATCTTATTTTTAATTTTATAAAAATAAAATAAAATATAAATTTTTTTTCATATTTTTTGATGACATAAAATGCATGTATAACATTTTTCTGTTTTATTTTTATATATTATTTAAATTATTATATAAAATTTAAAAATTAGTGGATTAAATATATTTTTATTTATTATAAAATCATAAAATTTTGATTTAATTTTTTTATTTTAAAATAATAAATTTTAATTTGTTTTTTATTAAAAAAAATTATA
Organism: Canavalia ensiformis; assembly: GCA_026541065.1. Taxonomy (NCBI): domain Eukaryota; kingdom Viridiplantae; phylum Streptophyta; class Magnoliopsida; order Fabales; family Fabaceae; genus Canavalia; species Canavalia ensiformis. The sequence goes on from JAMKYM010000597.1 coordinate 168,953, forward strand.
TGATACAAACAAAATATAATAATAATATAATATATAAAATTAATTGAAAATTGACCTAAACTAAAAATGTTTAATCATAAAAAGTATATTTTAAAAATAAGTAAAGTGATTATAAATATTTTAAAATTAAAAAATTTATCTAATTTATAATATTTAAATTTTGTATAGATACAAAAGTTGAGACAATAAAAGTAAAAAGCTAAAAAAAACAAAAACATATTTAAAATATTTATATAATATTTGATATTAAAACCCATAATACAACCAATATGTTAAGATATATTTTTTTTTTACCTTTTTAGTGTTTAATAGTTCTTTTTTTATACAATTTTAAAATAATTTCTATATTAAATTTTTTTATGGTTGAAATAAAAATTAAAAATTTAAAATAAATGTGAAAAAAAATGAGATTTGTTGGCCATCTTTTATTAATTTTTAATCAAAAAAATAATAGGAGAATGTTATTGTGACTATTATTTTTTTCTTATATAATATTAATTTTAATATAATTTTAGAATTTTTTGAAAAAAGTTAATGGAATTGATGTTTCATGTTATGTGATATTATAATTTTTAAAATTTATATATTTCATATTATAAATTATAGGTGTGTGAGTGTGTTTATAATTAAAATTTTAATACGTTGAAAATCATGAATATTTTTTATATTTATCTTTAAAATAAAAAAATACTAATTATTTTAAAAATATTAGTTAAAAAATTAAATAAATAATTAAAGATATATAATTATTGTAATTTTAATATATTACCATATTAAAAGATTAATAAAAAAATTAAGTCAAAGTGGAAGGATAAATTTGGAGTGTCAAAATACTTTCAATATTTAGTACATAAAATATAAATATGTATTGCTCCCTCCAAATCTTTATATTTTATAATATCACAATTGAGTATTAATATTATTAATAGAAATAATTTTAATTTTATAAAAATAAAATAAAATATAAATTTTTTCTCATATTTTTTGATGACATAAGAATGCATGTATAACATTTTTCTTGTTCTATTTTTATATATTATTTAAATTATTATATAAAATTTAAAAATTGCTAATTAAATATTTTTTGCAATTTCTTATCAAAAATCATAAAATTTTGATTTAAAATTTTTTTTTGATTAAATTTTAATTTGTTTTTGGATATTTTAAAAATTATATGATACAAACAAAATATAAAATCAATATAAATTAAAATTTTTAATTGTCTAAACTAAAAATTTTTAGTCATAAAAATATAAAAAAAGTCCATGATTATAAATTTTTTTTAATTAGATAGGAAAAATTTATCTAATTACTATCATTTTTTAACATTTTTTCTTAGCTTCTAAGTCATAGCAAATATTTCACCTTCAAAGTCTAAGATTTTCCTTAACATAATACTTATTCTAGACTAGTTTAATTCCTTCTTTCAAAATGTTTAGTCATTATAAAAGATTTGATAACGATGATTAGTATTTGTTAAATCAAATATTTTTTTTTTTTTTCAGTCTAATACCTGTTTACATTTAAGTTTTATTCTACAATTTTAAAATAATTTCTATATTAAATTTTTTTTTATGGTGTGAAAGACTAGTTATTAAATATTAAAATCTAGTTGACTCAAAATAATGGCCCAAACATTTGTTTTCAAGGCATTTATTAATTTTCAATAAAAAAAATAATAGGAGAATGTTATTATGATCAAATATTTTTTCATAACTAATGAAACTCCATTAAACAAAATTAAGAACAACATTGATATTTATTTTAAAATTTGATTATTTATATTATAAATTCAATTTGTGATATGAATTTGTGTTTATAATTAAAATTGTTGGTTGCTTTATTAATCATATATTTTGTGATTTATCTTTAAAATAATTATTATTATTATTTTATTCAATTTAGTTAAAAAATTAAAATAATTGATTTGATATTAATTACTAAGAATGTTTGGTTTAGCATTTTGGGAGGGGAGAATTAATGAAAAAAAATTAATTAATTGGAAGGATAAATTTAAAATAAAATACTCAATAATTTGATAATTTATATCATTTCATACCCTATAAACTTTTTTTCTAAATTCTTTCCTAATATTTACTAATTTTTAAATTATTAATAAAAATAATTTGTAAATATTTACACTTTTTCTCAATCTTTTGATTAAGTATTTTTTCTTTTCAATTCCAACCATTTTATTGATTCTTAATATATCTCCAAAATTCCATGTCCATAAACAATTTTAATTGATACATATAAAATTAATTACAATTTTTATTTATTTAGTTGAAAAATATGCTTTTTGATTGTTTTCAATTAGATCTTTTGGACATGGTTAAGGTTTAATGGATGACGAAACAAGAGCCCAAATCAATATAAAAGGTTTAAGTGAATTTTGTCACCACTTCCAATTTTTAGTCATTCCAATCCAAAAGAAAGTCCATGTTAAAATTTCCCTTTTTTAACAATGTTTGATTAGATAGGAAAAATTGGTTTCTTTGCATCATTTTTGGTAACATCATTTTTCTTGGCTTCTAAGTCATAGCAAATATTTAAAGGTCTAAGATTTTCCTTAACATAATACTTATTCTAGACTAGTTTACATTCCTTCTTTCATTCTAAGCATGTTTAGTCATTTTAAAAATACCTAAAGATTGATGATTAGTATTTGTTAAATAAAATATAATTTAGTCTAATACACCTCTTTACATTTAAGTTTTATTCTACATTTTGCTATTAATTGTTTTTTTTGTGTTAGACTAGTTATTAAGTATCTAGTTGACTCAAAATAATGGCCCAAACATTCTCTTTTCAAGGCATTTCCCACTCTATCACTCTAGAAATAGCTGCACTTCAGATCAAATCCCTCATAACCCATGAAACTCCATTAAACAAAATCAAGAACAACATTGTTTTTAGTGTTGATTACTTATGTAAAAAGTTTCAATTTGTGATATGAATTTGTGGTATATAACAAAATTGTTGGTTGCTTTATTAACCATATAATGTGATTTGTGGTAAAATAATTATTATTATTATTTTATTCAATTGATGGTTGCTTTATTAACCATACAATGTGATTTGTGTTAGGTTACTAAGAATGTTTGGTTTAGCTTTTGGGAGGGGAGAATTTTTGAAAGTAAAAATTAATTAATTCTCTAGGATTAAGTTAAAATAAACGTGCAATAATTTGATAATTTATATCATCAGATTTCATACCCTTATAAACTTTTTTCTAAATTCTTTCCTAATATTTACCTAATTTTTAAATTATATAAATGTAAAAATAATTTGTAAATACTTACACTTTTTCTCAATCTTTTGATTAAGTATTCTTTTTTTTCAATTCCAACCATTTTATTGATTCTTAATTATATCTCCAAAATTCCATGTCCATAAACAATTTTTCTTGATACATATAAAATTAATTACAATTTATTTATTTAGTTGAAATATATGTTTTTAAGTTGTTTTCAATTAGATCATATAAAATTAAGTTTGTGTTCTAATTTTGGGAACAAGGTTTTGTCACGAAACATATTCACAAAAATATAACATAGATGTTAAGACTAACATTTCTACAATTAAGGCAACCACATTGAAACAAATTAGAACTATGTTTTCACCCCACCTCATGTTTTCAATGAATCATTATTATTGGAAGTCTTATGGAAGCATATACTACACTAATGAATTTACATGAACAGTAATTAATATTGTTTTTATTGTATCTTTCTTTCCATCAAACATCACAAAACAGCAACACTCATTACTTTATATCTACACGGCTAGTATCCACATAACCTTCTCTGCGTAACGTGAGAATTAAGATTTGAGACATGAGGCCTTCAAACAATTATATATAATAGAAGAAAGATTTTAAGATGTAATAAAATATTGATATAATATATGATAATTAAAATTATATATGTCTTTGCATGTGAACGTGCCTATTAGCAAGGGAAATGGGAGGTTTGATGAGCATGACCTTCCTTATGTAGCTTAGGAAAAACAACAGTATAAAGCTCTCCCTCCAATTGCAAACGACCTCAGAATGCTTTCTTGATCATCGTCTTTGCGTTTTGGCATTTTCAAACATTTGCATTTGCAGCGTCTCCTCATTGGAAGGCCACTGGCAAGCGTTCCGTCACCTTCCTCGTCCACCACCGCCATCAGCATTACCTATTTCTTGATCAAGAATTATTGACCCACCAAGAAATGCTTTCTTGATGTTTTTGCTTTTGGAGGAGAACAAAGAAAAAGAGCATAAATCAACATTAGAACTGGAACCAATACCAGTATGACCAATACCCGTAGTAGGACCAAGACCAATACTAACAGTAGGACCATGACCAGGATTAGTACTATGACTAGAACCAGAACCATGACTAGGACAAGTATTAGTATTGGGATTAGAACCATTAGTAGCACAAGGATCATGATCAATACTAGCACCAGGACTAATTGTATGGTGAATTTTATGTTAAATTCTCTTATTTGTAATTTTATTAAAATGAAATAGAATTTATTTATTTTTATTCTATTCTTTTCATGACATGAGAATGTATTTATAACATTTTTTATTTATATTTATATATTATTTAAATTTTTATATAAAATTTAAAAACTAGCGGAGTAAATATATTTTTATTTATTATAAAATCATAAAATTTTGATTTAAACTTTTAATTTAAATAAATAAGTTTTAATATAGTATTTTTTAAAATAAAATTATTTTTACCTAATTATTATTAGTTTAAAATTTCGATACATGTTAGGCGTATGTTATTTTAATAAAATAAAAATAGTTTATATTTAAAAGTAGAGTTTAAAATCATTAAATTATAAAATGAAAAACTAAAGTTAAAAACAAATGGTTGAAATGTGGAACAAACTTTAAACTACGTTTTTTCTTGCGCTCTAGCATTTTTCAAACGATTAGTAAACATTTCCTCATTATTTGAGCTTTTGGTGCAAAAGCAAGGATGTAAAAAGATTTCGCATGAAAACCCATGAGCTTTAACACTCTTATTCATGCAAGACAAACATTACAGCTACTGCTAATTATAGAAACTAATAAATCAAATACATTTTTACATATCAACAGACACAAATAAAAAAGGATAAAATTTTTAAAAATTAAAATAAAAGCATCAAGAAAAAGGAGTAGAAGCATCGTTACCTTAAATGTTACTTTAACAAATTAAAAATAGTTTATATTTAAGAAAAGAGATTAAAATCAGTAAATTCAAAATGATAAACTAAATTTAAAAATTTAAAATATGAAAAGAACTACAAACATACTTAATAAAAAATTAATTAATATTTTATTTATATATATTAGAATTGTTATTAAATATTTTTATATATTTAATTTCTCTAATTAGTTTAATTATTATTATAAATAAATTTTTTGTAAAAATAATTAAATCATAAATAAAAATTGGTATTACTCAACCAAATTAAATAATAATTGAAAATAAACGTGAAAGAAGTTTTTCTTTGCGTGCAAGACAATATTTTCTTGTATAATCATTAGGCGTGGTGCATCAGGCACAATCAAATTGTCTTCCTCCTTCTCGTATTAAAACCAAACGTTTGAAATGTGTGACAAAATTGAAACTACGTTACTTGCACTCGCTCATTTTCAAATTATCATAAAGCATCTTCTCATTTTAGTTTACGATACAAAAATAGGAAAGTAAGAAGACTTTGCATGAAAATCCATAAACTTTAACACCCACATTAATGCAAGACAAACATCACAACTACTGCTAATCATATAAACTAATGAACTAAATAGTAGAACCATCTTTACCTTAACTATGACGCTTGTAAATTACTTTAATTTCCTCAAACCCCTTCACCCGTGAAAAAAAATTGAATCATTAGGAAAAGTTTAAGAAGTTCAAGGGAACAGAAGAACAATGTCAGCCAAGAAGAGGGGAACGAAAAGTGAAAATAATGTCTTAAAAAAATAAAAACATTATAACTTTAGTAATTTTATTTTAGAACATAAAATATAAATGTTTATTGTCATAAAAATGTTATTTTATACTCTTTAATGTTTAAAATGTATATTAAATTATTAAGTGATGTATTAATTGTATATTAAATTCTCTTATTTGTAATTTTATAATAACGAAATAAAATTTAATTTTTTTCTTTTATTCTTCTCATGACAGAAAAATATATGCATAACATTTTCTCCATTCTATTTTTATATATTATTTAAATTTTTATATAAAATTTAAAAATTAGCAAATTAAATATATTTTTATTTTTTTAAAATCTTAAAATTTTGATTTAAATTTTAAATTTTAAAATAATATTTAATTTTTATTTTTTAAAATAAATTATTTTTACTTTATTATAATTAATGTGTAAAATATTGGTACATGTTAAGTGCATGTTATTGTGATAAATTAAAAATGGTTTATATTTAAGAAAAGAGATTAAAATTATTAAATTTGAAATGATAAACTAAATTTAAAAATTTAAAATATTGAAAGAGCTAAAACTATATTTAATAAAAAATTAATTAATAATTTATTTATATATATTAAAATTATTATTAAATATTTTTATATATTTAATTTCTCTCATTAATTTAATTATTATATTAAATAATTGTTTTTGTAAAAGTATTTAAATAATAAATAAAAATTAGTATTGTTTAAAAAATTAAATAATAATTGATAATAAATGTGAAAGAAGTTTTTGGATATGTGGACAATATTTTCTTGAATAATCATTGCAGCACCAAGATATAATTAAATTGTCTTTCTCCCTCATGTATTAAAACCAAATGCTTGAAGTGTTCGACTAATTTAGAATTACGATTCCTGCATCTTTCGTTTTGAAACGACCATTAAACGTTTTCTTGTTTTAGATTATGGTGCAAAAGCAACTAAGAAAAAGACTACGTACGAAAACTCATAAGCTTTAACACATGTACTAATGCAAGACAAACATCACAATTATTAGTAATCTTAGAAACTAACGAACCAACTACATTCCCACACACCAACAACCAAAATAGAGAATAATAAAAAATTTCAACACTAAAATAAGATAATAAAGGATAAAAAAAGTAGAACCATCATTACTTTGACTATTAAGTTTGTAACTCATTTTAATTTACTCAAACTTTTTCACCAGTAAAATAAAATCGAAATACTAAAAAGAGTTTAAGGAAGCCAAACCAATTGAAGAACAATGGTAGAAAAAAGAAAAGAAACACAAATAGTGAAAATAATGTCTTAAAAGAATAAAAATATTATCATTTTAGTAATTTTATTTTAGAACATAAAATATAAATATTTATTGTCATAAAATATAAATATTTTTTGGTTTTATTTCTTTATATTATTTAAATTTTTATATAAAATTTAAAAATTAGCGGATTAAATATATTTTATTTATTATAAAATCAATAAAATTTTGATATAAATTTTAATTTTGTATTTTTTAAAAATAAATTATTTTTTTACCTTATTATTATTAATGTTTAAAACATTGATACGTGTTAAGTAAATATTGGTATAATAAATTAAAAATTGTTTATAATTATCGGTAAATCATTAAATTTTAAAATGAAAAACTAAATTTAGAATATTGAAAGATCCAGAAATATATTTAATATAAATCTAATGAAATTTTTATTTATATGTATTAAAATTGTTATTAAATATTTTTAGAAATTTAATTTGTTTCATTAATGTAGGCATTACATTAAACAATTGTTTTTGTAAATATAACTATATAATAAAGAAAATTTAGTTTTATTTAAAAAATTAAATAAAAATTGAAAATAAATGTGAAAAAAATTTGATAGTAAGTGCAAGACGGTATTTTGTTCTATAATCATTGCGGTATGAAGCCACAAGCATAATTAGATTGCCTTCTCCTTTTTGTATTAAAAATAAATGGTTGAAATGTGCGACCAAATTGAAACTAGTATACAGTGTTTCCATATTTTCAAACACCTAGCAAGTGTTTGTACAAAAGTATGGAAGTAAGAAAACTTTGCTCGCATGAAAACTATAAGTTTTAATATCCACGTTAATTCAATAGAAACATTAAAATCTTATAAACTAATGAACCAAATACATTCCCACATATTAACATGCACTCCTCAAACTCCTCATCTGTAAAAGAAAATTGAATCATTTAAGAGTTTAAGGAATTCAATCGAACAAAAACATAATAACAAAAAGAGGAAGACAGACAGAAAAAATAAGTCCTAAAAAATTTAAACCAATATCACTTTAGTAATTTTATTTTAGTACATAAAATATAAATATGTATTGTTATATACCTTTATATTTTATATTATTACATGATGTATTAATTTTATGTTAAATTATCTTATTTTTAATTTTATAAAAGTAAAATAAAATAATTTTTTTTTCTCATATTCTTTGATGACATAAGAATGCATGTATAACATTTTTCTGTTCTATTTTTATATATTATTTAAATTATTATATAAAATTTAAAAATTAGTGGATTAAATATATTTTTATTTATTATAAAATCATAAAATTTTGATATAAAATCATAAAAATTCCTGGTGCTGGTACTTATCCTGGTCCTAGTCCAACTATTGGACCTAGTCCCAGTACTGATCGTGTTCTTGGTCCTACTACTGGCCCTTTTTCAAGTAGTAATCCTGGTCTTAGTCCTATTATTATATGTGGAGCAACTATTGATCTTGGTCTTAGTCCTACTAATTGTCTTGGTTCTAGTACTTAACCTGGTCCAGGTCCTCCCATTGGATCTGGTCCCAAAACTAATACTAGTCCTCGTCCTACTACTGGTCCTGGTCCAAGTATTGATCCTAGTCTTGGTCCTAGTATTTGAACTTTGTGCATGTCTATGGCTTATGCATGTGTTTGTTTGTATTCTTTATGTTGTACATTTAAATGTCTATATATGTTGTTTGTATGTGTATTTGTTAATTGTGTGCTGGTTATGTGTGTTGTTTAAAAGTATTTATGTATGCATTTCTTGTCTGAGCTCCACTTCTTTATGTTGTATTTTATGATTATGTGCATATGTGTTAGGTGTTTGTGTGTTTCTTTGTTGTTTGTGCTTGTTTTCTTGTGTTCTTTGTATGTGTATTTTGTATGTTGTTTGTTTGTAGGCTTGTTAATGTCTGTATATAATTATTTTACATGAGTTGTGTAAGCTTGAATTATGTGTATGCTTGTTGTATATGAGTTTTTGTTGTATGTGTGTATGTTTTTTGTTTGTGTTCTTTGTAAGTGTATTTTTTATTTCTATTTGTTGGTTGAAAATAAATTTTTTGTACATTTATGTTATTTGAATGTTTGTGCATATATTTGTTTGTTGTGTTGTTCGTGTGTGGTGGTTGTTTGTCTAAAAGTGATGATTATTTGTATGTGTATGTTATGTTCTTGTGAGTGTGCATGTCGTATATATTGTTTGTAATTTGTACCCTGTGATACGTATGTATGTTTTGTTTAGATATGTTTGTTTAGGAGTGATATTTTTATGTGTCTATGTTTTATTTGTTTGTGTGCATGTATTTTATTTGAATATGTGTGTTTGTTGTGTTAGTCTCTATGTATTCATTTAACTTGTTTGTGTGTTTGTTTTATGAGCTCATCGTTGTTGTGGGCTAGTGTTTATATAGTGTTGTGTTTTATATTAGTGTTTTGGCTTACGAATTACGGTTAAGTGTGTGCATGTTTGTTGTGTGTTTTAATTTTATGACTAAGTATGTATGCATCTGTTGCTTATGTTGTAAATTTTTTTTTAGTTATGTGTGTTACTTGTTTGCGTAATTTGTGTGTAAGTTATTTGAATGTGTGCATGCATGGAGTATGTTGTTAGTGATTATGTATATTTGTTACTGTTTGTGTTATTTTTTATGACTAAGTATATGTGTTGGGCATGGGTAGTTTTCTTTTGTATGGGTTGTGTGTTGGGTGTGTCATTTATGTTTGTGTATTTGGTTATGTTCATTATGTATTAATATGTTTGGATTTTGTTTATGCATATATGTTTTTTTTGTATGGATTGTTATTTTTTATTTTCAGGAGTATGTTCTTTATCGATGTATTTGTGTATAGGCTTGTTCTTGTATGTATTTTATGTTTGTGTGTTTGTTATTTTTTCAAATATATGTGTATTTGTTAAATGTGTGTTATTTAAAAGTGTTTGTATATGTATTTTTATTGTCTGTGGTCTATTTCTTTATATCATTTTTTTATGATTGTACGTATATGTGTTAGGTGTTTGTGTGTTTTTATGTTGTTTTTGTTTATTTTCCCATGTTCTTTGTGTGTGTGTATGTGGTGTGTTCTTTGTATATATATTGTATACAAGCATATGCATGCTGAATGTGAGTTTTTGTTGTATATGCATGTATGACTTTTGTTTGTAAGTGAATTTTTTTAGGTGTTTGTTGGTTGAAAATAATTTTTTTGTTTGCTTATGTTATTTCAATGTTTCTGCATGTGTATTGCTTGTGCATGTGTTTGTTTCTCTTTTTTCTATGGTGTGTTTGACTGTCTATATTTGTTGTTTGTATGTGCATTTGTTAATTGTGTGCTTGTTAGGTGTGTTGTCAAAAAGTTTTTGTGTATACATTTCTTGTCTATGGTCCACTTTTTTATGTTGTTGTTTATGATTATGTATATATGTGTTGCATGTTTATGTTTTTCTTCATTGTTTGCGTTTGTTTACTTGTATTCTTTCTATATGTGGGTATTTAGTATGCAGTTTTTTGTATGTTATATATAAGTGTATGCTTGTTTAATGCATATGTATAATCGTTGTACGTGTGTTCTGTTGGGAATATTTTTTTTTGTATGCTTCAATTATTTGAGTGGTTGTTGTATATTAGCGTTTGTTGTATGTGTGGGTATGATTTGTTTTTTGTTTTGTGTTCCATTGTTTATAAGTATCCAGGACCAGGATTAGTACTGGGACAGTGTCTAGTAGTAGGACCAGTGGTAAGATTAGGACACGGATCAGTACTGGGACCATGTCCAGCACTCGGACCAGGACCAGTATCAGTCCAGGGACCACGAGCTGTAATTGGACAAAGACTAAGACCAATGGTGGGACTAGGACCTAGATCAGTAATTGGTCTAGTTTTAAGAGTAGAATGAGGACCAGGATCAATACTAGGACCAAGATTGGGACCAATAGTAGGTCTAGGACAGAGATTAGTACTGGGACATGGACCAGGATTAGTTCAATGACTAGGACCAATAATAGGACCAAAACCAAGATCACTATTGGGACTAGGGCCAATAGTAGTACTAAGACGAGCATGAATATTGGGACCAGAACTAGTATTAGCACGAGGACCAATATTAGTATTGGCACCAGGACTAGAGTAGGACAAGGACCAGTAGGAGGGCTTGGACCAGGAACAAGAGTAAGACCAGTACCAGGAATACTATTGGGACTAGGACAATTAATAGCACTAGGACCAGTATCAATATTCTGACCAGCACCAGTAGTGGCACCAGAACCACGTTCAATACTAGAACAAAGACTAGTAGTAGGATTAGGACTCGAACCAATAGTAGTTCAAATACCACGATCAGTACTAGGACCAATAAATAGAACTAGGTCCAATAGTAAGACTATGACCAGGTTGAGTAATAGGACCATGACCAGGTCCAATAGTAGCACCACAAATAAGATCAATACTAGCATCAAGACCAGAATAAGACCATGATTAGGATCAATCCCAAGATCAGGATCGGTAAATAGATCACCACCAGGATAAGTACTGGGAACACTACTAGTAGTACTAATCCTAGTCCTACTACTAGTCTTGGTGGTAGTACTGATCCTGCTCCTTGTGCTACTACTAATCTTGGTCCAAGTACTGATCTTGGTTTTTGTGCTATTATCTTGGTCCTGGTCCGATACTTATCTTGGTCTGATCCAACTACTGGACCGAGTCCTAGTATTGACCGTGGTCTTGGTCTTACTACTAGATCTCTTGTAATTACTGATCCTCGTCTTAGTCTTACATTTTGATATGGAGCAGTTACTGATCTTGGTCTTAGTCCTACTAATTATCTTGGTTCTAGTACTTAACCTGGTTGAGGTCCTACCCCTGGATTTGGTCCCAAAACTAAACCTAGTCCTAGTCCCACTACTCGTTCTGCTTATAGTATTGATCTTGGTGTTGGTCCTATTATTGGTCCTGGTTCGACTATTAGACCTGGATACTGATCCTGGTCCTTGTCTTGCTATTGGTCCCAACAATTATCCTTGCCCTTGTCTTAATACTGATCCTTATCCTAGTCCTAGACCAGCTGCTAGACCTTTTCTAGTACTGACCCTACTTCTCGTCTTATTATCGGTCCTGGTCCCCGTACTAATCATGGTTGTGGTCCTACTTTGGGTCCTTGTCCTAGTACTTATCTAAGAACTAGTCCCACTACTAATCATAGTCTAAGAACTGATCTTGATCCTTGTCTTAGTACTAGTCTAGGACTTAGTACTGATCCTAGTCTTGGTCCTACGACTACTACTACCACTACTGCTCCTGGTCCTACCACTAGCCCTGGTCCTAATACTAATCCCGGTCTTAGTGCTTATGTTGGGCCTGGTCCAAATACTGATCCTGGTCTTGATCGCAATATTGATCCTGGTCATGGTCTTTGTTCTACTACTAGACCTTGACCAAATGCTAATCCTTGTCATGGTTCTGTTATTGGTCCTAGTCCTAGTACTAATCCTGGTTCAAGTCCCTGTACTGATCCTACTTTTGGTCCTACTACTAGTCCTGATTCTCATCCTGGTCCTTGTATTAATTGTAGGGCTGGTCCTACTATTAATCATTGACTTGGTTCCATTATTGATTCCAGTCCTAGGAGTGATCCTGGTCTTGGTCCTACTACTGGTCTTGGTCCTGGTCCTAGTCCTAGTCCATTTACTAGTCTCTGTGTGTGTATTTAACTTGTTTGTGTGTGTTTCTATGTGTGTATTAAACTTGTTTGTGTGTTTGTTCTGTGAGCCCATGGTTGTTGTATGCTAGTGTGTAAGTAGTCTTGTGGTTGTATTATTTTGTTGATTTAGGGTTTAGGGTTAAGTGTGTGTATGTTTTTTATATGTTTTTTTTAATGACTAAGCATGTATGCATCTATTGCTTATGTTGTAAATTTATATTTTTTTTATGTTGTGTGAGTACTTGTTTGCATACTTTTTGTGTACGTTATTTGAATGTGTGCATGGGTGGACTATTTTGCTAGTGATTCTGTATATTTGTTATTGTTTGTGTTTTATTTTTATGACTAGGTATGTGTTTTTGTGCGTGAGTAGTTTTTTTGTATTGGTTGTGGTGTGTGTGTGATTTATGTTTCTATGTATTTGGTTATGTTCATTTTGTATGAGTATGTTTGGATAAATGTGTGTTTGTTGTGTGTGTTATTTAAAAGTGTTTGTATATGTATTTTTGTTGTCTGTGGTCTATTTCTTTATATCATTTTTTTATGATTGTGCGTATATGTGTTAGGTGTTTGTGTGTTTCTTTGTTGTTTTTGTTTGTTTTCCCATGTTCTTTGGGTGTGTGTGTGTGGCGTGTTCTTTGTATATATATTCTATACAAGCATATGCATGTTGAATGTGAGTTTTTGTTGTATGTGCATGTGCATGCATGAATTTTGTATGTGTTATTATCTATTGTTTGTAAGTGAAATTTTTTGGGTGTTTGTTGGTTGAAAATATTTTTTTTGTACGCTTATATGTTATTTCAATGTTTGTGCATGTGTATTGCTTGTGCATGTGTTTGTTTGTCTTTTTCCTTTGGTGTGTTTGAATGTCTATATTTGTTGTTTGTATGTGTATTTGTTAATTGTGTGCTTGTTATGTGTGTTTTCAAAGGGTTTTTGTGCATACATTTCTTGTCTATGGTCCACTTTTTATGTTGTTGTTTACGATTGTGTATATGTGTTGCGTGTTTGTGTTTTTCTTCATTTTTTGCGTTTGTTTACTTGTGCTCTTTCTATATGTGGGTATTTTGTATGCACTTTGTTTGTATGTTATATATAAGTGTATGCTTGTGGAATGCATGTATATAATCATTGTACATGTGTTGTGTTGCGATTTTTTTTTACGTTGTGTATGCTTCAATTATGTGAGTGCTTGTGGTATATTAGTGTTTGTTGTATGTATGGTATGATTTTTCTTTGTGTTCTTGTCCATTGTTTGTAAGTATCCAGGACCAGGACCTATAATTGGATCAAGACTAAGACCAGTAGTGGCGCTAGGACCTAGATCAGTAACTGGTCCAGTTCTAAGAGTAGAAGGACGACCAGCACCAGTACTAGGACCGAGATTGGGACCAATAGTAGGTCTAGGACCAAAATTAGTACTAATACATGGACCATGATCAGTAGAACGACTAGGACTGGTAGTAGGACAAAAACTAGGATTACTGTTGGGACTAGGGCCAATAGTAGCACTAAGACAAGCATGAATATTGTGACCAGGACTATTATTAGCACCAAGACCAATATTAGTATTGGGACCAGTACTAGAGTAAGACAAGGACCAGTAGTAGGGCCAAGACCAAGAACAGCAGTAAGACCAGAACCAGGAACAGTATTGGGACTAGACCATTAATAGCGCTAGGATCAGTATCAATATTGGGGCCAGGACCAACAATGGAACCAAAACCACGATTAGTACTAGAACAAGGACTAGTAGTAGGACCAGGACTCGGACCAATAGTAGGATAAAAACCAGGATCAGTACGAGACCAACACCAGTAATAGAACCAGGTCCAATAGTAAGACAATTACTAGGTCGAGTAATAGGATCAGGACCAGGTCTAGTAGTAGGACCTAGACTAAGACCAATAGTAGCACCACGAATAAGATCAATACTAGCATTAGGACCAGAATAGAACCATGATCAGGATCAATCCCAATACCAGGATCGGTAAATAGATTAGCACCGAGATAAGTACATGGAACAATACCAGCAGTAGTGATCCAGGTCTTGGTGCTACTATTGGTCCTTGTCCATGTCTTGGTCATACTGCTAGTCCTGGTGGTAGTATTGATCCTGCTCCTTGTGCTACTACTAGTTTTGGTCCACGTACTGATCCTGGTTCTGGTGCTACTACTGGTCCTGATCTAACTACTAGACCTAATCCTAGTATTGACTATGGTCTTGGTCTTATTACTAGATCTTTTGCAATTATCGATCCTGGTCTTAGTCCTACTATTGGATATGAAGTAGTTGCTGATCCTGGTCTTAGTCCTACTAATTGTTCTGTTTCTAGTACATAACCTGGTCGAGGTCCTACCGTTGGATCTGGTCCCAAAACTAAACCTAGTTATTGTCCTACTACTCATGCTGGTCCTAGTATTGATCTTGGTCTTGGTCCATTGCGGGTCCTGGTTTGACTATTAGACGTGGATCAATTCTGATCTGGTCTTGGTCCTACAACTAGTCCCAAAAATTATCCTTGCCGTTATCACAATATTGATCCTCATCCTGGTCCTGGACTCGCATCGGACCTTCTTCCGATCTTGATCCTACTTCTCGTCTTATTACTGGTCTTGGTCCCCATAGTCATCATGGTTGTGGTCCTACTACGGTCCTTGTCCAAGTACTTATCTCGAAACTAGTCCCACCACTAATACTGCTACTCGTTCTACCACTAGCGTTGGTCCTAGTACTAATCCCGGTCTTGGTGTTATTGTTGGTCCTGATCCCAATACTGATCCTGGTCTTGGTCCCAATACTGATCCTGGTCCTAGTCTTGGTCCTACTACTAGACCTTGACCAAATGCTAATCCTTGTCATGGCTCTGTTATTAGTCCTGGTCCTAGTACTAATCTTGGCTTAAGTCCCTGACTGATCCTACTTCTGGTCCTACTACTAGTCCTTGTCCCAGGACGGATCTTGGTCCAAATCCTACTTTTGGACCTGGTCCTAGTATCGTTCCTGGTCCTTGTATTAATTCTAGTGTCGATCCTATTAATAATCATGGACTTGGTCCCATTATTGATCCCAGTCCTAGGAGTGATCCAAGTCTTGGTCCTACTACTGGTCCTGGTCCTAGTAGTGATCCTGGTCGTGGCTCTACTACTGTTCCTAGTCCTAGTACTAATCCTGGTCTTGGTCCATTTACTAGTCATGGTCCTAGTACAAATCCTTGTTATACTACTACACATGTCCATGTACAGATCCTAGCCCTTGTCCTACTACTAGTTCTGGTCTAGGTCATACAATTGTTCCTGGTTCTTGTCCTACAATTGAATCGTCATACTACTGGTCCTTTTCCTGTGGTTTAAGTGTGTTTGTTGTGTGTGTGATTATGGTATATGAGTGTTTGTTGTATGTGTGTAGGTTTTTTATTTCCGTTCTTTTCCATTATTTGTAAGTATATTTTTTGTTTCTATTTGTTTGTTGAAAATAATTTTTTTGTACCTTTATGTTATTTGAATGTTTTTGCATATATGTGTTTGTTGTGCTGTTCATGTTGTTTTCCTAGAAGTGATGGTTATTTTCATTTGTATGTTATATGCTTGTGAGTATGTATGTTGTATATATTGTTTTGTAATTTGTACCATGTGATACGTGTGTATGTTTTGTTTAGATATGTTTCTTAAGGACTGATGTTGTTGTGTGTCTATGTTTTATTTGTCTGTGTGCATGTATGTTATTTGAGTATGTGTGTTTATTGTGTGTGTCTCTTTGTGTGTGTATTTAACTTGTTTGTGTGTGTGTCTCTCTGTGTGTGTATTTAGCTTGTTTGTGTGTTTGTTCTGTGTGCTCATGGTTGTTGTGTGCTATTGTTTATATAGTGTTGTGTTTTATATTAGTGTTTTGGCTTACGAATTACGGTTAAGTGTGTGTATGTTTGTTGTGTGTTTTTATTTTATGACTAAGTATGTATGCATCTGTTGCTTATGTTGTAAATTTATTTTTTTGTTTATGTTATGTGTGTTACTTGTTTGCGTACTTTGTGTGTACGTTATTTGAATGTGTGCATGTGTGGAGTATGTTTGGTTGTGTTCATTATGTGTGAGTATGTTTGGATTTTGCTTATGCATATATGTTTTTATTTGTATGGATTGCTGTTTGTTATTTTTAGGGGTGTGTTCTTTATCCATGTGTTTGTGTATAGGCTTGTCGTTATGTGCATTTTATGCTTGTGTGTTTGTTGCTTTTTGAAACATATTTATATTGCATATGTTGTTTGCATAAGTGTATTTGTTATGTGTGTTATTTAAAAGAGTGTGTGTATGTGGTGTGTTCTTTGTATATATATTGTATACGAACGTATGTGCATTGAATGTGAGCTTTTGTTGTATGTGTAGTTCTTTTGCATGTGTTTGTTTGTCTTTTTTCTATGGTGTGTTTGAATGTCTATATGTGTGGTTTCTATGTGTATTTGTTAATTGTGTGCTTGTTATGTGTGTTGTCAAAATATATTTGTGTTTGCATATATGTTGTTGTTTATGATTGTGTGTAAATGTGTTGGGTGTTTGTGTGTTTCTTCATTGTTTTCATTTTTTTACTTCTGCTCTTTCTATAAGTGGGTATTTTGTATGCTCTTTGTTTGTATGCGATATACAAGTGTATGCTTGTTGAATGCGCGTATATAATCATTGTACGTGCGTTGTGTTTGAATTTTTATGTGTTGTGTATACTTCAATTGTGTGAGTGCTTGTTGTATATTAGCGTTTGTTGTATGTGTGGGTATGATTTTTGTTTGTTTTATTGTCCATTCTTTGTAAGTATCCAAGACCAAGATTAGAAATTGGACAAGGTCTAGTAATAGGACCAAGACTAGGATCAGTATTGGGACAAGGACCAGTAGTACGATTCGGACAACGATTAGTATTGGGACCAGGACCAGCATCAGTCTTAGGACAAGGACCTGTAATAGGACCAAGACCAAGATCAATTGTAGGATTAGGACCTGGACTAGTAACTGATCTAGGTCTAAGAGTAGAAGGAGGACCAGGATCAGTACTAGGACCAGAACTGGGATCGATAGTAAGTCTAGGACCATGATTAATACTAGCATATGGGCCAGGATCGTACTATGACCAGGACGAGTAGAGAACAAGAACCGGAATCACTATTAGGGCTAGGGCCGTAGTAGCACTAAGACGAGCATCAATACTGGGACAAGGACCAGTATTAGCACTTGGACCTGGATCAGTACTGGCACCAAAACTAGTAGTAGGACAAGGACCAGTAGTAGGACTAGAACCAGGAGTAAGGCCAAAACCAGGATAATTATTGAGACTAGGAGAACCATCAATACCAGCACCAAGACCAGTAGTAGCACAAGAACCAGGATCAATACTAGCACAAGGACTAGTAGTAGGACTAGGACCTAGAATAATAGTAGGATCAAAATCATGATCAGTACTAGGACCAACACCAGTAGTAGCAGTAGGATCGATATTGAAACCAGGTCCAGCAGTAAGACGAGGACTAGGACCAATAGTAGCAACACGAATAGGATGAGTACTACGAACAATTAGGATTGGTCTAATAGGCTAGGGTTAGTTAAGAATTAGTTAAGGTAGTTAGAGGTTAGTTAGGATAGGTATTTCGTTGGTTTAGCGAGAAACCAAGGGGGGGGGAGGACCGGGTTAAAGAGGGGTATAAAGGGAATTTGGGGAGAATTTGAAGGGGACTTTTGGGTGCGAAGAGAGGGAAGAGATTGAGCTCAAGAAAACTCTGCGAATCGCGGGAATTGATTGGAGAAGTTTGGAAAACGATCGGGGTTTTTCCGGCTTGAGAATTTCATTGGAAAAGCCGAGGAAACGGAATTCACGAAGGAATCAAGACTTTGTTTCTTCAGAATTTGCTTAGCCTTTTTCGGGAGAGATTGTTGACTTGGAATTGGTATAAACTTTGTCTCTTGCTTTGCCAATTCGGTCAAAATTCCTTGGCGGAAATTTCTAAAAATGTTGTAGTTCTCCACTCACGACGTCGGGTTTCTCGGGGTTTTTGTTATTCTGATTTTGTATGCACTTAGCTACGATCAAACAACACTTGTGCTTTCAGTCACGTATGTAGTTGTGTGTTCATAAATCCACAGTGATGGATTTAGATTAGGAGTGAATGGGATTCAGATAAAAGACGTTGAGACAAGCGTAATTCTTGTTGAGAAATCTCAGTCATCGGCTAAGGTAGAATAAAGTGAGTTTTTTTAAGGAGAGGAAGAAGACCATAATAAACCGTGATTGATGAAAGAATTTGTGACTACCATATCCTAGACTTGATTACAGAACGGGTTTTTACCTATTCTGGATGTTCTGTCACAGGACCTCTGTCAAGACTCTATGATTAATAGCCTGGTATTTGTCATCTTTGAGACCAAATGACACTAGAATCATATTTTCATCCCTATGATAGCAGCAAGTCCAACTTACTTTAATTGGTGATCTAAGCTAAGTGTAGAAGATCCCGCTCACCATCTGTGACAAAACAGAAGTGGTCATATTTATGGTGGTTTCGCATCTATAATGATAGGTCATGTGATGTCCTTTTTTCAATGACATATGTAGCAAGCCTGGTTTTTGGTCGAACTATAGTTGAAATTTTATAGATACTGCAATAAATAGATGTAGAATGTATAGGTCTAGGGAGTTTGGCGTCATCAGAAATCAGGGTTAACCCAAAGTAAAGTCAAGCTTTGGGAATAGGAGACCAGTATATAGCTTTGTAGGATCTGCTAGCCTTTATTAGAGGGGTTCTACTGTTGAGGAACTATAAAAGTCGGTTGCAGGACACTCAAAACAATCCCTGATTAATCTTAAGATCAGTACTTTGATAATTAGAATTCTGATTGAGAAATATCCCAGAGCATGAGGTCTAACATCAGGACTTGAACTCTAGCCAAAACAGCAGACCTTTCATTGTGTATGTATTTGGCCAAAACTGATTGAAAAGCCCTGTTGGAGCAATATACTTAGCTGGTAGGTCTGGGGAAATGATAAACTGGATCCTGGAATTAGCCAAACACTACTGTAATGTATAAGGCTAAACAATGAATAAGGTAATTTTTGAGAGTCAAGGCGATTATGAAGATCAAGTCAGAGGTATGAGCTGAATTTAATAAGGCATAGGTCTAATGATAGGCAGGAATCAGAACTGATCTCATACAGAAAGGCATGATTGATGCTCAGTACAAGTTTTGGTTCTGCAGTAGCTTAAAATTTCACAAGGCCATTATCCATAATTTAAACAAAGTCAGATCCTAAAGTGTATTGAGTCAGTTTATAAGAACCTGAACCTGAGAATCCAAAAAGGGGTGTCCATTAGTTGGGACTCTTGGTTCTCCCCTGATACAATAGGCTTGACAATAAGAATCCCTGGAATTGATTGGTCTCTAAAAAAGAAGAGGAACCTTGCATACTTCTGGAACTTGTCCTGGGAATCTAGGATATGCAGGTAAGTTTTGAATTTTAATTGAGCTTTAAAACCCACTGATCCTAAGGATAGAAGTAAAAATAAAACCTGTCACAGGCAGCCCAAGTTGTTAATTCTTGTTTCTGATTCACCTCAAATTTATTTTAATGCACAAAGCCAACCGAGAGGGAAAAGTAAAAATCCTCACGAATGCTTCTTCACACTCATAGCCTAGACCTCGGCCTAAGGCCAAAAATCTTGAGAAGGGAGTATGTGATCTTTGTCAGCAGCAACTAGTAACAGATCGAACTTGAAATAGGTTAGAACAATGGTGCGAGAATAATCATAATTCAGCTAGAAGGTATGTGTTTGGATTGAATACCTATTTTTCGTAGTGATGAAAAGACACTTGACTTGTCATGTAGTAGTAACCCTTTGAGTTAGGAACACTTAAGTGAGGAATTGAAGTGAATCTGGAATGAAGGAGTGTGTTTTTTAAGTCTGTGTCTTAAAGTCATTATTGATGCTTGCATAAGTGGCAAAAGGGAAGGAGTGCTGGTTTAAGTTTGGTTACCGAATGGCATTAGCAAAACCAAAGAGGAAGTCAAGTGTTACCTAGTCAAATTTCTCTTTGCATCAAGTACAGCAACTAGTGTCCAAGGTTTATAACAGCACGCCCAAAATCCCAGTAAGGTCTTAGACACAGTTCTGTCACCTTGCTCTAAGTACCAGAAGAACTAATTTGGGCTAGCATACAAATTCCTTGGCACCATATGTCTTCTGGTACAAGCTCACAGCAGCTGGCCTTTGATTCTAGATATCCATCAGTAACCTCTAGAGGATTATACGGTTTAATAACTCGTGAGGTCTTACTTATTTTGGCCACTTTTGAGTGTTTCAAACAAAGAGGGGCTTATTATATCCCTGGGCCAAAGACTATCTATACGTATTGCCCATATTTAAGCACAGCACAAGTTAATCAAACTTTCAATTTAACGGTACATAGCGGGGCATTGAGTCGAACATATTAACGTAAGCTCTCGAGAATGATACATAGCCAACCTCGGTCATTGTTTATTCAGAGACATAATCGAATTGAGCCAAGATCGTGACTAAGTGTTTAGGCCTCTGAAGTTTAACATATACCAAAATATAGGAAGATTAGAAAAAAAAACTACCATTCACAAATCGGGAAAAGAACCCTTGAGTAGTTAATTAAGAGTCTCAGGAGGTTGATGCAGAAGGTTCAGGTTTAGGACTTCCCAAACGTTAGGTTTGGATACTGCACTCCTAAAACTGGGGGTACATAAGGGGTTAGCCTGTGAGGTACAGCACCATACACGGGTTCAGGGACTGGCACTGGACGCCAAGTCACTATTCTGGCAGAGTTTTTGAACACAAGATAGGATCTTAATTGGATCCTAATAAAAAACCAGTAAAGGCTAAACCAATGGGTTGGAATTTGTCCTTATCTACACCCTTGTCCAACACTCCAGCTAGTTGCTTAGGGATCCTAAGAGCCAGTTTAGATGGCCGAATACTATATCCGGCAGCTTAAAACCCCCATGTCCTGATTCATGGTAGGCAAGTCTGGATCTTGCGATTCTGGCCGGGAGTGAGGATACGAGACCGAGAATAATATCCAAGACAAAATAGTAGCTTTCCATCCTGCACCAAATGATTCTAGGAATAATAACAATCAGATGTAGGAATTAAACCTCAAAGTAGCTAGAACATTGTACCCTGTGATCCCTGAGGCTTGACAAACCTCTAAGACTTTGTCAATTTTGATCCAAGGACTGCATTATGAAACATTAACAATGCTAGCCCTGAAAGGGTAGAACACTCTAATTCCCAGAGTAGCTTATTAGCTTTATGAGTCACGTTCACATTTAAAGTTTAATTCTGGGCTCTTTAGTTCTGCACAAAGTCAGTTTCTGTACAGACATAGATGACCACGGAATCAGGTAAGATTCTAGAGTCCTTCAAGACACCTCAATGATAAGGATGAACAACATGATTAAAAATCTAAGGAAATTCGCTCGAATAGCCTGATCAACAGTTGATCTTGAGCCGATTAGGCTTCACGAATAATTTGATAATACTGAATGTTCCCATGAGTCTGGAATCCTAGACCTATCTTCCAAAAGTTTAAGACAATGCAAAAAGCTTAAGCATCCAATTAAAAGCTCACACATATAGCTCCACAACTTGTAATATCCGGGATCAAGTTAAAAGTCTATAACTAAGATTTCTCTTCGCAAATCTCTAAAGTTTTTTTTTTTTAAGAAATAATTTTAAAATTTCCAAATGATTCAAGATCACACGCAATGAACTCCGAAGTTGAAAGTGCAGCATACCCTGTCTTTCGATGTTTGGAGAATCATATGGGTCGTCGTGCAACCTTCGCTTGCCTTCGACTCTGTGCAGGTGGATTAAGGATCTTCCTTTTAATATCTTTTCAAAATTACTCCCTTTTCTCCAAAATATAATTTTCAAAGTTCCAAATGATTCAAAATCTCACGCAATGAACTCCGAAGTTGAAAGTGCAGCATACCCTGTCTTTCGATGTTTGGAGAATCATATGGGTCGTCGTGCAACCTTCGCTTGCCTTCGACTCTATGCAGGTGGATTAAGGATCTTCCTTTTAATATCTTTTCAAAATTACTCCCTTTTCTCCAAAATATAATTTTCAAAGTTCCAAATGATTCAAGATCTCACGCAATGAACTCCGAAGTTGAAAGTGCAGCATACCCTGTCTTTCGATGTTTGGAGAATCATATGGGTCGTCGTGCAACCTTCGCTTGCCTTCGACTCTGTGCAGGTGGATTAAGGATCTTCCTTTTAATATCTTTTCAAAATTACTCCCTTTTCTCCAAAATATAATTTTCAAAGTTCCAAATGATTCAAGATCTCACGCAATGAACTCCAAAGTTGAAAGTGCAGCATACCCTGTCTTTCGATGTTTGGAGAATCATATGGGTCGTCGTGCAACCTTCGCTTGCCTTCGACTCTGTGCAGGTGGATTAAGGATCTTCCTTTTAATATCTTTTCAAAATTACTCCCTGTTCTCCAAAATATGATTTTCAAAGTTCCAAATAATTCAAGATCTCACGGAATGAACTCCAAAGTTGAAAGTGCAACATACCCTCTCTTTCGATGTTTGGAGAATCGTATGGGTCGTCGTGCAACCCTCGCTTGCCTTCGACTCCGTACATGTGGATCAAGAATTTTCCTTTTAATCTCCTTTCAAAACACTCCTTTTCTACCAAAGTAATTTTCAAAACAAGAACTACGTAGCCTTGAGTTTCCTATTGCACCAGGGAATACGTAGGAGCAGGATCAAGTCCTGTCAGGCTATTTTCTATAAACCTATTTATTTTCTATTCTATTTTAAGGGATCAAACAGTTTTCAAAATATCACACACTCAGTTTAAGGGTACCGTTCTTTGGAACGGGCGAGTAGGGTGCCTAATACCTTCCTTACTCGTAACCGACTCCCGAATCTAGATTTCTTCCTCAAGTTAGGGTTTTTCCAAATGTTTTCCCTTAAAATAAAATTTGGTGGCGGCTCCACAATCCACAAAATTCATTTTCAAAATTTAGCGAGTTCGTCGTCTCGTTGTAATTACGGTTATGACAGATGGCGACTCCACTGGGGACATTTAGAGAGTCAAGCCCATTTCAATTGAGTGTGTTTTGTTTCAATCCCTTTCCAGTTTATTTGCATTGATTCATTTTATCTGCTTGTTATCTGTTTGTTTATTCTTTATATAAACTTTAGGGTAGACGAACTATAAATTGCAATATATATATCCGTACATTTCCCCAATTGCATGTATCCCAATTACTTGTGTGCCCTCATACATTGCATATGCATTTATCATGAGTGGGGCCCTATACCCGGGTCTGAGTGAAGCCTAGGATAGAGGGGTCTAGTGGTGTCACTTTGGATGCACGTCTTGTTTGACAATCACGAAAACCCCAGCTAGAGTGCGTCCTATTTACAATGCCCTACAAACGGTAGCATTCCCTCATCGTTGTTGTAAGAAGCATAAAACTGGAACTTGGCTCTAGTGACCTTGATACCTTAAAAATACAAACTACCCTTATGAGAGGTTCATGCATTAGAGAAGCCTAGCTCCCTAGGACAGGATACCGTTATAGGACACTGAAAGGGCACACAGTTCTTTTCTACTTATTTATTGTATGATAAATAAATCAAGTCTTTTGCATGGCGTGGACAAAAAAAAAAAACAAAAACAAAAACAAAAACAAAAACAAAAAAACAAAAACAAAAAAAAAACAAAAAAAAAAGAGAAAGAAAAGAAAAAAGAGAGAGAAAAAAAAGAAGAAGAGGGGCAGAGTACAAAACCAATGCAAGAGCCCTGCTTATATGCATATCGCATGCATGTTTTAAATTCACATAACATCTTGCATGCATGTACATCAACCATAACATGCATCGAAATAAAAGCATTTCATCTTCATAAGTCCTACCTTACCATGCACTCATCTGCTTTATAAATATCTGACTTGTGCGCCTATTTTTGTTTTCTTTTCTTTGAGGACCCAGATTCTTGAAGAGTATAAAAGAAGAGGGTGAAATGGAAATTAATGCGGAAAAAAGATACGGTTGAGGAAGAAGACGTATTAGCGCCGAAAGGTAGATTCATCGGTCTTAGAAGAGTATGGAAATAAATTGACCAACATACAACAAATGTCTTTGACGAAGAAATACGGAAATATATTGGGTTTGTTGAAGGTCAGGGTACAGGAAGACGCAATCACGACCTTAGCACAGTATTACGACCCTCCCCTCAGATGCTTCACTTTCCTTGACTTCCAAACGGCACCTACCTTGGAGGAATATGAGCAGATTCTGGATTTGCCATTAGAAGGAAGTAAGCCATATAACCATTTGGAACACCATGCCTCGTTCCGAGTGACAGCACAAGCTTTGGGATTGCAGGATAGTGATCTTCTGAAGGATTATCAGGATAAGAACCGAATAAGGGGGCTTTCCCGGGGAGTTCATGAAGACTATCTGCGATATTTGGCTAACGGTAACCAGTGGGATGTCTTCTCAGATGTATTAGCTCTCACCATCTATGGTTTGGTGCTCTTTCCTAGCATAGAAGGCTTCGTGGATCAAGCAGCTATCGACATATTTCTAGCCAGGAAAACTAGAATGGAAAATCCCGTTGTTGCTCTTTTAGCTGATGTGTATGGTACGTTGGATTTTGCCATGAGAAAAAAGGAAAAGAAGCTCGTGTGTTGTCTCCCTATGCTGTATGTTTGGTTAACTGACTCACATATTCAAAAGAAATACTAAAGTACGATGTCCTATATCAGATTTGTTGTGTTATCCACTAAAAGAGATGAATAGTCATGAATGGGCTGCACACCTCGCCAACTTAACAGAAGATCAGATTAGATGGCAGCCAGCTTGGCAGCAAAGGACGTCTCTCATTTACCACTGTAAGGGATTCCCTAATGTTCCACTCATGGGGATCCGAGGCTGCATCAATTATAACCCTATACTGGGGCAAAGACAATTGGCTTACCCCATTAAGGAGCCCCCGGCAGGCGAGTTATTAACCCCGTTCATCCTGAACTATGAAGGTGATTTTGCCGAAACACTTCGAAGAGTTAGAGAAGCTTGGAGCGTGACTACACTAAAGGGAAAGGAGTTGGGGGTTAGAAGTTGTGCGGCCAAAGTGGAATATAAACAATGGGTACGAGAAAGAGTACAGCTAATTAAGTTGCCTTTCAAACCGAAAGGGTCCACCTCTGGAGGTCAAAAAGAATCCGTAGTCATTGAGGATGAAACTGTTAAAGAGTTGAGGGCAAAACTAGAAAGCATGACCATAAAAAATAGCAAGCTAGAGGAAAGGATATTGAAGACCCAACAAGAAAATGCAGAACTAAGAAGAGAAAACCAAGAAAAAGAAACTGCCATGGAAAGTCTTAGAGAACAACAGAAGTCGGAATGAGAATACGCAGCTAAAGTCCATATGAGTCTCCAGGCAGCTAATAAAGAATTGGGACTGAGGGCGCAGGAAAGAGACACAGCTCTGCAAAGGAGTCAGAGGATGAGAGACATAGTCGAGCAACTGAGGGATCGTGTTCATAAGCTCAGGCGGGAAAAGGACCAAGCCACGAATGAAAAGAATAGGGCACAAGCAGAAACCAATCGACTAGTAGATGAAAAGAGTGTGCTGCAACAACACATAGAAGGCTTGAACCTACAAATTCAGAATTTGTTAGCCGAATGGGGAAAGGAAGTGGACGAAGAAAAATGGAAAGTTATTGAAGTAATCAGGATGCAACAGAGGGGTATCAGTGATCTACAAGATGAGATGCAATGGTACAAAGATACGACCGATCACTGGACCAAGTGCTTTGGGAGATTGGCTAGCTTGGCAAATACTGCTATTGAAGAAATCCCGTCGTTGCTTAAGAGAGCCGAAGCATCATTACATCCGCTGCACACTCCACCCGAAGTCGAAGAGTTTCTTCACTTTTGTAAAGAATTGATCTTGAGAATGAACAAATACATCGCTCTAGTTGAAAAGAAGGAGCAAGTTGTACCT
The DNA here is from genome assembly GCA_026541065.1 of Canavalia ensiformis. Classification (NCBI taxonomy): domain Eukaryota; kingdom Viridiplantae; phylum Streptophyta; class Magnoliopsida; order Fabales; family Fabaceae; genus Canavalia; species Canavalia ensiformis. Next base: position 195,934 of record JAMKYM010000597.1, read on the forward strand.
TGAAAAATTCTATGCTATGAATGATGAATTTGCTTTCTTACATATCTATGTCTGATACTGCATTAATTTCCATTTCACACTCACCCAAAACACGTTCGCGGTTAAAATACTCGCCAAGATGACGGGTCCTCTATCATAGGCACACACGTAGCACACACTTAAATTTATAAAGAATACTTATAATTAACTAACATCTTTTTTCACAGAAAACAAAATTGCAGATTCACGAGTTCCACGTCATCCTTATAGCACACGCTCTAAAGTCAGGATCATGAATGAGCTAGAGGCACAGAATGAAGAGCTGCGCAATGAAGTGGCTCAGTTAAAGGAACAGATGGCTCAGATGATGAAATTGTTGGAAAAGAAGAACGAGAGAGGACGGAGGGTAGAAAATCAGGGCACAGCTGATGTGTCAATGCCTCTATAAGAGGTCGCGGATCCTGAATGGCACCCATACGGACTGCCACCCAACTACATACCGCCCTTATCCAACCTGCCGCCAGTCCAAGGCGTCATTATAAACCCAACAGAAACACTCCATATAAACCCTTCATCCATACCACAAAATGCTAATCCAAACTACACCAATTTCGCTGTCACTGAAAACCCATCGGGCTCTAACATACAAGGCACACACCCATCCAACCCTTATCAACCACCCCATCCACCAATCCCCTCCACTCACATACTAAGGCATCATGGTCCATACGGGATGCCTATAGCCAATAATCAAGCAGTTGGAATGCAATCACATAACCCTATCCATAGTGAGGCTCAAATAAGTGGAAGGTGGCAGCATTTAGAGGAAAGGGTCCGGGCTATAGAAGGCAGTAGTTATGGCACAATAGAAGCATCCGACTTGTGTTTAGTGCCCAATGTGATCATTCCTCACAAATTTAAGATGCCAGAATTTAAAAAATATAAGGGGGTCGGCTGCCCAAGAAGTCACCTAACAATGTATTTTCGAAAGATGGCGTCTCATGCATATGACGATAAGTTGTTGATTCATTGTTTCGAAGACAGTCTCACCGGGGCTGCAGCTACTTGGTACACTCAATTAGAGCGTACTCACATTCGCTCATGGAAGGATCTTACTGATGCTTTCATCCGGCAGTATAAATACAATATAGAGATGGCACCTGATCGATCCCAGTTACAAAATATGGCCAAAAGGGAGGAAGAAACTTTCAAGGAGTACGCCCAGCGATGGAGAGAGTTGGCTGCTCAGGTTCAGCCCCCTCTATTCGAGAGGGAAATGATTGGGATGTTCATGGATACCCTTAAGCACCATTTTTACGATAAGATGGTCGACACGTGTATTGTAAATTTCTCGATATGGTACTTATCGGGAAAGGATCGAAAAATGGCTTGCGTAGAGGACGGATCATATATAATACAGTTGGAAATGTAAACATGAAAAAACCAACCGATCACTCTTGGAAAAGAAGGATGGAGAGGCACACCATGTTACCATCGACCCGAGAACGGACAAATGGCAGCCACCTAATTACCAAGTCCCATACCACAATACTCGGCCTACCCTCGATGGTGACCACTTCTCAACCTCGGGTCACCGAGACACCCTACATTCCACCTACGTCATCACAAATAGCACCCCAACAGCAAACCCAAAAACCTTGGAGCCAAAACACTAACCCAAATACTAACCCCCACCAAAGGAGGCCAAATAACAATGAAAGAAGACCAGTACAGTTTGACCCAATACCCATGAGCTACACTGAGCTCTTTCCTCGCCTGATTCAAAATTCCTTGATAGCTCCGTGTCCCATGAAACCCATAGAACCACCGTACCCAAAATGGTATGATCCGTCCGCTAAATGTGAATATCACGCTGGGGCGGTTGGGCATTCAATTGAGAATTGCCAAGGATTCAAATACAAGGTGCAGAATTTGATAAATGCAAAATGGTTGAATTTTGAAAAAGATGCCCCTAGTATAGGGAGTAATCCTTTGCCGAATCATGGAGGACCTACGGTGAATTGTATCGAGATAGAAGAGGAGGAGGTGGATATGGTCAATGACGCATTCTCGGGATATCCAAGGCCGCTGATTATTCGCTACACAGATAACACGGCTACCCCAACGCATGAAGGCCTAAAACCTATTACGATAAGAGTGCCTGGACCATTTCCATACAAGAGCAATAAAGAAGTACCCTGGAGGTATGATGCTGAAGTTTTTGGGGGAAAACAGGAAGAAGAAAAACCCGAAAATTCGAAAGAATCTACACGTGAGGTGGTAAACATAGCGGGGATCGGGGGGATGACCAGGAGTGGTCGTATCTATACCCCTAAAGAGGATAAAAGAGAAAGGCCCTGTGTAGAAGCCATTCTGGCAGGTCCCGAGCCAGAAATTAGCAAAAAGGAAGAAAGAAGGGAACTTAAAAAACCAGTTTCTGATGAGGAGGCTTGTGAATTCCTAAAAATGATCAGTCAGAGTGAATACGCGGTTGTCGAACAAGTTAAACCGCATCCCCGCCAAAATATCACATCGGCGTTGATGATGAATTCTACGAGCCCCCTTTTAGAGTTAGTATTATTGAAAATATTGAATGAGGCCCATGTGGTTCACAACTTGTCGGTAGAGAATTTTGAAGGCATTGCTAATAACCATTACGCCAACAATTTCCTTACCTTCGCATAAATGTGAGGTCCCTGATAACGGAGCAGGGCACAATAAAGCTTTGCATATATCTGTGAAGTATAGGGATCATATCTTGGCCCGTGTGTTAATAGATAATGGTTCCTCACTAAATGTGATGCCTAAAATCACTTTAGCTAAACTACCACATGAAGAAACTCATATGAGACCAAGCTCATGGTGGTGAGGGCCTTTGATGGGTCTAGGAGAGAGGAGGTATTGGGCGAAATTGACTTGCCGATTCAAATTGGTCCAATTCTGTTCAATATAACCTTTCAAGTGATGGATATTGTGCCGGCATATAGCTGCCTTCTCGGTAGACCGTGGATTCATTCGGCCCGAGCTGTGCCCTCCACGCTGCATCAGAAATTGAAATTCATTATAGACAATTTGGTTATTGTCTCAGCGGAAAGAAGACTTTACGGTCAAGCAAACCATCTAGTACTCCTTATATCGAGAGTCAGCCAAGAAGCCTTGGAAACTCATTTCCAAGCTTTAGAAATTGCTAATGTTACTATCTTGTTAAGGAGGAGAGGTGGTGAACCAATATCGACCCCCAAAAAGCTTTGATAATGATGGCCAAAACCATGTTGAAAAGTGGATTTCATCCGAGGAGATAAACTAGGGCAAAACAACAGGGGGTTAGTCCAGCCTTTGCAGTTGATTAAGAATAAGCACAGGTGCGGGCTAGGGTACAAACTCACTGAGGAAGAGAAAAAGGAGGTTAGATCGGAAAAAAGGAAACCCCATATTAAAAGGGTCCCTCTGCGCCATATCTCAGAAAGTTTTTGAGTGCCGGGTTCGAGACTCCGGATATGATAGCGGTTGTTGATAAAGAAGAGCTGCTTAGCATAGATGACCTGGTGATGGTCGCTAATGGGACAGGGAGCTAAAAATTGGGAAATCATCGAGCTTCTGTGATTTTAAATTCGGTCTACATGTAATTTGTAATTGTGAAATTTTGTAAATAAACGATATTTTGTACATATGTTTGATCAATAAATATCATAGAATTCTTTCAAAGAATATTTTCTTCCCTTTCGATACACCATACCTTATCCTTTTCACATATTTGCAGATCCGAAAACAACTTGCCTAATGACGATCACGCTAGTATTGTATTGAATAATTTTGACTGTCTTGTTAATCAAGCGGATGAGGAAACAGAATTTGAATTTGAGCCTTCTGGAGAATTATTAAGGCTAGTAGAACAGGAATCTAGATTGATACAACCTCACCAAGAGACTGTCGAACTAATAAATCTGGGGACTGAGGAGGATAAAAAAGAGGTGAAGATAGGCGCGTTCGAAAACCGCTCTCGATTAGTGTCACTATTAAATGAATATAGCGACATTTTTGCTTGGCCGTACCAAGATATGCCGAGATTAGACACGTCGATTGTGGAACATAAGTTTCCTTTAAAGCCTGACTGCCCACCAGTGAAGCAGAAGTTGAGAAGAATGAAGCCTGAGATGTCCCTAAAAATCCGAGAAGAAGTAAAAAAGCAATTCGATGCGGGTTTTCTGGCCGTAGCAAAATACCCGGAGTGGGTCGCAAATATAGTACCGGTCCCCAAGAAAGATGGAAAGGTGCGAATGTGTGTAGATTTCAGGGACCTAAATAGGGCCAGTCCAAAGGACGATTTCCCTCTGCCTCACATAGATGTATTAGTCGATAATACTGCCCAGTTCTCTTACTTTTCGTTTATGGACGGTTTCTCCGGATATAATCAAATCAAAATGGCTGAAGAGGATATGGAAAAAACCACCTTTATTACGGCTTGGGGAACTTTTTGTTACAAAGTCATGCCTTTTGGGTTGAAGAACGCTGGGGCAACATATCAGAGAGCTATGGTGACATTATTTCATGACATGATCCACAAGGAGATCGAAGTATATGTGGATGACATGATCGTCAAGTCAAGAATCGAGGAGGATCACCTCGATAACCTGCAAAAGCTATTCGAACGCCTTCGAAGGTTCAAGTTGAGAATGAACCCAGCTAAATGCACTTTCGGTGTGAAGTCAGGGAAGCTGCTAGGTTTCATCGTTAGTGAAAGGGGAATTGAGGTTGATCCTGATAAGGTCCATGCAATCTTGGAAATGCCAGCCCCAAAAACAGAGAAGGAAGTGCGAGGGTTTCTAGGGAGGTTAAACTACATCGCTAGGTTCATTTTTCAGTTGACAGCCACATGTGAACCAATTTTCAAACTCTTGCGCAAAAATCAACCCATCAGTTGGAATGAGGATTGTCAAGAAGCCTTTGAAAAGATTAAGCTCTATTTACAAGACCCTCCAGTTTTAGTCCCTCCATTACCTGGGAGACCATTAATTCTATACTTGACAGTGACGGGTAATGCCATGGGATGCATGCTCGGTCAACAGGATGCATCTGGAAAGAAAGAACATGCCATTTACTATTTGAGCAAAAAATTTACCGACTATGAGGCAAAATATTCCTTGTTAGAACAAACCTGTTGCGCATTGGCATGGGCCGCTCATCGTTTGAGACAGTACATGTTGAGCCATACTACTTGGCTGATCTCTAGGATGGATCCAATTAAGTACATCTTCGAAAAGCCCGCGTTGTTCTGACGGATTGCCAGATGGCAAGTTTTGCTATCGAGAATATGATATCATGTATGTTACACAAAAGGCAATTAAAGGTAGTACGCTGGCAGATTACTTGGCTCAACAACCTCTAAGTGATTATCAGCCGATGAGACAAGGGTTTCCGGATGAGGATCTAATGGCAGTATTTAGTGAGCCGGTACAAGAAGTAAAAGAAAAGTGGACGATGTTGTTTGATGGGGCGTCCAACATGATGGGTCATGGCATAGGAGCCATATTAGTCTCCCAGAAGGATGGATGTACCAATCACAGCGAGTTAGGTTTTGATTGTACTAATAATGTGGCTGAATACGAAGCTTGCATCATGGGAATACAAGCAACAATTGATGCTAATGTCAAGAATTTGGAGGTCTATGGTGATTCAGCTCTAGTTATCCATCAGGTTAAAGGTGAATGGGAAACTCGAGATGCAAAGTTGATCCCATACCAAGCTTATATTAAGGAATTGTTGGAGCACTTTGAGGATGTCACTTTTGCACATATACCTCGAGAGGACAATCAATTGGCTGACGCCCTAGCCACCCTCTCGTCCATGTTTAAAATAGGTAAAAGAGGAGGATATGCCCTTATCCGATTCAACGCGAGATCGACAAAGCCATTTGCTAGTCAATTGAAGAGGAACAGGACGGGCAACCTTGGTATCATGATATCCGGCGCTTTCTGAAAGACAAGGAGTATCCCAATCATGCCTCGGAAAATGACAAAAGAACTTTAAGGAGATTAGCTGCCAGTTTCTTTCTCGATGGGGAAGTTTTATATAAAAGAAATCATGATATGGTCCTACTCAGGTGTGTAGATGCGGCAGAGGCTAGTAAAATTGTGAAAGAAGTCCATGAGGGATCTTTTGGTGCCCATGCTAACTGACACGCGATGGCTAGGAAAATCCTCGGAGCGGGGATACTGCGGTCGACTATGGAGACTGATTGCTATAAGTATGTTAAGACTTTGTCATAAATGCCAGTATACGCCGACAACATCCACGTGCCGCCTACGTCCTTGAATGTATTATCTTCACCATGGCCATTCGTTATGTGGGGAATGGACGTCATTGGACCAATTGAGCCTAAAGCATCTAACGGGCATCGTTTCATATTGGTTGCCATTGACTATTTCACCAAGTGGGTCGAAGCTGCCTCCTACGTCAGTGTAACTCGGAGCGTGGTCGTAAAGTTCGTAAAAAGGGATTTGATTTGCCGATATGGGTTGCCCAACAGAATTATCACAGATAATGGTACCAATCTTAATAATAAAATGATGAAAGAATTGTGTGACCAGTTCAAGATCCAGCATCATAATTCCTCCCCGTACAGGCCAAAGATGAATGGAGCGGTGGAGGCAGCCAATAAAAACATCAAGAAAATCGTCCAAAGATGGTGCTCACATATAAAGATTGGCATGAGATGCTCCCCATGCCCTCCACGCCAGTCTATTACTTCAGTTCGTACTCTACTGAGAGCAACTCCATTCTCGCTTGTTTATGAATGGAGGCCGTCCTTCTATTGAAGTAGAGATCCCTTCATTAAGGGTGTTAATGGACGCAAAGTTGGAAAGGCGAGTGTGGTGCAAGCCCGGGTGGATCAGTTAAATTTGGTTGATGAAAAAAGATTGGTGGCGTTGTGTCACGGACAGCTATATCAGAGAAGAATGAAGAAGGTATTCGCAAAGAAAGTACGTCCCCGAGCATTTCAAGAAGGAGATTTGGTTCTCAAAAAGTTATTACCTATGCAAAAAGCTACTAAGGCGGAAGTGGGCCCAAATTATCATGGGCACGTACGTAGTCAAAAGGCTTTCTCAAGGAGGGGTATTGATTTTAACTAATATGGATGGGAATGACCTGGCAAATCCAACCAACGCTGATGCTGTAAACAAATATTATGCTTAATAAAAGCCCGCTGGTCGAAACCCTTGCAAGGGCGATCAGGCAAAAGTTAGAGCATCCGAAAGCCCGCTAGGTCGAAAACCGCAAGGGCGATCTAGGCAAAAGTTAGGGCATCCAAAAGCCCGTTAGGTCGAAACCCACAAGGGCAATCTAGGCAAAAATTAGGGCATCCAAAAAGCCCGTTAGGTCGAAAACAAGGGCGATCTAGGCAAAAGTTAGGGCATCCAAAAAGCCCGCTAGGTCGAAACCCGCAAGATGCGATCTAGGCAAAGTTAGGGCATCCAAAAAGCCCGCTAGGTCGAAAACCAAGGGCGATCTAGGCAAAAGTTAGGGCATCCAAAAAGCCCGCTAGGTCGAAAACCCGCAGGCGATCTAGGCAAAAGATGGGCATCCAAAAAGCCCGCTAGGTCGAAAACCGCAGGGCGATCAGGCAAAGATAGGGCATCCAAAAAAGCCCGCTAGGTCGAAAAACGCAAGGGCGATCTAGGCAAAAGTTAGGGCATCCAAAAAAGCCCGCTAGGTCGAAACCCAGTGAGACCTAGGAAAAGTTAGGGCATCTAAAAAGCCCGCTAGGTCGAAAACCGCAAGGGCGACCTAGGCAAAAGTTAGGCATCCAAAAGCCCGCTAGGTCGAAAAACTCGCAAGGGAGACCTAGGAAAAAGTTAGGGCATCAAAGATGCGCTAGGTTCAAAACCCACAAGGGCGACCTAGACAAACATGAGGAAAATTCTTATCGTCGCAAGATGACCCTCAAGAATAGGTGGGAACAAGAATGTGATACTGGGGGAAAGGATAAAAAGCGGATTGATTCAAAAGTAGTCAGGTCAGTATTGGGCAGATACTGGAGCAGATTGATGAAAGGACAGGGAGTGGATAAAAGTGAAATAGGCCAATATTGAAATCAGTTCGGAGCTTATCAGAATAAGACTGGGCTAATACTGGGGCAAAATTTTGAGTAGGCTGATACTGGGGCAAAATTTTATTTCCTGATAAGCATGGGTGATAAGGCAGGAAAGGTTATTAAAATACAATACTAGCATTGGTCGTCTCGAAGGCATAAGACCATCCAAAATTCCATCCCCAAATACATGCTCTTCTAATTCCTCGTTCTGTTTACTTTTGAAATTCAGCCATTCCATTGATTCAATTGTATTCATTGATCAAGCATATGTACAGAGTTAAGTGTATCACAGCAATTATCAAATGCTAAGACTGTTTAAATCATGGTTAGAACGAAAATTTCGTAATTGATGGTCTTTAATATGTTGAATGATTCTTCTCTCTACGAGAATAGCAATTAATGATGCATAAAGTCCCCCAACGAAATCGAAAGGGAAGGCCAATCGCAGGCTCTAGCTCATTCTAAAGGTCATAAGAATCGTGCTATAAGGAAGCTGTGAATTCGAAGTCCGCTAAATAAATAAAGATCAAAATCTCTCCAACTCAAGTCTTCTTGCATTTTAGTTTCCTGCATTTTTGGCCTATCACATCAGGCCCCTCATGTTTAAATTTCTGTTCAAAGCCTATCACATCAGGCACTGCATTTTAATTTCCTGCATTTTTGGCCTATCACATCAGGCCCCTCATGTTTAAATTTCTGTTCAAAGCCTATCACATCAGGCACTGCATTTTTGGCCTATCACATCGGGGCCCTCATGTTTAAATTTAAATTCTGCAAAAGCCTATCACATAAGGCGCTGCATTTTATTTTTCTGCATTTTTGGCCTATCACATCAGGCCCCTCATGTTTAAATTTCTGTTCAAGCCTATCACATAAGGCGTTGCATTTTATTTTTCTGCATTTTGGCCTATCACATCAGGCCCCTCATGTTTAAACTTCTGTTCAAGCCTATCACATAAGGCGCTGCATTTTATTTTTCTGCATTTTTGGCCTATCACATCAGGCCTCATGTTTAATTTTCTGCATTTCAGCCTATCACACGAGGCTCTGCATGATTAATTTTCTGCATTTCAGCCTATCACACGAGGCTCTGCATGTTTATTTTTCTGCATTCTCAGCCTATCACACGAGGTCGTGCATTTCATTTCGCATTTCGCCTATCACACGAGGCTGTGCATGTTTATTTTTCTCGCATTTGACCTATCACACGAGGCTCGCATTTTTAAAATTTCGCATTCTCACTATCACACGAGGTTGTGCATTTTCATTTTTACGCATTTCAGCCTATCACACGAGGCTCGCATGTTTAATTCATTGCATTCCAAATTATCACACGAGGCTCGCATGTTTATATTTCTGCATTTCAGCCTATCACACGAGGCTATGCATGTTTATTTTCTGCATTTTAGCCTATCACACGAGGCTCGCATGTTTATTTTTCCGCATTTCAGCCTATCACACAAGGCTCGCATTTTTAAAATTTTCGCACTGAGCCTATCACACGAGGCTTTGCATTTTCATTTCAGCCCTATCACACGAGGCTATACAGGCAAATTTTCAGTGACACAATAAGGTACCAATGCACTCATGGCTTCGAGGGACGAAATTGGTTCACGTCTTTACTCACTTCTTACCGGATAATACGAGTGTATCTTCGTATTATCCGGCAAGAACCAAGCAAAGAGGGCAAACCGTGAACACCAATTTCCGTCCGGGAAGTTTTAATTAAATCACCAAGGCTAAATTAATGGAAAAGAGAAGAGGGCCAATAATAAGAAATGCAAAATAATAATAATAATAATAATAATAATAATAATAATAATAATAATAATAATAATAATAATAATAATAATAATAATAATAATAATAATAATAATAATAATAATAATAATAATAATAGTAACCATAATAAACAAAAAGGGGAAACAAAAGAAAATAGAAAGAGGATTGGTCCCCATCCTAATAGGCTAGGGTTAGTTAAGAATTAGTTAAGGTAGTTAGAGGTTAGTTAGGATAGGTATTTCGTTGGTTTAGCGAGAAACCAAGGGGGTTTAGGGAGGACCATGGTTAAAGAGGGGTATAAAGGGAATTTGGGGGAGAATTTGAAGGGGACTTTTGGGTACGAAGAGAGGGAAGAGATTGAGCTCAAGAAAACTCTCTGAATCGCGGGAATTGATTGGAGAAGTTTGGAAAGAACGATCGGGGTTTTTCCGGTTTTTGAGAATTTCATTGGAAAGCTGAGAAATCCTCTGGAATTCACGAAGGGAATCAAGGCTTTGTTTCTTCAGAATTCGCTTCACCTTGCTGGGAGAGATTGTTGACTTGGAATTGGTATAAACTTTGTCTCTTGCTTTGCCAACTTCGGTCAAAATTCCTTGGCAGAATTTCAAAACTGTTGTAGTTCTCCACTCCACGCATCAGGTCAGTTTCTGGTTTTGTTATTGCTGATTTTGTATGCACTTAGCTACGATCAAACACTGTGCTTTCAGTTTCTGTATGTAGTTGTGTGTTCATAAATATGGTGATGGATTTAGATTAGGAATGAATGGGATTCAGGATAAAAGACGTTGAGACAACTGTAATTCTTGTTGAGAAATCTCAGTCATCAGCTAAGGTAGAATAAAGTGAGTGTTTTTTAAGGAGAGGAAGATTGTACCATAATAAACTGTGATTGATGAATGAATTTGTGACTACCATATCCTAGACTTGATTATAGAACGAGTTTTTACCTATTCTGGATGTTCTGTCACAGTACCTCTGTCAAGACTCTATGCTTAATAGCCTGGTATTTGTCATCTTTGAGACCAAATGACACTAGAATCATATTTTCATCCCTATGATAGCAGCAAGTCCAACTTACTTTAATTGGTGATCTAAGCTAAGTGTATAAGATCCACGCTCACCATCCTGTGACAGAAAACCGGAAGTGGTCATATTTATGGTGGTTTCGCATCTATAATGATAGGTCATGTGATGTCCTTTTTTCAATGACATATGTAGCAAGTCTGGTTTTTGGTCAAACTATAGTTGAAATTTTATAGATACTGCAATAAATAGATGTAGAATGTACAGGTCTAGGGAGTTTGGCGTCATCAGAAATCAGGGTTAACCCAAAGTAAAGTCAAGCTTTGGGAATAGGAGACCAGTATATAGCTTTGTAGGATCTGCTAGCCTTTATTAGAGGGGTTCTACTGTTGAGGAACTATAAAAGTCGGTTTCAGGACACTCAAAACAATCCCTGATTAATCTTAAGATCAGTACTTTGATAATTAGAATTCTGATTGAGAAATATCCCAGAGCATGAGGTCTAACATCGACTTGAACTCTAGCCAAAACAAGACCTTTCATTGTGTATGTATTTGGCCAAAACTGATTGAAAAGCCCTGCTGGAGCAATATACTTAGCCGGTAGGAACTGGGAAATGATAACCGGATCCTCGGAATTAGCCAAACACTACTGTGATGTATAAGGCTAAACAATGAATAAGGTAATTTTAAGAGTCAAGAGCAGTTATGAAGATCAAGTCAGAGGTATGAGCTGAATTTAATAAGGCATAGGTCTAATGATAGGCAGGAATCAGAACTGATCTCATAGAGAAAGGCATGATTGATGCTCAGTAGAAGTTTTGGTTCTGCAGTAGCTTAAAATTTCACAAGGCCATTATCCATAAATTAAACAAAGTCAGATCCTAAAGTGTATTGAGTCAGTTTATAAGAACCTGAACCTGAGAATCCAAAAAGGGGTGAGTCCGTTAGTTGGGACTCTTGGTTCTCCCCTGATACAATAGGCTTGACAATAAGAATCCCTGGAATTGATTGGTCTCTAAAAAAGAAGAGGAACCTTGCATACTTCTGGAACTTGTCCTAGGAATCCAGGATATGCAGGTAAAATTTGAATTTTAATTGAGCTTTAAAACCCACTGATCCTAAGGATAGAAGTAAAAATAAAACCTGTCACAGGCAGTCCAAGTTGTTAATTCTTGTTTCGATTCACCTCATTCTATTTTTTAATGCACAAAGCCGACCGAGAGGAAAAGTAAAATCCTCAGAATGCTTCTTCACACTCATAGCCTAGACCTCAGCCTAAGGCCAAAAAGTACTGAAGGGAGTATGTGATCTTTGTCATCAGCAACTAGTAACAGATCGAACTTGAAATAGGTTAGAACAATGGTGCGAGAATAATCATAATTCAGCTAAGAGGGTATGTGTTTGGATTGAATACCTATTACCTGCAGTGATGACAGCACTTGACTTGTCATGTAGTAGTAACCCTTTGAGTTAGGAACACTTAGTGAGGAATTGAAGTGAATCTGGAAAGAAGGAGTGTGTTTTTTAAGTCTTTGTCTTAAAGTCATTATTGATGCTTGCATAAGTGGCAAAAGGGAAGGAGTGCTGGTTTAAGTTTGGTTACCGAATGGCATTAGCAAAACCAAAGAGGAAGTCAAGTGTTACCTAGTCAAATTTCTCTTTGCATCAAATACAGTAACCAGTGTCCAAGGTTTATAACAGCACCCCCAAAATCCTAGTAAGGTCTTAGACACAGTTCTGTCACCTTGCTCTAAGTACCAGAAGAACTAATTTGGGCTAGCATACAAATTCCTTGGCACCATATGTCTTCTAGTACAAGCTCACAGCAGCTGGCCTCTGATTCCAGATATCCATCAGTAACCTCTAGAGGATTATACGGTTTAATAACTCGTGAGGTCTTACTTATTTTGGCCACTTTTGAGTGTTTCAAACAAAGAGGGGCTTATTATATCCCCTGGGCCAAAGACTATCTATACTTGCCCATATTTAAGCCTGGCACAAGTTCTGTAAACTTTCAATTTAACAGTACATAGCAGGGCATTGAGTCAGAACATATTAACGTAAGCTCCAGAATGATACATAGCCAACTTCAGTCATTGTTCATTCTGTAGACATAATCAGATTGAGCCAAGATCAGCTGCACCAGTGTTTAGGCCTACAGAAGTTTAACATATACCAAAATATAGGAAGATTAGAAAAAACTACCATTCACAAATCAGGAAAAGAACCCTTGAGTAGTTAATTAAGAGTCTCAGGAGGTTGATGCAGAAGGTTCAGGTTTAGGACTTCCCAAACGTTAGGTTTGGATACTGCACTCCTAAAACTGGGGGTACATAAGGGGTTAGCCTGTGAGGTACAGCACCATACACGGGTTCGGGGGATCGGCTTTGGACGCCAAGTCACTATTGGGCAGAAGATTTTTGAACACAAGATAGGATCTTAACTGGATCCTAATAAAAAAACCAGTAAAGGCTAAACCAATGGGTTGGAATTTGTCCTTATCTACACCCTTGGCCAACACTTCAGCTAGTTGCTTAGGGATCCTAAGAGCCAGTTTAGATGGCCGAATACTATATCCGGTAGCTTAAAACCCCCATGTCCTGATTCATGGTGTGCAAACTGATGATCTTTGCGATTCTGAAGCGGGAGTGAGGATACAGAGACCAGAGAATAATATCCAGTACAAAATAGTAGCTTTCCATCCTGCACCAAATGATTCTAGGAATAATAACAATCAGATGTAGGAATTGAACCTCAAAGTAGCTACAACATTGTACCCTGTGATCCCTGAGGCTTGACAAACCTCTAAGACTTTGTCAATTTTGTTCAAAGGACTGCATTATGAAACATTAACAATGCTAGCCCTGAAAGGGTAGAACACTCTAATTCCCAGAGTAGCTTATTAGCTTTATGAGTCACGTTCAGATTTACAGTTTAATTCTAGGCTCTTTGGTTCTGCACAAAGTCAGTTTCTGTACAGACATAGATGACCACGGAATCAGGTAAGATTCTAGAGTCCTTCAAGACACCTCAATGATAAGGATCAACAACATGATTAAAAATCTAAGGAAATTCGCTCGAATAGCCTGATCAACAATTGATCTTGAGCCGATTAGGCTTCACGAATAATTTGATAATACTGAATGTTCCCATGAGTCTGGAATCCCAGACCTATCTTCCAAAAGTTTAAGACAATGCAAAAAGCTTAAGCATCCAATTAAAAGCTCCCACATATAGCTCCACAACTTGTAATATCCGGGACCAAGTTAAAAGTCTATAACTAAGATTTCTCTTCGCAAATCTCTAAAGTTCTTTTTTTTAAGAAATAATTTTAAAAGTTCCAAATGATTCAAGATCTCACGCAATGAACTCCGAAGTTGAAAGTGCAGGATACCCTGTCTTTCGATGTTTGGAGAATCATATGGGTCGTCGTGCAACCTTCGCTTGCCTTCGACTCTGTGCAGGTGCATTAAGGATCTTCCTTTTAATATCTTTTCAAAATTACTCCCTTTTCTCCAAAATATAATTTTCAAAGTTCCAAATGATTCAAGATCTCACACAATGAACTCCGAAGTTGAAAGTGCAGCATACCCTGTCTTTCGATGTTTGGAGAATCATATGGGTCGTCGTGCAACCTTCGCTTGCCTTCGACTCTGTGCAGGTGGATTAAGGATCTTCCTTTTAATATCTTTTCAAAATTACTCCCTTTTCTCCAAAATATAATTTTCACAGTTCCAAATGATTCAAGATCTCACGCAATGAACTCCGAAGTTGAAAGTGCAAGATACCTTTTTGTCTTTCGATGTTTGGAGAATCATATGGGTCGTCGTGCAACCTTCGCTTGCCTTCGACTCTTGTGCAGGTGGATTAAGGATCTTCCTTTTAATATCTTTTTCAAATTACTCCCTTTTCTCCAAAATATAATTTTCAAAGTTCCAGATGATTCAAGATCTCACGCAATGAACTCCGGTTGAAAGTGCGGCATACCCGTCTTTCGATGTTTGGAGAACCATATGGGTCGTCGTGCAACCTTCGCTACCTTCGACTCTGTGCAGGTGGATTAAGGATCTTCCTTTTAATATCTTTTCAAAATTACTCCCTTTTCTCCAAAATATAATTTTCAAAGTTCCAAATGATTCAAGATCTCACGCAATGAACTCCGAAGTTGAAAGTGCAGCATACCCTGTCTTTCGATGTTTGGAGAATCATATGGGTCGTCGTGCAACCTTCGCTTGCCTTCGACTCTGTGCAGGTGGATTAAGGATCTTCCTTTTAATATCTTTTCAAAATTACTCCCTTTTCTCCAAAATATAATTTTCAAAGTTCCAATTGATTCAAGATCTCACGCAATGAACTCCGAAGTTGAAAGTCAAAGATACCCGTCTTTCGATGTTTGGAGAATCATATGGGTCGTCGTGCAACCTTCGCTTGCCTTCGACTCTGTGCAGGTGGATTAAGGATCATCCTTTTAATATCTTTTCAAAATTACTCCATTTTCTCCAAAATATAATTTTCAAAGTTCCAAATGATTCAAGATCTCACGCAATGAACTCCGAAGTTGAAAGTGCAGCATACCCTGTCCTTCGATGTTTGAAGAATCATATGGGTCGTCGTGCAACCTTCGCTTGCCTTCGACTCTGTGCAGGTGGATTAAGGATCATCCTTTTAATATCTTTTCAAAATTACTCCATTTTCTCCAAAATATAATTTTCAAAGTTCCAAATGATTCAAGATCTCACGCAATGAACTCCGAAGTTGAAAGTGAAAGCATACCCTCGTCTTTCGATGTTTGAGAACCATATGGGTCGTCGTGCAACCTTCGCTTACCTTCGACTCTGTGCAGGTGGATTAAGGATCTTCCTTTTAATATCTTTTCAAATTTACTCCCTTTTCTCCAAAATATAATTTTCAAAGTTCCAAATGATTCAAGATCTCACGCAATGAACTCGAAGTGGAAAGTGTAGCATACCACTGTTTTCGATGTTTGGAGAATCATATGGGTCGTCGTGCAACCTTCGCTTGCCTTCGACTGTGCAGGTGGATTAAGGATCTTCCTTTTAATATCTTTTCAAAATTACTCCCTTTCTCCAAAATATAATTTTCAATGTTCCAAATGATTCAAGATCTCACACAATGAACTCCGAAGTTGAAAGTGCAGCATACCCTGTCTTTCGATGTTTGGAGAATCATATGGGTCGTAGTGCAACCTTCGCTTGCCTTCGACTCTGTGCAGGTGGATTAAGGATCTTCCTTTTAATATATTTTCAAAATTACTCCCCTTTCTCCAAAATATAATTTTCAAAGTTCCAAATGATTCAAGATCTCACGCAATGAACTCCGAAGTGGAAAGTGTAGCATACCCTGTCTTTCGATGTTTGGAGAATCATATGGGTCGTCGTGCAACCTTCGCTTGCCTTCGACTGCAGGTGGATTAAGGATCTTCCTTTTAATATCTTTTCAAAATTACTCCCTTTTCTCCAAAATATAATTTTCAATGTTCCAAATGATTCAAGATCTCACACAATGAACTCGAAGTTGAAAGTGCAAAGATACCTGTCTTTCGATGTTTG
This sequence comes from Canavalia ensiformis, assembly GCA_026541065.1. Lineage (NCBI taxonomy): Eukaryota > Viridiplantae > Streptophyta > Magnoliopsida > Fabales > Fabaceae > Canavalia > Canavalia ensiformis. The sequence goes on from JAMKYM010000597.1 coordinate 212,382, forward strand.
AGAATCATATGGGTCGTAGTGCAACCTTCGCTTGCCTTCGACTCTGCGTGTGCAGGTGGATTAAGGATCTTCCTTTTAATATCTTTTCAAAATTACTCCCTTTTCTCCAAAATATAATTTTCAAAGCTCCAAATGATTCAAGATCTCACGCAAAGAACTCCGAAGTTGAAAGTGCAGCATACCCTGTCTTTCGATGTTTGGAGAATCATATGGGTCGTCATGCAACCTTCGCTTGCCTTCGACTCTGTGCAGGTGGATTAAGGATCTTCCTTTTAATATCTTTTCAAAATTACTCCCTTTTCTCCAAAATATAATTTTCAAAGTTCCAAATGATTCAAGATCTCACGCAATGAACTCCGAAGTTGAAGGTGCAAAGATACCTTTTGTCTTTCGATGTTTGGGAGAATCATATGGGTCGTCGTGCAACCTTCGCTTGCCTTCGACTTTGTGCACGTGGATTAAGGATCTTCCTTTTAATATCTTTTCAAAATTACTCCCTTTTCTCCAAAATATAATTTTCAATGTTCCAAATGATTCAAGATCTCACACAATGAACTCCAAGTTGAAAGTCAGATACCCCGTCTTTCGATGTTTGGAGAATCATATGGGTCGAGTGCAACCTTCGCTTGCCTTCGACTCTGTGCAGGTGGATTAAGGATCTTCCTTTTAATATCTTTTCAAAATTACTCCCTTTTCTCCAAAAATATAATTTTCAAAGCTCCAAATGATTCAAGATCTCACACAATGAACTCGAAGTTGAAAGTGCGGCATACCCTTTGTCTTTCGATGTTTGGAGAATCATATGGTCGTCACGCAACCTTCGCTTGCCTTCGACTGTGCAGGTGGATTAAGGATCTTCCTTTTAATATCTTTTCAAAATTACTCCCTTTTCTCCAAAATATAATTTTCAAAGTTCCAAATGATTCAAGATCTCACGCAATGAACTCCGAAGTTGAAGGTGCAAACATACCTGTCTTTCGATGTTTGGAGAATCATATGGGTCATCGTGCAACCTTCGCTTGCCTTCGACTCGTGCAGGTGGATTAAGGATCTTCCTTTTAATATATTTACAAAATTACTCCCCTTTCTCCAAAATATAAGTTTCAAAGTTCCAAATGATTCAAGATCTCACGCAATGAACTCCGAAGTTGAAAGTGCAACATACCCTGTCTTTCGATGTTTGGAGAATCATATGGGTCGTCGTGCAACCTTCGCTTGCCTTCGACTCTGTGCAGGTGGATTAAGGATCTTCCTTTTAATATCTTTTCAAAATTACTCCCTTTTCTCCAAAATATAATTTTCAAAGTTCCAAATGATTCAAGATCTCACGCAATGAACTCCGAAGTTGAAAAGATACCCCAATGTTCGATGTTTGGAGAATCATATGGGTCGTCGTGCAACCTTCGCTTGCCTTCGACTCTGTGCAGGTGGATTAAGGATCTTCCTTTTAATATCTTTTCAATATTACTCCTTTCTACAAAATATAATTTTCAAAGTTGCAAATGATTCAAGATCTCACGCAATGAACTCGAAGTTGAAAGTGCAAAAGCATACCCTGTCTTTCGATGTTTGGAGAATCATATGGGTCGTCGTGCAACCTTCGCTTGCCTTCGACTCTGTGCAGGTGGATTAAGGATCATCCTTTTAATATCTTTTCAAAATTACTCCATTTTCTCCAAAATATAATTTTCAAAGTTCCAAATGATTCAAGATCTCCCGCAATGAACTCCGAAGTTGAAAGTGCAGCATACCCTGTCTTTCGATGTTTGGAGAACCATATGGGTCGTCGTGCAACCTTCGCTTACCTTCGACTCTGTGCAGGTGGATTAAGGATCTTCCTTTTAATATCTTTTCAAAATTACTCCCTTTTCTCCAAAATATAATTTTCAAAGTTCCAAATGATTCAAGATCTCACGCAATGAACTCCGAAGTTGAAAGTGCAGCATACCCTGTCTTTCGATGTTTGGAGAATCATATGGGTCGTCGTGCAACCTTCGCTTGCCTTCGACTCTGTGCAGGTGGATTAAGGATCTTCCTTTTAATATCTTTTCAAAATTACTCCCTTTTCTCCAAAATATAATTTTCAAAGTTCCAATTGATTCAAGATCTCACGCAATGAACTCCGAAGTTGAAAGTGCAGCATACCCTGTCTTTCGATGTTTGGAGAATCATATGGGTCGTCGTGCAACCTTCGCTTGCCTTCGACTCTGTGCAGGTGGATTAAGGATCATCCTTTTAATATCTTTTCAAAATTACTCCATTTTCTCCAAAATATAATTTTCAAAGTTCCAAATGATTCAAGATCTCACGCAATGAACTCCGAAGTTGAAAGTGCGGATACCCCAATCTTCGATGTTTGAAGAATCATATGGGTCGTCGTGCAACCTTCGCTTGCCTTCGACTCTGTGCAGGTGGATTAAGGATCTTCCTTTTAATATATTTTCAAAATTACTCCCCTTTCTCCAAAATATAAGTTTCAAAGTTCCAAATGATTCAAGATCTCACGCAATGAACTCCGAAGTTGAAAGTGAAACATACCCTGTCTTTCGATGTTTGGAGAATCATATGGGTCGTCGTGCAACCTTCGCTTGCCTTCGACTCTGTGCAGGTGGATTAAGGATCTTCCTTTTAATATCTTTTCAAAATTACTCCCTTTTCTCCAAAATATAATTTTCAATGTTCCAAATGATTCAAGATCTCACACAATGAACTCCGAAGTTGAAAGTGCAGCATACCCTGTCTTTCGATGTTTGGAGAATCATATGGGTCGTAGTGCAACCTTCGCTTGCCTTCGACTCTGTGCAGGTGGATTAAGGATCTTCCTTTTAATATCTTTTCAAAATTACTCCCTTTTCTCCAAAATATAATTTTCAAAGCTCCAAATGATTCAAGATCTCACGCAATGAACTCCGAAGTTGAAAGTGCAGCATACCCTGTCTTTCGATGTTTGGAGAATCATATGGGTCGTCGTGCAACCTTCGCTTGCCTTCGACTCTGTGCAGGTGGATTAAGGATCTTCCTTTTAATATCTTTTCAAAATTACTCCCTTTTCTCCAAAATATAATTTTCAAAGTTCCAAATGATTCAAGATCTCACGCAATGAACTCCAAAGTTGAAGGTGCAGCATACCCTGTCTTTCGATGTTTGGAGAATCATATGGGTCGTCGTGCAACCTTCGCTTGCCTTCGACTTTGTGCAGGTGGATTAAGGATCTTCCTTTTAATATCTTTTCAAAATTACTCCCTTTTCTCCAAAATATAATTTTCAAAGTTCCAAATGATTCAAGATCTCACGCAATGAACTCCGAAGTTGAAAGTGCAAAGATACCCCCGTCTTCGATGTTTGGAGAATCATATGGGTCGTCGTGCAACCTTCGCTTGCTTCGACTCTGTGCAGGTGGATTAAGGATCTTCCTTTTAATATATTTTCAAAATTACTCCCCTTTCTCCAAAATATAAGTTTCAAAGTTCCAAATGATTCAAGATCTCACGAAATGAACTCCGAAGTTGAAAGTGCAACATACCCTGTCTTTCGATGTTTGGAGAATCATATGGGTCGTCGTGCAACCTTCGCTTGCCTTCGACTCTGTGCAGGTGGATTAAGGATCTTCCTTTTAATATCTTTTCAAAATTACTCCCTTTTCTCCAAAATATAATTTTCAAAGTTCCAAATGATTCAAGATCTCACGCAATGAACTCCGAAGTTGAAAGTGCAGCATACCCTGTCGTTCGATGTTTGGAGAATCATATGGGTCGTCGTGCAACCTTCGCTTGCCTTCGACTCTGTGCAGGTGGATTAAGGATCTTCCTTTTAATATCTTTTCAAAATTACTCCCTTTTCTACAAAATATAATTTTCAAAGTTGCAAATGATTCAAGATCTCACGCAATGAACTCCGAAGTTGAAAGTGCAAAGATACCCCGTCCTTCGATGTTTGGAGAATCATATGGATCGTCGTGCAACCTTCGCTTGCCTTCGACTCTGTGCAGGTGGATTAAGGATCTTCCTTTTAATATATTTTCAAAATTACTCCCCTTTCTCCAAAATATAAGTTTCAAAGTTCCAAATGATTCAAGATCTCACGCAATGAACTCCGAAGTTGAAAGTGCAACATACCCTGTCTTTCGATGTTTGGAGAATCATATGGGTCGTCGTGCAACCTTCGCTTGCCTTCGACTGCAAGGTGGATTAAGGATCTTCATTTTAATATCTTTTCAAAATTACTCCCTTTTCTCCAAAATATAATTTTCAAAGTTCCAAATGATTCAAGATCTCACGCAATGAACTCGGTTGAAAGTGCGAGATACCCCGTCCCGATGTTTGGAGAATCATATGGGTCGTTGCAACCTTCGCTTGCCTCGACTCTGTGCGGGTGGATTAAGGATCTTCCTTTTAATATCTTTTCAAAATTACTCCCCTTTCTCCAAAATATAATTTTCACAGTTCCAAATGATTCAAGATCTCACGCAATGAACTCCGAAGTTGAAAGTGCAACAAACCCTGTCTTTCGATGTTTGGAGAATCATATGGGTCGTCGTGCAACCTTCGCTTGCCTTCGACTCTGTGCAGGTGGATTAAGGATCTTCATTTTAATATCTTTTCAAAATTACTCCCTTTTCTCCAAAATATAATTTTCAAAGTTCCAAATGATTCAAGATCTTACGCAATGAACTCCGAAGTTGAAAGTGCAGCATACCCTGTCTTTCGATGTTTGGAGAATCATATGGGTCGTCGTGCCACCTTCGCTTGCCTTCGACTCTGTGCTGGTGGATTAAGGATCTTCCTTTTAATATATTTTCAAAATTACTCCCCTTTCTCCAAAATATAAGTTTCAAAGTTCCAAATGATTCAAGATCTCACGCAATGAACTCCGAAGTTGAAAGTGCAACATACCCTGTCTTTCGATGTTTGGAGAATCATATGGGTCGTCGTGCAACCATCGCTTGCCTTCGACTACGTGTAGGTGGATTAAGGATCTTCCTTTTAATATCTTTCAAAATTACTCCCTTTTCTCCAAAATATAATTTTCAATGTTCCAAATGATTCAAGATCTCACACAATGAACTCAAAGTTGAAAGTGCAAAGATACCTGTCTTTCGATGTTTGGAGAATCATATGGGTCGTAGTGCAACCTTCGCTTGCCTTCGACTGTGCAGGTGGATTAAGGATCTTCCTTTTAATATCTTTTCAAAATTACTCCCTTTTCTCCAAAATATAATTTTCAAAGCTCCAAATGATTCAAGATCTCACGCAATGAACTCGAAGTTGAAAGTGCAGCATACCACGTCTTTCGATGTTTGGAGAATCATATGGGTCGTCGTGCAACCTTCGCTTGCCTTCGACTCGTGCGGGTGGATTAAGGATCTTCCTTTTAATATCTTTTCAAAATTACTCCTTTTCTCCAAAATATAATTTTCAAAGTTCCAAATGATTCAAGATCTCACGCAATGAACTTCGAAGTTGAAGGTGCAAGATACCACGTGCTCTTTCGATGTTTGGAGAATCATATGGGTCGTCGTGCAACCTTCGCTTGCCTTCGACTACGTGCGGGTGGATTAAGGATCTTCCTTTTAATATCTTATCAAAATTACTCCCTTTTCTACAAAATATAATTTTCAAAGTTGCAAATGATTCAAGATCTCACGCAATGAACTCCGAAGTTGAAAGTGCAGCATACCCTGTCCTTCGATGTTTGGAGAATCATATGGGTCGTCGTGCAACCTTCGCTTGCCTTCGACTCTGTGCAGGTGGATTAAGGATCTTCCTTTTAATATCTTTTCAAAATTACTCCCTTTTCTCCAAAATATAATTTTCAAAGTTCCAAATGATTCAAGATCTCACGCAATGAACTTCGAAGTTGAAGGTGCAGCATACCCTGTCTTTCGATGTTTGGAGAATCATATGGGTCGTCGTGCAACCTTCGCTTGCCTTCGACTCTGTGCAGGTGGATTAAGGATCTTCCTTTTAATATCTTTTCAAAATTACTCCCTTTTCTACAAAATATAATTTTCAAAGTTGCAAATGATTCAAGATCTCACGCAATGAACTCCGAAGTTGAGAGTAAAGATACCCCGTCGCCGATGTTTGGAGAATCATATGGGTCGTCGTGCAACCTTCGCTTGCCTTCGACTACGTGCAGGTGGATTAAGGATCTTCCTTTTAATATCTTTTCAAAATTACTCCCTTTTCTCCAAAATATAATTTTCAAAGTTCCAAATGATTCAAGATCTCACGCAATGAACTCCGAAGTTGAAAGTGCAGCATACCCTGTCGTTCGATGTTTGGAGAATCATATGGGTCGTCGTGCAACCTTCGCTTGCCTTCGACTCTGTGCAGGTGGATTAAGGATCTTCCTTTTAATATCTTTTCAAAATTACTCCCTTTTCTCCAAAATATAATTTTCAAAGTTCCAAATGATTCAAGATCTCACGCAATGAACTTCGAAGTTGAAGGTATACCTGTCTTTCGATGTTTGGAGAATCATATGGGTCGTCGTGCAACCCTTGCCTTCGACTACGTGCGGGTGGATTAAGGATCTTCCTTTTAATATCTTTTCAAAATTACTCCCTTTTCTCCAAAATATAATTTTCAAAGTTCAAATGATTCAAGATCTCACGCAATGAACTTCGAAGTTGAAGGTGCGGATACCGTCTTTCGATGTTTTGAGAATCATATGGGTCGTCGTGCAACCTTTCGCTTGCCTTCGACTACGTGCGGGTGGATTAAGGATCTTCCTTTTAATATCTTTTCAAAATTACTCCTTTTCTACAAAATATAATTTTCAAAGTTGCAAATGATTCAAGATCTCACGCAATGAACTCCGAAGTTGAAAGTGCAGATACCCGTCCTTCGATGTTTGGAGAATCATATGGGTCGTCGTGCAACCTTCGCTTGCCTTCGACTCTGTGCGAGGTGGATTAAGGATCTTCCTTTTAATATCTTTTCAAAATTACTCCCTTTTCTCCAAAATATAATTTTCAAAGTTCCAAATGATTCAAGATCTCACGCAATGAACTCCGAAGTTGAAAAAGCATACCACAATCGTTCGATGTTTGGAGAATCATATGGGTCGTCGTGCAACCTTCGCTTGCCTTCGACTCTGTGCAGGTGGATTAAGGATCTTCCTTTTAATATCTTTTCAAAATTACTCCCTTTTCTACAAAATATAATTTTCAAAGTTGCAAATGATTCAAGATCTCACGCAATGAACTCCGAAGTTGAAAGTGCAGCATACCCTGTCCTTCGATGTTTGGAGAATCATATGGGTCGTCGTGCAACCTTCGCTTGCCTTCGACTCTGTGCAGGTGGATTAAGGATCTTCCTTTTAATATATTTTCAAAATTACTCCCCTTTCTCCAAAATATAAGTTTCAAAGTTCCAAATGATTCAAGATCTCACGCAATGAACTCCGAAGTTGAAAGTGCAACATACCCTGTCTTTCGATGTTTGGAGAATCGTATGGGTCGTCGTGCAACCTTCGCTTGCCTTCGACTCTGTGCAGGTGGATTAAGGATCTTCATTTTAATATCTTTTCAAAATTACTCCCTTTTCTCCAAAATATAATTTTCAAAGTTCCAAATGATTCAAGATCTCACGCAATGAACTCCGAAGTTGAAAGTGCAGCATACCCTGTCCTTCGATGTTTGGAGAATCATATGGGTCGTCGTGCAACCTTCGCTTGCCTTCGACTCTGTGCAGGTGGATTAAGGATCTTCCTTTTAATATCTTTTCAAAATTACTCCCCTTTCTCCAAAATATAATTTTCACAGTTCCAAATGATTCAAGATCTCACGCAATGAACTCCGAAGTTGAAAGTGCAACATACCCTGTCTTTCGATGTTTGGAGAATCATATGGGTCGTCGTGCAACCTTCGCTTCCCTTCGACTCTGTGCAGGTGGATTAAGGATCTTCATTTTAATATCTTTTCAAAATTACTCCCTTTTCTCCAAAATATAATTTTCAAAGTTCCAAATGATTCAAGATCTTTACGCAATGAACCAGGTTGAAAGTGCGGCATACCCTTGTCTTTTCGATGTTTGGAGAATCATATGCGTCGTCGTGCCACCTTCGCTTCGACTCTGTGCAGGTGGATTAAGGATCTTCCTTTTAATATCTTTTCAAAATTACTCCCTTTCTCCAAAATATAATTTTCAAAGTTGCAAATGATTCAAGATCTCACGCAATGAACTCCGAAGTTGAAAGTCTGAGATTCCCCAATGTCCTTCGATGTTTGGAGGAGAATCATATGGGTCGTCGTGCAACCTTTGCTTGCCTTCGACTCTGTGCAGGGATTAGGATCTTCCTTTTAATATATTTTCAAAATTACTCCCCTTTCTCCAAAATATAAGTTTCAAAGTTCCAAATGATTCAAGATCTTACGCAATGAACTCCGAAGTTGAAAGTGTAACATACCCTGTCTTTCGATGTTTGGAGAATCATATGGGTCGTCGTGCAACCTTCGCTTGCCTTCGACTCTGTGCAGGTGGATTAAGGATCTTCCTTTTAATATCTTTTCAAAATTACTCCCTTTTCTCCAAAATATAATTTTCAAAGTTGCAAATGATTCAAGATCTCACGCAATGAACTACGAAGTTGAGAGGTCATACCCCGTCCTTCGATGTTTGGAGAATCATATGGGTCGTCGTGCAACCTTTGCTTGCCTTCGACTCGTGCAGGGGATTAAGGATCTTCCTTTAATATATTTTCAAAATTACTCCCTTTCTCCAAAATATAAAGTTTCAAAGTTCCAAATGATTCAAGATCTTACGCAATGAACTCGAAGTTGAAAGTGTAACATACCCCTGTCTTTCGATGTTTGGAGAATCATATGGGTCGTCGTGCAACCTCGCTTGCCTTCGACTGTGCAGGTGGATTAAGGATCTTCCTTTTAATATCTTTTCAAAATTACTCCCTTTTCTCCAAAATATAATTTTCAAAGTTGCAAATGATTCAAGATCTCACGCAATGAACTCTGAAGTTGAAAGTGCAGCATACCCTGTCCTTCGATGTTTGAGAATCATATGGGTCGTCGTGCAACCTTTGCTTGCCTTTGACTCGTACCCGGGGATTAAGGATCTTCCTTTTAATATATTTTCAAAATTACTCCCCTTTCTCCAAAATATAAGTTTCAAAGTTCCAAATGATTCAAGATCTTTACGAATGAACTCGAGAAGTTGAAAGTGCAACATACCCTGTCTTTCGATGTTTGGAGAATTATATGGCCGTCGTGCAACCTTCGCTTGCCTTCGGCTCGTGCAGGTGGATTAAGGATCTTCCTTTTAATATCTTTTCAAAATTACTCCCTTTCTCCAAAATATAATTTTCAAAGGCAAAATGATTCAAGATCTCACGCAATGAACTCCGAAAGTTGAAAGTCGGCAAGATACCACTGTCCTTCGATGTTTGGAGAATCATATGGGTCGTCGTGCAACCTTCGCTTGCCTTCGACTCTGTGCAGGTGGATTAAGGATCTTCCTTTTAATATATTTTCAAAATTACTCCCCTTTCTCCAAAATATAAGTTTCAAAGTTCCAAATGATTCAAGATCTCACGCAATGAACTCAGAAGTTGAAAGTGCAACATACCTGTCTTTCGATTTTGGAGAATCATATGGTCGTCGTGCAACCTTCGCTTGCCTTCACTCTGTGCGGGTGGATTAAGGATCTTCATTTTAATATCTTTTTCAAAATTACTCCCCTTTTCTCAAAATATAATTTCCAAAGTTCCAAATGATTCAAGATCTCACACAATGAACTCCGAAGTTGAAAGTGCAACATACTCCCGTTTCTTTCGATGTTTGGAGAATCATATGGGTCGTCGTGCAACCTTCGCTTGCCTTCGACTCACATGCAGGTGGATTAAGGATCTTCCTTTTAATATCTTTTCAAAATTACTCCCTTTTCTCCAAAATATAATTTTCACAGTTCCAAATGATTCAAGATCTCCGCAATGAACTCGAAAGTTGAAAGTGCAGATACCCTGCTTTTTCGATGTTTGAGAATCATATGGGTCGTCGTGCAACCTTCGCTTGCCTTCGACTCTGTGCGAGGTGGATTAAGGATCTTCCTTTTAATATCTTTTCAAAATTACTCCCTTTTCTCCAAAATATAATTTTCAAAGTTCCAAATGATTCAACATCTCACGCAATGAACTCAGGAAGGCTAAAATGCAAAGATACCACAATCTTTCGATGTTTGGAGAATCATGGGTCGTCGTGCAACCACTGCCTTCGACTGCGTGCAGGTGGATTAAGGATCTTCCTTTTAATATCTTTTCAAAATTACTCCCTTTTCTCCAAAATATAATTTTCAAAGTTGCAATGATTCAAGATCTCACGCAATGAACTCGAAGTTGAAAGTGCAAAGATACCCTTTGTCCTTCGATGTTTGGGAGAATCATATGGGTCGTCGTGCGGCAACCTTTGCTTGCCTTTGACTCTGTGCAGGGGATTAAGGATCTTCCTTTTAATATATTTTCAAAATTACTCCCCTTTCTCCAAAATATAAGTTTCAAAGTTCCAAATGATTCAAGATCTTACGCAATGAACTCCGAAGTTGAAAGTGCAACATACCCCTGTCTTTCGATGTTTGGAGAATCATATGGGTCGTCGTGCAACCTTCGCTTGCCTTCGACTGTGCGGGTGGATTAAGGATCTTCCTTTTAATATCTTTCAAATTACTCCCTTTTCTCCAAAATATAATTTTCAAAGTTGCAAATGATTCAAGATCTCACGCAATGAACTCCGAAGTTGAAAGTGCAAAGATACCTCGTCCTTCGATGTTTGGAGAATCATATGGGTCGTCGTGCAACCTTCGCTTGCCTTCGACTCGTGCAGGTGGATTAAGGATCTTCCTTTTAATATATTTTCAAAATTACTCCCCTTTCTCCAAAATATAAGTTTCAAAGTTCCAAATGATTCAAGATCTCACGATAATGAACTCCGAAGTTGAAAGTGCAACACCCTGTCTTTCGATTTTTGGAGAATCATATGGGTCGTCGTGCAACCTTCGCTTGCCTTCGACTGCAGTGGATTAAGGATCTTCATTTTAATATCTTTTCAAAATTACTCCCTTTTCTCCAAAATATAATTTCCAAAGTTCCAAATGATTCAAGATCTCACACAATGAACTCCGGTTGAAAGTCAACATACCCCTGTCTTTCGATGTTTGGAGAATCATATGGGTCGTCGTGCAACCTTCGCTTGCCTTCGACTCTATGCAGGTGGATTAAGGATCTTCCTTTTAATATCTTTTCAAAATTACTCCCTTTTCTCAAAATATAATTTTCAAGTTCCAAATGATTCAAGATCTCACGCAATGAACTTAAAAGTTGAAAGTGCAAAGATACATTTTTTCGATGTTTGAGAATCATATGGGTCGTCGTGCAACCTTCGCTTGCCTTCGACTCTGTGCAGGTGGATTAAGGATCTTCCTTTTAATATCTTTTCAAAATTACTCCCTTTTCTCCAAAATATAATTTTCAAAGTTCCAAATGATTCAACATCTCACGCAATGAACTCCGAAGGCTAAAATGCAGCATACCCTGTCTTTCGATGTTTGGAGAATCATATGGGTCGTCGTGCAACCTTCGCTTGCCTTCGACTCTGTGCAGGTGGATTAAGGATCTTCCTTTTAATATCTTTTCAAAATTACTCCCTTTTCTCCAAAATATAATTTTCAAAGTTCCAAATGATTCAACATCTCACGCAATGAACTCGAAGGCTAAAATGTACAAAGATACCACGTCTTTCGATGTTTGGAGAATCATATGGGTCGTACGTGCAACCTTCGCTTGCTTCGACTCTGTGCAGGTGGATTAAGGATCTTCCTTTTAATATCTTTTCAAAATTACTCCCTTTTCTCCAAAATATAATTTTCAAAGTTCCAAATGATTCAAGATCTCACGCAATGAATCGAAGTTGAAAGTGCAAAGATACCCTTTGTCTTTCGATGTTTGGAGAATCATATTGGTCGCCGTGCAACCTTCGCTTGCCTTCGACTGCGTACGTGTAGATTAAGGATCTTCCTTTTAATATCTTTTCAAAATTACTCCCTTTTCTCCAAAATATAATTTTCAAAGTTCCAAATGATTCAAGATCTCATGCAATGAACTCCAAAGTTGAAAGTGCAGCATACCCTGTCTTTCGATGTTTGGAGAATCATATGGGTCGCCGTGCAACCTTCGCTTGCCTTCGACTCTGTGCAGGTGGATTAAGGATCTTCCTTTTAATATCTTTCCAAAATTACTCCCTTTTCTCCAAAATATAGTTTTCAAAGTTCCAAATGATTCCAGATCTCACGCAATGAAGTCCGAAGTTGAAAGTGCAGCATAGCCTGTTTTTCGATGTTTGGAGAATCATATGGGTCGTCGTGCAACCTTCGCTTGCCTTCACTCCTGTGCAGGTGGATTAAGGATCTTCCTTTTAATATCTTTTCAAAATTACTCCTTTTCTCCAAAATATAATTTTCAAAGTTCCAAATGATTCAACATCTCACGCAATGAACTCCGAAGGCTAAAATGCAAAGATACCACTCGTCTTTCGATGTTTGGAGAATCATATGGTCGTCGTGCAACCTTCGCTTGCCTTCGACTCTGTGCAGGTGGATTAAGGATCTTCCTTTTAATATATTTTCAAAATTACTCCCTTTTCTCCAAAATATAATTTTCAAAGTTCCAAATGATTCAAGATCTCACGCAATGAACTCCGAAGTTGAAAGTGCAACATACCCTGTCTTTCGATGTTTGGAGAATCATATGGGTCGCCGTGGCAACCTCTCGCTTTGCCTTCGACGTGCCAGGTAGATTAAGGATCTTCCTTTTAATATCTTTTCAAAATTACTCCCTTTTTCTCCAAAATATAATTTTCAAAGTTCCAAATGATTCAAGATCTCATGCAATGAACTCCAAAGTTGAAAGAAGATACCGCATCTTTCGATGTTTGGAGAATCATATGGTCGTCGTGAAACCTCGCTTGCCTTCGACTCGCAGGTGGATTAAGGATCTTCCTTTTAATATCTTTTCAAAATTACTCCCTTTTCTCCAAAATATAATTTTCAAAGTTCCAAATGATTCAAGATCTCACGCAATGAACTCCGAAGTTGAAAGTGCAGCATACCCTGTCTTTCGATGTTTGGAGAATCATATCGGGTCGTCAGCGCAACCTTCGCTTGCCTTCGACTGTGCGAGGTGGATTAAGGATCTTCCTTTTAATATCTTTTCAAAATTACTCCCTTTTCTCCAAAATATAATTTTCAAAGTTCCAAATGATTCAAGATCTTATGCAATGAACTCCGAAGTTGAAAGTGCAAAGATACTCTTGTCTTTTGATGTTTGAGAATATATGGGTCGTCGTGCAACCTTCGCTTGCCTTCGACTGTGCAGGTGGATTAAGGATCTTCCTTTTAATATCTTTTCAAAATTACTCCCTTTTGTCCAAAATATAATTTTCAAAGTTCCAAATGATTCAAGATCTCACGCAATGAACTCCGAAGTTGAAAGTGCAGCATACCCTGTCTTTCGATGTTTGGAGAATCATATGGATCGTCGTGCAACCTTCGCTTGCCTTCGACTCAGGTGGATTAAGGATCTTCCTTTTTAATATCTTTTCAAAATTACTCCTTTTTTCTCCAAAATATAATTTTCAAAGTTCCAAATGATTCAAGATCTCACGCAATGAACTCCAGTTGAAAGTGCAAAGATACCTGCCTTTCGATGTTTGGAGAATCATATGGGTCGTGTCAACCTTCGCTTGCCTTCACTGTGCAGGTGGATTAAGGATCTTCCTTTTAATATCTTTTCAAAATTACTCCCTATTCTCCAAAATATAATTTTCAAAGTTCCAAATGATTCAAGATCTCACGCAATGAACTCGAAGTTGAAAGTGCGGCGTACCTTGTCTTTCGATGTTTGGAGAATATATTGGCCGTCGTGCAACCTTCGCTGCCTTCTGTACAGGTGGATTAAGGATCTTCCTTTTAATATCTTTTCAAAATTACTCCCTTTTCTCCAAAATATAATTTTCAAAGTTCCAAATAATTCAAGATCTCATGCAATGAACTCCAAAGTTGAAAGTGCAGCATACCCTGTCTTTCGATGTTTGGAGAATCATTTGGGTCGTCGTGCAACCTTCGCTTGCCTTCGACTCTGTGCAGGTGGATTAAGGATCTTCCTTTTAATATGTTTTCAAAATTACTCCCTTTTCTCCAAAATATAATTTTCAAAGTTCCAAATGATTCAAGATCTCATGCAATGAACTCCAAAGTTGAAAGTGCAGCATACCCTGTCTTTCGATGTTTGGAGAATCATATGGGTCGTCGTGCAACCTTCGCTTGCCTTCACTGCGTGCAGGTGGATTAAGGATCTTCCTTTTAATATCTTTTCAAAATTACTCCCTTTTCTCCAAAATATAATTTTCAAAGTTCCAAATGATTCAAGATCTTACGCAATGAACTCCGAGAAGTTGAAAAAGATACCACTGTGGCTCGATGTTTGGAGAATCATGGGTCGTCGTGCAACCTTCGCTTGCCTTCGACTCTGTGCAGGTGGATTAAGGATCTTCCTTTTAATATCTTTTCAAAATTACTCCCTTTTCTCCAAAATATAATTTTCAAAGTTCCAAATGATTCAACATCTCACGCAATGAACTCAAGGAAAAAAAAAGATACCCCGTTTTCTCGATGTTTGGAGAATCATATGGGTCGTCGTGCAACCTTCGCTGCCTTCGACTGCGGCGGGTGGATTAAGGATCTTCCTTTTAATATCTTTTCAAAATTACTCCTTTTCTCCAAAATATAATTTTCAAAGTTCCAAATGATTCAAGATCTCACGCAATGAATCGAAGTTGAAGTGCGGCATACACAATCTTTCGATGTTTGGAGAATCATATTGGTCGCCGTGCAACCTTCGCTTGCCTTCGACTTTGTGCCAGTGATTGGGATCTTCCTTTTAATATCTTTTCAAAATTACTCCTTTTCTCCAAAATATAATTTTCAAAGTTCCAAATGATTCAAGATCTCATCAATGAACTCCAAAGTTGAAAGTGCAAGACATACATCTTTCGATGTTTGGAGAATCATATAAATCGCCGTGCAACCTTCGCTTGCCTTCACTATGCAGGTGGATTAAGGATCTTCCTTTTAATATCTTTTCCAAAATTACTCCCTTTTCTCCAAAATATAGTTTTCAAGTTCCAAATGATTCCAGATCTCACAATGAACTCCTGGTTGAAAGTGCGGCATAGCTTTGTTTTTCGATGTTTGGAGAATCATATGAATTCGTCGTGCAACCTTCGCTTGCCTTCGACTGCTGTGCAGGTGGATTAAGGATCTTCCTTTTAATATCTTTTCAAAATTACTCCCTTTTCTCCAAAATATAATTTTCAAAGTTCCAAATGATTCAACATCTCACGCATGAACTCAAGGCTAAAATAAGATACCTGTCTTTCGATGTTTGGAGAATCATATGGGTCGTCCGCAACCTCGCTTGCCTTCACTGCGGCGAGGTGGATTAAGGATCTTCCTTTTAATATATTTTCAAAATTACTCCCTTTTCTCCAAAATATAATTTTCAAAGTTCCAAATGATTCAAGATCTCACGCAATGAACTCCGAAGTTGAAAGTGCAACATACCTGTCTTTCGATGTTTGGAGAATCATATGCTGGTCGCCGGGCAACCTTCGCTTGCCTTCGACGACTGTGCGGGTAGATTAAGGATCTTCCTTTTTAATATCTTTTCAAAATTACTCCCTTTTCTCCAAAATATAATTTTCAAAGTTCCAAATGATTCAAGATCTCATGCAATGAACTCCAAAGTTGAAAGTGCGACATACCACGTCTTTCGATGTTTGGAGAATCATATGGGTCGTCGTGAAACCTTCGCTTGCCTTCACCTGTGCGGGTGGATTAAGGATCTTCCTTTTAATATCTTTTCAAAATTACTCCCTTTTCTCCAAAATATAATTTTCAAAGTTCCAAATGATTCAAGATCTCACGCAATGAACTCCGGTTGAAAGTGCAACATACCCCGTCTTTCGATGTTTGGAGAATCATATGGGTCGTCGTGCAACCTTCGCTGCCTTCGACTCGTGCAGGTGGATTAAGGATCTTCCTTTTAATATCTTTTCAAAATTACTCCCTTTTCTCCAAAATATAATTTTCAAAGTTCCAAATGATTCAAGATCTTATGCAATGAACTCGAAGTTGAAAAAAGATACTGTCTTTTGATGTTTGAGAATCATATGGGTCGTCGTGTAACCTTCGCTTGCCTTCGACTGCAGTGCGGGTGGATTAAAGGATCTTCCTTTTAATATCTTTTCAAAATTACTCCCTTGTCCAAAATATAATTTTCAAAGTTCCAAATGATTCAAGATCTCACGCAATGAACTCCAAGTTGAAAGTGCAGCATACCCGCCTTTCGATGTTTGGAGAATCATATGGATCGTCGTGCAACCTTCGCTGCCTTGACTCAGTGCAGTGGATTAAGGATCTTCCTTTTAATATCTTTTCAAAATTACTCCCTTTTCCAAAATATAATTTCCAAAGTTCCAAATGATTCAAGATCTCACGCAATGAACTCAAGTTGAAAGTCAAGCATACCCGTTTTCGATGTTTGGAGAATCATATGGAGTCGCCGTGCAACCTTCGCTTGCCTTCGACTCTGTGCAGGTGGATTAAGGATCTTCCTTTTAATATCTTTTCAAAATTACTCCCTATTCTCCAAAATATAATTTTCAAAGTTCCAAATGATTCAAGATCTCACGCAATGAACTCTCAAGTTGAAAGTGCAGCATGCCTTGTCTTTCGATGTTTGGAGAATCATATGGGTCGTCGTGCAACCTTCGCTTGCCTTCACTGACAGGTGGATTAAGGATCTTCCTTTTAATATCTTTTCAAAATTACCCTTTTTCTCCAAAATATAATTTTCAAAGTTCCAAATAATTCAAGATCTCATGCAATGAACTCCAAAGTTAAAGGCAAGATAACATACATCTTTCATGTTTGGAGAATCATTTGGGTCGTCGTGCAACCTTCGCTTGCCTTGAGGCCACTGCAGGTGGATTAAGGATCTTCCTTTTAATATGTTTCAAAATTACTCCCTTTTCTCCAAAATATAATTTTCAAAGTTCAAATGATTCAAGATCTCATGCAATGAACTCCAAAGTTGAAAAAGACACCTGCATCTTCGATGTTTGGAGAATCATATGGGTCGTCGTGCAACCTTCGCTTGCCTTCACTCTCAAATGGGTGGATTAGGATCTTCCTTTTTAATATCTTTTCAAATTACTCCCTTTTCTCCAAAATATAATTTTCAAAGTTCCAAATGATTCAAGATCTTACGCAATGAACCTGAAGTTGAAAGTAAAGCATACCCCCGTGGCTCGATGTTGGAGAATCATATGGGGTCGTGCAACCTTCGCTGCCTTCGACTCTGTGCAGGTGGATTAAGGATCTTCCTTTTAATATATTTTCAAAATTACTCCCTTTTCTCCAAAATATAATTTTCAAAGTTCCAAATGATTCAAGATCTCACGCAATGAACTCCAAAGTTGAAAGCAACATACCCTCGTCTTTCGGTGTTTGGAGAATCATATGGGTATGTGTGGAGTGTGCAACCTTCGCTTGCCTTCACTGTGCAGGTAGATTAAGGATCTTCCTTTTAATATCTTTTTCAAAATTACTCCTTTTCTCCAAAATATAATTTTCAAAGTTCCAAATAATTCAAGATCTCATGCAATGAACTCCAAAGTTGAGTCAAGATTCTCTTGTCTTTCGATGTTTTGGAGAATCATTTAGTCGTCCGTGCAACCTTCGCTTTGCCTTCGACTCTGTGCAGGTGGATTAAGGATCTTCCTTTTAATATGTTTTCAAAATTACTCCCTTTTCTCCAAAATATAATTTTCAAAGTTCCAAATAATTCAAGATCTCATGCAATGAACTCCAAAGTTGAAAGTGCAGCATACCCTGTCTTTCGATGTTTGGAGAATCATTTGGGTCGTCGTGCAACCTTCGCTTGCCTTCGACTCTGTGCAGGTGGATTAAGGATCTTCCTTTTAATATCTTTTCAAAATTACTCCCTTTTCTCAAAAATATAATTTTCAAAGTTCCAAATGATTCAAGATCTCACGCAATGAACTCCGAAGTTGAAAGTGCAACATACCCTGTCTTTCGATGTTTGGAGAATCATATGGGTCGTCGTGCAACCTTCGCTTGCCTTCGACTCTGTGCAGGTGGATTAAGGATCTTCCTTTTAATATCTTTTCAAAATTACTCCCTTTTCTCCAAAATATAATTTTCAAAGTTCCAAATGATTCAAGATCTTATGCAATGAACTCCGAAGTTGAAAGTCAAAGATACTGCCTTTTGATGTATGGAGAATCATATGGGTCGTCGTGCAACCTTCGCTTGCCTTCGACTCGTGCAGGTGGATTAAGGATCTTTCCTTTAATATCTTTTCAAAATTACTCCCTTTTTCCAAAATATAATTTTCAAAGTTCCAAATGATTCAAGATCTCACGCAATGAACTCCCAAGTTGAAAGTGCAAAGATACCTGTCTTTCGATGTTTGGAGAATCATATGGGTCGTCGTGCAACCTTCGCATGCCTTCGATCAGGCAGGTGGATTAAGGATCTTCCTTTTAATATCTTTTCAAAATTACTCCCTTTTCTCCAAAATATAATTTTCAAAGTTCCGAATGATTCAAGATCTCACGCAATCAACTCCGAAAGTTGAAAGTGCAAAGATACACTATCTTCGATGTTTGGAGAATCATATGGGTGGCCGTGGCAACCTTCGCTTGCCTTCACTCTGTGCAGGTGGATTAAGGATCTTCCTTTTTAATATCTTTTCAAAATTACTCCCTATTCTCCAAAATATAATTTTCAATGTTCCAAATGATTCAAGATCTCACGCAATGAACTCAAAGTTGAAAGCAAAAGATACCTTGTCTTTCGATGTTTGGGAGAATCATATGGGTCGCCAGTGCAACCTTCGCTTGCCTTCCTCATTCAGGTGGATTAAGGATCTTCCTTTTAATATCTTTTCAAAATTACTCCCTTTTCTCCAAAATATAATTTTCAAAGTTCCAAATAATTCAAGATCTCATGCAATGAACTCCAAAGTTGAAAGTGCAAAAGATACCCCTGTCTTTCGATGTTTGGAGAATCATATGGGATCGTCGTGCAACCTTCGCTTGCCTTCGACTGCAAGGTGGATTAAGGATCTTCCTTTTAATATCTTTTCAAAATTACTCCTTTTCTCCAAAATATAATTTTCAAAGTTCCAAATGATTCAAGATCTCATGCAATCAACTCTCAAGTTGAAAGTGCAAGATACTTTGTCTTTTGATGTTTGAGAATCATATGGGTCGTCGTACAACCTTCGCTTGCCTTCGACTCTGTGCAGGTGGATTAAGGATCTTCCTTTTAATATCTTTTCAAAATTACTCCCTTTTCTCCAAAATATAATTTTCAAAGTTCCAAATGATTCAAGATCTCACGCAATGAACTCCGAAGTTGAAAGTGCAAACATACCCGTCTTTCGATGTTTGGTGAATCATATGGGTGGTCTGCAACCTTCGCTTGCCTTCGACTCTGTGCATGTGGATTAAGGATCTTCCTTTTAATATCTTTTCAAAATTACTCCCTTTTCTCCAAAATATAATTTTCAAAGTTCCAAATGATTCAAGATCTCACGCAATCAACTCCGAAGTTGAAAGGTAAGATACCCCTGTCTTTCGATGTTTGGAGAATCATATGGGTCGTCGTGGCAACCTTCGCTGCCTCTCGACAGTGCAGGTGGGATTATGATCTTCCTTTAATATCTTTTCAAAATTACTCCCTATTCTCCAAAATATAATTTTCAAAGTTCCAAATGATTCAAGATCTCACGCAATGAACTCAGAAGTTGAAAGTAAAGATACCTTGTCTTTCGATGTTTGGAGAATCATATTGGTAAGTCGTGCAACCTTCGCTTGCCTTCGACTCTGTACAGGTGGATTAAGGATCTTCCTTTTAATATCTTTTCAAAATTACTCCCTTTTCTCCAAAATATAATTTTCAAAGTTCCAAATAATTCAAGATCTCATGCAATGAACTCCAAAGTTGAAAGTGCAAAGATACCCCGTGTGCTTTCGATGTTTGAGAATCATAGGGTCGTCGTGCAACCTTCGCTTGCCTTCGACTCGTGCAGGTGGATTAAGGATCTTCCTATTAATATCTTTTCAAAATTACTCCCTTTTCTCCAAAATATAATTTTCAAAGTTCCAAATGATTCAAGATCTCATGCAATCAACTCCAAGTTGAAAGTGCAGATACCCCTGTCTTTCGATGTTTGGAGAATCATATTGTCGTGCAACAGGTTGCCTTCGACTACATTGCAGTGGATTAAGGATCTTCCTTTTAATATCTTTTCAAAATTACTCCTTTTCTCCAAAATATAGTTTTCAAAGTTCCAAATGATTCAAGATCTCACGCAATGAACTCGAAGTTGAAAGTGCAAAGATAGCCCGTCTTTCGATGTTTGGAGAATATATGGGTCGTCGTGTAACCTTCGCTTGCCTTCGACTCGTCAGGTGGATTAAGGATCTTCCTTTTAATATCTTTTCAAAATTACTCCTTTTCTCCAAAATATAATTTTCAAAGTTCCAAATGATTCAAGATCTTATGCAATGAACTCCGAAGTTGAAAGATACTGCCTTTCGATGTTTGGAGAATCATATGGGTCGTCGTGCAACCTTTCGCTTGCCTTCGACTCTGTACAGGTGGATTAAGGATCTTCCTTTTAATATCTTTTCAAAATTACTCCCTTTTCTCCAAAATATAATTTTCAAAGTTCCAAATGATTCAAGATCTCATGCAATGAACTCCAAAGTTGAAAGTGCAGCATACCCTGTCTTTCGATGTTTGGAGAATCATATGGGTCGTCGTGCAACCTTCGCTTGCCTTCGACTCTGTGCAGGTGGATTAAGGATCTTCCTTTAATATCTTTTTTCAAAATTACTCCTCTTCTCCAAAATATAATTTTCAAAGTTCCAAATGATTCAAGATCTCATGCAATGAACTCCGAAGTTGAAAGTGCAGCATACTCTGTCTTTTGATGTTTGGAGAATCATATGGGTCGTCGTGCAACCTTCGCTTGCCTTCGACTCTGTACAGGTGGATTAAGGATCTTCCTTTTAATATCTTTTCAAAATTACTCCTTTTCTCCAAAATATAATTTTCAAAGTTCCAAATGATTCAAGATCTCATGCAATGAACTCCACGGTTGAAAGATACCCCGTCTTTCGATGTTTGGAGAATCATATGGGTCGATCGTGACAACCTTCGCTTGCCTTCGACTGCACAGGTGGATTAAGGATCTTCCTTTTAATATCTTTTCAAAATTACTCCCTTTTCTCCAAAATATAATTTTCAAAGTTCCAAATGATTCAAGATCTCATGCAATGAACTCCACAGTTGAAAGTGCAAAAGATACCCGTCTTTCGATGTTTGGAGAATCATATGGGTCGTCGTGCAACCTTCGCTTGCCTTCGACTCTGTGCAGGTGGATTAAGGATCTTCCTTTAATATCTTTCCAAAATTACTCCCTTTTCTCCAAAATATAGTTTTCAAAGTTCCAAATGATTCAAGATCTCACGCAATGAACTCCGAAGTTGAAAGTGCAAAGCATAGCCTCGCCTTTCGATGTTTGGAGAATCATATGGGTCGCCGTGCAACCTTCGCTTGCCTTCGACTCGTGCAGGTGGATTAAGGATCTTCCTTTTAATATCTTTTCAAAATTACTCCCTTTTCTCCAAAATATAATTTTCAAAGTTCCAAATGATTCAAGATCTCAAGCAATGCACTCCCGGTTGAAAGTGCAACATACCCCGTCTTTCGATGTTTGGAGAATCATGGGTCGTCGTGCAACCTTTCGCTGCCTTCGACTCTCGTGCCGTGGATTAAGGATCTTCCTTTTAATATCTTTTCAAAATTACTCCCTTTTCTCCAAAATATAATTTTCAAAGTTCCAAATGATTCAAGATCTTATGCAATGAACTCGGGAAGTTGAAAGTAAAGATACCCCGTCTTTTGATGTTTGGAGAATCATATGGGTCGTCGTGCAACCTTCGCTGGCCTTCGACTCGTGCAGGTGGATTAAGGATCTTCCTTTTAATATCTTTTCAAAATTACTCCTTTTCTCCAAAATATAATTTTCAAAGTTCCAAATGATTCAAGATCTCACGCAATGAACTCCGAAGTTGAAAGTGCAGCATACCCTGTCTTTCGATGTTTGGAGAATCATATGGGTCGTGTCAAACCTTCGCTTGCCTTCGACTCTGTGCGAGGTGGATTAAGGATCTTCCTTTTTAATATCTTTTCAAAATTACTCCTTTTCTCCAAAATATAATTTTCAAAGTTCCAAATGATTCAAGATCTCACGCAATGAACTCCGAAGTTGAAAGTGCAGCATACCCTGTCTTTCGATGTTTGGAGAATCATATGGGTCGTCAGGTAACCTTCGCTTGCCTTCGACTCTGTGCGGTGGATTAAGGATCTTCATTTTAATATCTTTTCAAAATTACTCCCTTTTCTCCAAAAATATAATTTTCAGAGTTCCAAATGATTCAAGATCTCACGCAATGAACTCCGAAGTTGAAAGTGCAAAAAGATACCCCGTCTTTTCGATGTTTGGAGAATCATATGGTCGTCGTGCAACCTTCGCTCGCCTTCGACTCGTGCGTGTGGATTAAGGATCTTCCTTTTAATATCTTTTCAAAATTACTCCTTTTTCTCCAAAATATAATTTTCAAAGTTCCAAATGATTCAAGATCTCAAGCAATGAACTCCGAGAGAAGTTGAAAGTGCGACATACCATGTCTTTCGATGTTTGGAGAATCATATGGTCGTGTGCAACCTTCGCTTGCCTTCGACTGTGGGTGGATTAAGGATCTTCCTTTTAATATCTTTTCAAAATTACTCCCTTTTCTCCAAAATATAATTTTCAAAGTTCCAAATGATTCAAGATCTTATGCAATGAACTCCGAAGTTGAAAGTGCAAAAGATACCCGTCTTTCGGATGTTTGGAGAATCATATGGGCCGCGGCAACCTTCGCTTGCCTTCGACTGCAGGTGGATTAAGGATCTTCCTTTTAATATCTTTTCAAAATTACTCCTTTTCTCCAAAATATAATTTTCAACGTTCCAAATGATTCAAGATCTCACGCAATGAACTCCGAAGTTGAAAGGAAAAGATACCCTCGTCTTTCGATGTTTGGAGAATCATATGGGTCGTGTCAACCTTCGCTTTTGCTTCTCGACTCTGTGGGGGGATTAAGGATCTTCCTTTTAATATCTTTTCAAAATTACTCCCTTTTCTCCAAAATATAATTTTCAAAGTTCCAAATGATTCAAGATCTCACGCAATGAACCTAGGTTCAAAGTGCACGATACCCCGCCTTTCGATGTTTGGAGAATCATATGGTCGTCGTGCAACCTTCGCTTGCCTTCGACTGCGAGGTGGATTAAGGATCTTCCTTTTAATATCTTTTCAAAATTACTCCCTTTTCTCCAAAATATAATTTTCAAAGTTCCAAATGATTCAAGATCTCAAGCAATGAACTCCGAAGTTGAAAGTGCAACATACCATGTCTTTCGATGTTTGGAGAATCATATGGGTCGTCGTGCAACCTTCGCTAGCCTTCGACTCTGTGCAGGTGGATTAGGATCTTCCTTTAATATCTTTTCAAAATTACTCCTTTTCTCCAAAATATAATTTTCAAAGTTCCAAATGATTCAAGATCTTATGCAATGAACTCCGAAGTTGAAAGAAGATACCTCGGGTCTTCGATGTTTGGAGAATCATATGGGTCGTCGTGCAACCTTCGCTTGCATTTCGACTCGTGCAGGTGGATTAAGGATCTTCCTTTTAATATCTTTTCAAAATTACTCCCTTTTCTCCAAAATATAATTTTCAACGTTCAAATGATTCAAGATCTCACGCAACGAACTCACGGGTTGAAAGCAAAGCATACCTCGTCTTTCGATGTTTGGAGAATCATATGGGTCGTCGTGCAACCTTCGCTTGCCTTCGACTCTGTGCAGGGGGATTAAGGATCTTCCTTTTAATATCTTTTCAAAATTACTCCCTTTTCTCCAAAATATAATTTTCAAAGTTCCAAATGATTCAAGATCTCACGCAATGAACTCCGAAGTTGAAAGTGCGGCAAAAAGATATCTTTCGATGTTTGGAGAATCATATGGGTCGTCGTGCAACCTCGCTTGCTTCGACTCGTGCAGGTGGATTAAGGATCTTCCTTTTAATATCTTTTCAAAATTACTCCCTTTTCTCCAAAATATAATTTTCAAAGTTCCAAATGATTCAAGATCTCACGCAATGAACTCCGAAGTTGAAAGTGGCAGATAGTCGTGTCTTTCGATGTTTGGAGAATCATATGGGTCGTCGTGCAACCTCGCTGCCTTCGACTCTGTACAGGTGGATTAAGGATCTTCCTTTTAATATCTTTTCAAAATTACTCCCTTTTCTCCAAAATATAATTTTCAAAGTTCCAAATGATTCAAGATCTCACGCAATGAACTCCGAAGTTGAAAGTGCAGCATACCCTGTCTTTCGATGTTTGGAGAATCATATGGGTCGTCGTGCAACCTTCGCTTGCCTTCGACTCTGTGCAGGTGGATTAAGGATCTTCCTTTTAATATCTTTTCAAAATTACTCCCTTTTCTCCAAAATATAATTTTCAACGTTCCAAATGATTCAAGATCTCACGCAATGAACTCCAGAAGTTGAAAGTGCAAAGATACCGTCTTTCGATGTTTGGAGAATCATATGGGTCGTCGTGCAACCTTCGCTTGCCTTCGACATGTGCAGGTGGATTAAGGATCTTCCATTTTAATATCTTTTCAAAATTACTCCCTTTTCTCCAAAATATAATTTTCGAGTTCCAAATGATTCAAGATCTCACGCAATGAACTCCGAAGTTGAGGTCAGACATACTGTCTTTCGATGTTTGGAGAATCATATGGTCGTCGTGCAACCTTCGCTTGCCTTCGACTCTGTGCAGGTGGATTAAGGATCTTCCTTTTAATATCTTTTCAAAATTACTCCCTTTTCTCCAAAATATAATTTTCAAAGTTCCAAATGATTCAAGATCTCAAGCAATGAACTCCGAAGTTGAAAGTGCGACATACCATGTCTTTCGATGTTTGGAGAATCATATGGGTCGTCGTGCAACCTTCGCTTGCCTTCGACTCTGTGCAGGTGGATTAAGGATCTTCCTTTTAATATCTTTTCAAAATTACTCCTTTTCTCCAAAATATAATTTTCAAAGTTCCAAATGATTCAAGATCTTATGCAATGAACTCCAAAGTTGGAAAGTGCAAAGATACCCTGTCTTTCGATGTTTGGAGAATCATATTCGTGCAACCTTCGCTTGCCTTCGACTGCGGGTGGATTAAGGATCTTCCTTTTAATATCTTTTCAAAATTACTCCCTTTTCTCCAAAATATAATTTTCAACGTTCCAAATGATTCAAGATCTCACGCAATGAACTCCGAAGTTGAAAGTGCAAAGATACCCTCGCCTTTCGATGTTTGGAGAATCATATCGTGCAACCTTCGCTGCCTTCGACTCAGGGGGATTAATGATCTTCCTTTAATATCTTTTCAAAATTACTCCTTTTCTCCAAAATATAATTTTCAAAGTTCCAAATGATTCAAGATCTCACGCAATGAACTCCAAGTTGAAAGTGCAGATACCCCCGTCTTTTCGATGTTTGGAGAATCATATGGGTCGTCGTGCAACCTTCGCTTGCCTTCGATTTCGTGCAGGTGGATTAAGGATCTTCCTTTTAATATCTTTTCAAAATTACTCCCTTTTCTCCAAAATATAATTTTCAAAGTTCCAAATGATTCAAGATCTCAAGCAATGAACTCCGAAGTTGAAAGTGCAACATACCATGTCTTTCGATGTTTGGAGAATCATATGGGTTGTCAACCTTCGAGCTCTGTGCAGGTGGATTAAGGATCTTCCTTTTAATATCTTTTCAAAATTACTCCCTTTTCTCCAAAATATAATTTTCAAAGTTCCAAATGATTCAAGATCTTATGCAATGAACTCTGAGAAGTTGAAAGTGCATACCCTGTCTTTCGATGTTTGGAGAATCATATGGGTCGTCGTGCAACCTTCGCTTGCCTTCGACTCTGTGCAGGTGGATTAAGGATCTTCCTTTTAATATCTTTTCAAAATTACTCCCTTTTCTCCAAAATATAATTTTAAAAGTTCCAAATGATTCAAGATCTCACGCAATGAACTCCGAAGTTGAAAGTGCAGCATACCCTGTCTTTCGATGTTTGGAGAATCATATGGGTCGTCGTGCAACCTTCGCTTGCCTTCGACTCGGTGCGGGGGGATTAAGGATCTTCCTTTTAATATCTTTTCAAAATTACTCCCTTTTCTCCAAAATATAATTTTCAAAGTTCCAAATGATTCAAGATCTCACGCAATGAACTCAGAAGTTGAAAGTACATCCCCTGTCTTTCGATGTTTGGAGAATCATATGGGTCGTCGTGCAACCTTCGCTTGCCTTCGACTCTGTGCAGGTGGATTAAGGATCTTCCTTTTAATATCTTTTCAAAATTACTCCCTTTTCTCCAAAATATAATTTTCAACGTTCCAAATGATTCAAGATCTCACGCAATGAACTCCGAAGTTGAAAGTGCAGCATACCCTGTCTTTCGATGTTTGGAGAATCATATGGGTCGTCGTGCAACCTTCGCTTGCCTTCGACTCTGTGCAGGGGGATTAAGGATCTTCCTTTTAATATCTTTTCAAAATTACTCCCTTTTCTCCAAAATATAATTTTCAAAGTTCCAAATGATTCAAGATCTCACGCAATGAACTCCGAAGTTGAAAGTGCAGCATACCCTGTCTTTCGATGTTTGGAGAATCATATGGGTCGTCGTGCAACCTTCGCTTGCCTTCGACTCTGTGCAGGTGGATTAAGGATCTTCCTTTTAATATCTTTTCAAAATTACTCCCTTTTCTCCAAAATATAATTTTCAAAGTTCCAAATGATTCAAGATCTCACGCAATGAACTCGGGGTTGAAAGTGCAAAGATACCTTTGTCTTTCGATGTTTGAGAATCATATGGTCGTCGTGCAACCTTCGCTTGCCTTCGACTGTGCATTGGTGGATTAAGGATCTTCCTTTTAATATCTTTTCAAAATTACTCCCTTTTCTCCAAAATATAATTTTTAAAGTTCCAAATGATTCAAGATCTCATGCAATGAACACCAAAGTTGAAAGCAAAGATACCCCGTCTTTCGATGTTTGGAGAATCATATGGGTCGTCGTGCAACCTTCGCTTGCCTTCGACTCTGTACAGGTGTATTAAGGATCTTCCTTTTAATATCTTTTCAAAATTACTCCCTTTTCTCCAAAATATAATTTTCAAAGTTCCAAATGATTCAAGATCTCACGCAATGAACTCCGAAGTTGAAAGTGCGGATAAATCTTGTTTTCGATGTTTGGAGAATCATATGGGTCGTCGTGCAACCTTCGATTGCCTTCGACTCTGTGCAGGTGGATTAAGGATCTTCCTTTTAATATCTTTTTCAAAATTACTCCCTTTTCTCCAAAATATAATTTTCAAAGTTCGAAATGATTCAAGATCTCACGCAATGAACTCCGGTTGAAAGTGCAAAGATACCTTGTCTTTCGATGTTTGGAGAATCATATGGGTGGTAAATTGCAACCTTCGCTTGCCTTCGACTCTTCGTGCAGGTGGATTAAGGATCTTCCTTTTAATATCTTTTCAAAATTACTCCCTTTTCTCCAAAATATAATTTTTAAAGTTCCAAATGATTCAAGATCTCATGCAATGAACACCAAAGTTGAGAGAAAAAGATACCCCCGTCTTTCGATGTTTGGAGAATCATATGGGTCGTCGTGCAACCTTCGCTTGCCTTCGACTGTACGGGTGTATTAATGATCTTCCTTTTAATATCTTTCAAAAAATTACTCCTTTTCTCCAAAATATAATTTTCAAAGTTCCAAATGATTCAAGATCTCACGCAATGAACTCCGAAGTTGAAAGTGCAGCATAGCCTGTCTTTCGATGTTTGGAGAATCATATGGGTCGTCGTGCAACCTTCGATTGCCTTCGACTCTGTGCAGGTGGATTAAGGATCTTCCTTTTAATATCTTTTCAAAATTACTCCCTTTTCTCCAAAATATAATTTTCAAAGTTCGAAATGATTCAAGATCTCACGCAATGAACTCCGAAGTTGAAAGTGCAGCATACCTTGTCTTTCGATGTTTGGAGAATCATATGGGTCGTCGTGCAACCTTCGCTTGCCTTCGACTCTGTACAGGTGGATTAAGGATCTTCCTTTTAATATCTTTTCAAAATTACTCCCTTTTCTCCAAAATATAATTTTCAAAGTTCCAAATGATTCAAGATCTCACGCAATGAACTCCGAAGTTGAAAGTGCGATGATAGCCCGTCTTTCGATGTTTGGAGAATCATATGGGTCGTCGTGCAACCTACGCTTGCCTTCGACTCTCTGCCAGGTGGATTAAGGATCTTCCTTTAATATCTTTTCAAAATTACTCCTTTTCTTTAAAATATAATTTTCAAAGTTCCAAATGATTCAAGATCTCACGCAATGAACTCCCAAGTTGAAGGTACGACATACCCCGTCTTTCGATGTTTGGAGAATCATATGGGTCGTCGTGCAACCTTCGCTGCCTTCGACTCTGTGCAGGTGGATTAAGGATCTTCCTTTTAATATCTTTTCCAAATTACTCCCTTTTCTCCAAAATATAATTTTCAAAGTTCCAAATGATTCAACATCTCACGCAAGTCGTGAACTCCGAAGTTGAAAGTACGATCTTCCTTTTAAAATCTTTTCAAAATACCCTTTGTCTTTCGATGTTTGGAAAATCATATGGAGTCGTCGTGCAACCTTCGCTTGCCTTCGACTTTGTGGAGGTGGATTAAGGATCTTCCTTTTAAAATCTTTTCAAAATTACTCCCTTTTCTCCAAAATATAATTTTCAATGTTCCAAATGATTCAAGATCTCACGCATATGAACTCCAAAGTTGAAAGATAGCCGCCTTTTCGATGTTTGGAGAATCATTTGGGTTCGTCGTGCAACCTTCTTTTCGATGCAGGTGGATTAAGGATCTTCCTTTTATATCTTTTTCAAATTACTCCCTTTTCTCAAAATATAATTTTCAAAGTTCCAATTGATTCAATATCTCACGCAATGAACTCGAGTTGCAACCTTTCTTTCGATGTTTGAGAATCATATTCGCAACCTTCGCTTGCCTTCACTGTGCAGGTGGATTAAGGATCTTCCTTTTAATATCTTTTCAAAATTACTCCCTTTTCTCCAAAATATAATTTTCAAAGTTCCAAATGATTCAAGATCTCACGCAATGAACTCCGAAGTTGAAAGTGCAGCATACCCTGTCTTTCGATGTTTGGAGAATCATATGGGTCGTCGTGCAACCTTCGCTTGCCTTCGACTCTCTAGTGGATTAAGGATCTTCCTTTTAATATCTTTTCAAAATTACTCCCTTTTCTCCAAAATATAATTTTCAAAGTTCCAAATGATTCAAGATCTCACGCAATGAACTCCGAAGTTGAAAGTGCAGCATACCCTGTCTTTCGATGTTTGGAGAATCATATGGGTCGTCGTGCAACCTTCGCTTGCGTTCGACTCTCTGCAGGTGGATTAAGGATCTTCCTTTTAATATCTTTTCAAAATTACTCCCTTTTCTCCAAAATATAATTTTCAAAGTTCCAAATGATTCAAGATCTCACGCAATGAACTCCGAAGTTGGGCGGCCGGAATTTTTGTCTTTTCGATGTTTGGAGAATCACATATGGGCCGTCGTGCAACCTTCGCTTGCCTTCGACTCTGTGCAGGTGGATTAAGGATCTTCCTTTTTTAATATCTTTTCAAAATTACTCCCTTTTCTCCAAAATATAATTTTCAAAGTTCCAAATGATTCAAGATCTCACGCATGAACTCCAAAGTTGAAAGTGGCAAGAACCCGTCTTTCGATGTTTGGAGAATCATTTGGGTCGTCGTGCAACCTTCGCTTGCCTCGACTCGTGCAAGAGATGGATTAAGGATCTTCCTTTTAATATCTTTTCAAAATTACTCCTTTTCTCCAAAATATAATTTTCAAAGTTCCAAATGATTCAAGATCTCACGCAATGAACTCAGAAGTTGAAAGTGCAAACCCCCGTCTTTCGATGTTTGGAGAATCATATGGGTCGTCGTGCAACCTTCGCTTGCCTTCGATCTCTTCAGGTGGATTAAGGATCTTCCTTTTAATATCTTTTCAAAATTACTCCCTTTTCTCCAAAATATAATTTTCAAAGTTCCAAATGATTCAAGATCTCACGCAATGAACTCAAAGTTGAAAGTGCGGATCCCGTCTTTCGATGTTTGGAGAATCATATGGGTCGTCGTGCAACCTTGCCTTGCCTCGACTGTGCAGGTGGATTAAGGATCTTCCTTTAAATATCTTTTCAAAATTACTCCCTTTTCTCCAAAATATAATTTTCAATGTTCCAAATGATTCAAGATCTCACGCAATGAACTCGAAGTTGAAAGATACCCTCGTTTCTTTCGATGTTTGGAGAATCATTTGGGTCGTCGTGCAACCTTCGCTTGCCTTCGACTCTGTGCAGGTGGATTAAGGATCTTCCTTTTAAATATCTTTCAAAATTACTCCCTTTTCTCCAAAATATAATTTTCAATGTTCCAAATGATTCAAGATCTCATGCAATGATACTCTTTTCAATACTCCCTTTTGGAAAAAAGGTCATAATATATCCAAAGTTGGCTGCTTGATGTCAGAGAATATTTATTCGGTGCAGTGTGGATTAAGGATCTTCCTTTAATATCTTTTAAAATTACTCCCTTTTCTCCAAAATATAATTTTCAATGTTTGATTCAAGATCTCATCAATTCCGGTTGAAAGTGCATACCTTTCGATGTTTGGAGCTTGCAACCTTCGCTTGCGAGTGTGGATTAAGGATCTTCCTTTTAATATCTTTCAAAATTACTCCCTTTTCTCCAAAATATAATTTTCAAAGTTCCAAATGATTCAAGATCTCACGCAATGAACTCCGAAGTTGAAAGTCAGCATACCCCTGTCTTTCGATGTTTGGAGAATCATATGGGTCGTCGTGCAACCTTCGCTTGCCTTCGACTCTGTGCAGGTGGATTAAGGATCTTCCTTTTAATATCTTTTCAAAATTACTCCTTTTCTCCAAAATATAATTTTCAAAGTTCCAAATGATTCAAGATCTCACAATGAACTCCGTTGAAAGTGCAACATACCCCTCTTTTCGATGTTTGAGAATCATATGGGTCGCCAGTGATGGCAACCTTCGCATGCTCACTCTCTGCAGGTGGATTAAGGATCTTCCTTTTAATATCTTTTCAAAATTACTCCTTTTCTCCAAAATATAATTTTCAAAGTTCCAAATGATTCAAGATTCACGAACAATGAATCTTCGTTGAAAGTGCAAAGAAACTTCCTTTTAATATCTGCCTCCAAATATAATTTTCGATGTTTGAGAATCATAAGGGTCGCCGTCCAACCTTCGCTGCCTTCGACTCTGCAAGAGGTGGATTAAGGATCTTCCTTTTAATATCTTTTCAAATTACTCCCTTTTCTCCAAAATATAATTTTCAAAGTTCCAAATGATTCAAGATCTCACGCAATGAACTCCGAAGTTGAAAGTGCAAAGATACCCGTCTTTCGATGTTTGGAGAATCATATTGGTGCAACCTTCGCTGTCTTCTTAGGTGGATTAAGGATCTTCCTTTTTTAATATCTTTTCAAAATTTTTCCTTTTTCTCCAAAAAAAAAATATAATTTTCAAAGTTCCAAATTATTCAAGATCTCCTTGCAATGAACTCCGAAGTTGACATAAACCCCGTCTTTCGATGTTTGGAGAATTTGTGCAGGTGGTGGATTAGGATCTTCCTTTTAATATCTTTTCAAAATTACTCCCTTTTCTCCAAAATATAATTTTCAAAGTTCCAAATGATTCAAGATCTCACTCAATGAACTCCAGTTGAAAGTGCAACTACCCTTTTTTCGATGTTTGGAGAATCATACGGGTCGCGGCACCTTCGCCAAGGCTCGACTCTCTGCAGGTGGATTAAGGATCTTCCTTTTAATATCTTTTCAAAATTACTCCCTTTTCTCAAAATATAATTTTCAAAGTTCCAAATGATTGCAATGAACTCCGAAGTTGAAAGTGCTTTAGCAAACCCCCGTCTTTCGATGTTTGGAGAATCATCGATGGCTGCAACCTTCGCTGCTTCGACTGCCTGTGTGGATTAAGGATCTTCCTTTTAATATCTTTTCAAAAATTACTCCCTTTTCTCCAAAATATAATTTTCAAAGTTCCAAATGATTCAAGATCTCACGCAATGAACTCCAAAGTTGATACCCCGTCTTTCGATGTTTGGAGAATCTGTAGGTTGCAACCTTCGCTTGCCTTGCGTGGATTAAGGATCTTCCTTTTTATATCTTTCAAAATTACTCCCTTTCCTCAAAATATAATTTTCAAAGTTCCAAATGATTCAAGATCTCACCAATGAACTCCAGTTGAAAGTGGCAAAGAAACCCGTTTTCGATGTTTGAGAACATATGGGTCGTCGTGCAACCTTCGCTTGTTCGACTCTGCAGGTGGATTAAGGATCTTCCTTTTAATATCTTTTCAAAATTACTCCCTTTTCTCCAAAATATAATTTTCAAAGTTCCAAATGATTCAAGATCTCACGCAATGAACTCCGGTTGAAAGTGCAAGATACTGTCTTTCGATGTTTGGAGAATCATATGGGTCGTCGTGCAACCTTCGCTTGCCTTCGACTCTGTGCAGGTGGATTAAGGATCTTCCTTTTAATATCTTTTCAAAATTACTCCCTTTTCTCCAAAATATAATTTTCAAAGTTACAAATGATTCAAGATCTCATGCAATGAACTCCAAAGTTGAAAGTGCAGCATACCCTGTCTTTCGATGTTTGGAGAATCATTTGGGTCGTCGTGCAACCTTCGCTTGCCTTCGACTCTGTGCAGGTGGATTAAGGATCTTCCTTTTAATATCTTTTCAAAATTACTCTTTTCTCCAAAATATAATTTTCAAAGTTCCAAATGATTCAAGATCTCACGCAATGAACTCCGAAGTTGGTGCAAAGATACCCCGTCTTTCGATGTTTGGAGAATCATATGGGTCGTCGTGCAACCTTCGCTTGCCTTCGACTCTTTGCAGGTGGATTAAGGATCTTCCTTTTAATATCTTTTCAAAATTACTCCCTTTCCTCCAAAATATAATTTTCAAAGTTCCAAATGATTCAAGATCTCACGCAATGAACTCCGGTTGAAAGTGCAAGATACCCCCGTCTTCGATGTTTGGAGAATCATATGGGTCGCCGTGCAACCTTCGCTTGCCTTCGACTCAGGTGCAGGTGGATTAAGGATCTTCCTTTTAATATCTTTTCAAAATTACTCCCTTTTCTCCAAAATATAATTTTCAAAGTTCCAAATGATTCAAGATCTCACGCAATGAACTCCGGGCTGGAAAGTGCAAAGATACCGTCTTTCGATGTTTGGAGAATCATATTGGTCGTCGTGCAACCTCGCTGCCTTCGACTCTGTGCAGGTGGATTAAGGATCTTCCTTTTAATATCTTTTCAAAATTACTCCCTTTTCTCCAAAATATAATTTTCAAAGTTACAAATGATTCAAGATCTCATGCAATGAACTCCAAAGTTGAAAGTGCAAAAGATACCCCCGTCCTTCGATGTTTGGAGAATCATTTGGGTCGTCGTGCAACCTTCGCTTGCCTTCGACTCTTTGCGGATGGATTAAGGATCTTCCTTTTAATATCTTTTCAAAATTACTCCCTTTTCTCCAAAATATAATTTTCAAAGTTCCAAATGATTCAAGATCTCACGCAATGAACTCGAAAGTTGAAAGTAACATACCCGGCTCTTTCGATGTTTGGAGAATCATATGGGTCGTCGTGCAACCTTCGCTTGCCTTCGACTCTGTGCAGGTGGATTAAGGATCTTCCTTTTAATATCTTTTCAAAATTACTCCCTTTTCTCCAAAATATAATTTTCAAAGTTCCAAATGATTCAAGATCTCACGCAATGAACTCCGAAGTTGAAAGTGCAGATACCCCGTCTTTCGATGTTTGAGAATCATATGGGTCGTCGTGCAACCTTCGCTTGCCTTCGACTCTTTGCAGGTGGATTAAGGATCTTCCTTTTAATATCTTTTTTCAAAATTACTCCCTTTTCTCCAAAATATAATTTTCAAAGTTCCAATTGATTCAAGATCTCACGCAATGAACTCAAGTTGAAAGTGCAAGATACCCCTGTCTTTCGATGTTTGGAGAATCATATGGGTCGTCGTGCAACCTTCGCTTGCCTTCGACTTTGTGCAGGTGGATTAAGGATCTTCCTTTTAATATCTTTTCAAAATTACTCCCTTTTCTCCAAAATATAATTTTCAAAGTTCCAAATGATTCAAGATCTCACGCAATGAACTCCAAAGTTGAAAGTGCAAAGACACCCCGTCTTTCGATGTTTGGAGAATCATATGGGTCGTCGTGCAACCTTCGCTTGCCTTCGACTCGTGCAGGTGGATTAAGGATCTTCCTTTTAATATCTTTTCAAAATTACTCCCTTTTCTCCAAAATATAATTTTCAAAGATCCAATTGATTCAAGATCTCACGCAATGAACTCCGAAGTTGAAAGTGCAAAAGATAGCCCGTCTTCGATGTTTGGAGAATCATATGGGTCGATCGTGTAACCTTCGCTTGCCTTCGACTCTCGTGCAGGATTAAGGATCTTCCTTTTAATATCTTTTCAAAATTACTCCCTTTTCTCCAAAATATAATTTTCAAAGTTCCAAATGATTCAAGATCTTACGCAATGAACTCCGAAGTTGAAAGTGCAACATACCCCGTCTTCCTTTAATATGTTTGGAGAATATATGGGTCGTCGTGCAACCTTCGCTTGCCTTCGACTGCTGCAGGTGGATTAAGGATCTTCCTTTTAATATCTTTTCAAAATTACTCCCTTTTCTCCAAAAATATAATTTTCAAAGTTCCAAATGATTCAAGATCTCACGCAATGAACTCCGAAGTTGAAAGTACGGCAAAGATACCCCGTCTTTCGATGTTTGGAGAATCATATGGGTCGTCGTGCAACCTTCGCATTGCCTTCGACTGCAGGTGGATTAAGGATTTTCCTTTTAATATCTTTTTCAAAATTACTCCCTTTTCTCCAAAATATAATTTTCAAAGTTCCAAATGATTCAAGATCTTACGCAATGAACTCCGAAGTTGAAAGTGTAACATACCCCCGTCTTTCGATACGGAGAATCATATGGGTCGCCGTGCAACCTTCGCTTGCCTTCGACGATGTGGATTAAGGATCTTCCTTTTTAATATCTTTTCAAAATTACTCCCTTTTCTCCAAAATATAATTTTCAAAGTTCCAAATGATTCAAGATCTCACGCAATGAATCGAAGTTGAAAGTGCAAGATGTTTCGTCCTTTTCGATGTTTGGAGAATCATATTGGTCGTCGGCAACCTTCTTGCCTTTGACTCCAGGTGGATTAAGGATCTTCCTTTTAATATATTTTCAAAATTACTCCCTTTTCTCCAAAATATAATTTTCAAAGTTCCAAATGATTCAAGATCTCACGCAATGAACTCCGGTTGAAAGTGCAACATACCCCGTCTTTCGATGTTTGGAGAATCAGCTGATCGTGTGCAACCTTCGCTTGCCTTCGACTCTGTGCAGGTGGATTAAGGATCTTCCTTTTAATATCTTTTCAAAATTACTCCCTTTTCTCCAAAATATAATTTTCAAAGTTTCAAATGATTCAAGATCTCACGCAATGAACTCCGAAGTTGAAAGTGTTAGAGAATCATATACCCGTCTTTCGATGTTTTGGAGAATCATAATTTTCAAAGGGGTCGTGCAACCTTCGCTTGCCTTCGACTGTGCAGCCGTGGATTAAGGATCTTCCTTTTAATATCTTTTCAAAATTACTCCCTTTTCTCCAAAATATAATTTTCAAAGTTCCAAATGATTCAAGATCTCACGCAATGAACTCCCAGAAGTTGAAAGTGCAAGCATACCTGTCTTTCGATGTTTGGAGAATCATATGGGTCGATCGTGCAACCTTCGCTTGCCTTCGACTCTGTGCAGGTGGATTAAGTGATCTTCCTTTTAATATCTTTTCAAAATTACTCCCTTTTCTCCAAAATATAATTTTCAAAGTTCCAAATGATTCAAGATCTCACGCAATGAACTCCGAAGTTGAAAGTGCGGCATACCTTCGTCTTTCGATGTTTGGAGAATCATATGGGTCGTCGTGTAACCTTCGCTTGCCTTCGACTCGTGCGCAGGTGGATTAAGGATCTTCCTTTTTAATATCTTTTCAAAATTACTCCCTTTTCTCCAAAATATAATTTTCAAAGTTCCAAATGATTCAAGATCTCACGCAATGAACTCCAAAGTTGAGCAGATACCGTCTTTTCGATGTTTGGAGAATCATTTGGTCGTCGTGCAACCTTCGCCTTCGACTCGTGCAGGTGGATTAAGGATCTTCCTTTAATATCTTTTCAAAATTACTCCCTTTTCTCCAAAATATAATTTTCAAAGTTCCAAATGATTCAACATCTCACGCAATGAACTCCGAAGGTTGAAATGCAAAGATACCCCGTTTTCGATGTTCGGGAGAATCATATGGTCGCCGTGCAACCTTCGCTTGCCTTCGACTCTCGTGCAGGTGGATTAAGGATCTTCCTTTAATATCTTTTCAAAATTACTCCTTTTCTCCAAAATATAATTTTCAAAGTTGCAAATGATTCAAGATTCACGCAATGAACTCAAAGCTGAAAGGGCAAAGATACCCCGTCTTTCGATGTTTGGAGAATCATATGGGCGTCGTGCAACCTTCGCTTGCCTTGACTGTGCAAGTGGATTAAGGATCTTCCTTTTAATATCTTTTCAAAATTACTCCCTTTTCTCCAAAATATAATTTTCAAAGTTCCAAATGATTCAAGATCTCACGCAATGAACTCCGGTTGAAAGCAACATACCCCGTCTTTCGATGTTTGAGAATCATATGGGTCGTCGTGCAACCTTTCGCTTGCCTTCGACTCTGTGCAGGTGGATTAAGGATCTTCCTTTTTTAATATCTTTTCAAAATTACTCCCTTTTTTCTCCAAAATATAATTTTCAAAGTTCCAAATGATTCAAGATCTCACGCAATGAACTCCCAAGTTGAAAGTGCAAAGATACCCCGTCTTTCGATGTTTGAGAATCATTTAGGTCGTCGTGCAACCTTCGCCGCCTTTTCGACTCAGGCAGGTGGATTAAGGATCTTCCTTTTAATATATTTTCAAAATTACTCCCCTTTTCTCCAAAATATAATTTTCAAAGTTCCAAATGATTCAAGATCTCACGCAATGAACTCCGGGTTGAAAGTAACATACTCCGTCTTTCGATGTTTGAGAATCATATGGTCGCCGTGCAACCTTCGCTTGCCTTCGACTCACTGCAGGTGGATTAAGGATCTTCCTTTTAATATCTTTTCAAAATTACTCCCTTTTCTCCAAAATATAATTTTCCAAAGTTACAAATGATTCAAGATCTCACACAATGAACTCCGGTTGAAAGTGAGCCCTGTCTTTCGATGTTCGGGAGAATCATATTGGTCGCCGTGCAACCTTCGCTTGCCTTCGACTCTATGCAGTGGATTAAGGATCTTCCTTTTAATATCTTTTCAAAATTACTCCTTTTCTCCAAAATATAATTTTCAAAGTTCCAAATGATTCAAGATCTCACGCAATGAACTCCGGTTGGAAAGTGCAAAGATACCCCCGTTTTTCGATGTTCGAGAATCATACGGGTCAGCCGTGCAACCTTCGCTCGTCTTTCGACTTCAGGCAGGTGGATTAAGATCTTCCTTTTAATATCTTTTTTCAAAATTACTCCCTTTTCTCCAAAATATAATTTTCAAAGTTCCAAATGATTCAAGATCTCACGCAATGAACTCCGAAGGCTGAAAATGAAGATACCCTGCCTTTCGATGTTTGGAGAATCATATGGGGTCGTCGTGCAACCTTCGCTAGCCTTCGACTCTTGCAGGTGGATTAAGGATCTTCCTTTTAATATCTTTCAAAATTACTCCCTTTTCTCCAAAATATAATTTTCAAAGTTCCAATTGATTTCAAGATCTCACGCAATGAACTCCGAAGGCTAAAAAGCAAAAAGATAGCCTGCCTTTCGATGTTTGAGAATCATAGCTGGTCGCCGTGCAACCTTTCGCATACTTCGACTTTGTGCAGGTGGATTAAGGATCTTCCTTTAATATCTTTTCAAAATTACTCCTTTTCTCCAAAATATAATTTTCAAAGTTCCAAATGATTCAAGATCTCACGCAATGAATCCGAAGTTGAAAGTGCAAAGATACCCGTCTTTCGATGTTTGGAGAATCATATGGGTCGCCGTGCAACCTTCGCTTGCCTTTCACTGCGCGCAGGTGGATTAAGGATCTTCCTTTTAATATCTTTTCAAAATTACTCCCTTTTCTCCAAAATATAATTTTCAAAGTTCCAAATGATTCAAGATCTCATGCAATGAACTCCAAGTTGAAAGTGCAACATACCCCCGTCTTTCGATGTTTGGAGAATCATATGGGTCGCCGTGCAACCTTCGCTTGCCTTCGACTCGTGCAGGTGGATTAAGGATCTTCCTTAATATCTTTCAAAATTACTCCCTTTTTCTCCAAAATATAATTTTCAAAGTTCCAAATGATTCAAGATCTCACGCAATGAAGTCCGGTTGAAAGTGCATACTAGCCTCTTCGATGTTGGAGAATCATATTGGTCGCTGCAACCTTCGCGCTTCGACTCGTGCAGGTGGATTAAGGATCTTCCTTTTTAATATCTTTTCAAAATTACTCCCTTTTCTCCAAAATATAATTTTCAAAGTTCCAAATGATTCAACATCTCACGCAATGAACTCCGAAGGCTAAAATGCAGCATACCCTGTCTTTCGATGTTTGGAGAATCATATGGGTCGTCGTGCAACCTTCGCTTGCCTTCGACTCTGTGCAGGTGGATTAAGGATCTTCCTTTTAATATCTTTTCAAAATTACTCCCTTTTCTCCAAAATATAATTTTCAAAGTTCCAAATGATTCAAGATCTCACGGAATGAACTCCGGTTGAAAGTGAAAGAACATACCCGTCTTTCGATGTTTGGAGAATCATATGGGTCGCCGTGCAACCTTCGCTTGCCTTCACTCTGTGCAGGGGATTAAGGATTTTCCTTTTAATATCTTTTTTCAAAATTACTCCCTTTTCTCCAAAATATAATTTTCAAAGTTCCAAATGATTCAAGATCTCACGCAATGAACTCCAAAGTTGCGCAAAGATACCCCTGCTTTTTCGATGTTTGGAGAATCATATGGCCGTCGTGAAACCTTCGTTTGCCTTCGACTCTCGTGCAGGTGGATTAAGGATCTTCCTTTTAATATCTTTTCAAAATTACTCCCTTTTCTCCAAAATATAATTTTCAAAGTTCCAAATGATTCAAGATCTCACGCAATGAACTCCGAAGTTGAAAGTGCAACATACCCTGCCTTTTCGATGTTTGAGAATCATATGGCCGCCGTGCAACCTTCGCTTTGCCTTCGACTCTTTGCAGGTGGATTAAGGATCTTCTTTTTAATATCTTTTTCAAAATTACTCCCTTTTCTCCAAAATATAATTTTCAAAGTTCCAATTGATTCAAGATCTCACGCAATGAACTCCGGGTTGAAAAGCGCAAAGATACCGTCTTTTGATGTTTGAGAATCATACGGGTCGTCGTGCAACCTTCGCTTGCCTTCGACTTTGTGCAGGTGATTAAGGATCTTCCTTTTTAATATCTTTTCAAAATTACTCCTTTTGTCCAAAATATAATTTTCAAAGTTCCAAATGATTCAAGATCTCACGCAATGAACTCCGGTTGAAAGTGCAAAGACACCCTCGTCTTTCGATGTTTGGAGAATATATGGATCGCCGTGCAACCTTCGCTTGCCTTCGACGTGCAGGTGGATTAAGGATCTTCCTTTTAATATCTTTTCAAAATTACTCCTTTTCTCCAAAATATAATTTTCAAAGTTCCAAATGATTCAAGATCTCACGAATGAACCCTAAGTTGAAAGTGCAAGATACCGCTCTTTCGATGTTTGGAGAATCATATGGGTCGCCGTGCAACCTTCGCTTGCATTTCGACTCAGGCAGGTGGATTAAGGATCTTCCTTTTAATATCTTTTCAAAATTACTCCTTTCTCCAAAATATAATTTTCAAAGTTCCAAATGATTCAAGATCTCACGCAATGAACTCCGGTTGAAAGTGCAGATACCCTTGTCTTTCGATGTTTGAGAATCATATGGGTCGTCGTGCAACCTTCGCCGTCAATTTCACTCTGACAGGTGGATTAAGGATCTTCCTTTTAATATCTTTTCAAAATTACTCCTTTTCTCCAAAATATAATTTTCAAAGTTCCAAATGATTCAAGATCTCATGCAATGAACTCCAAAGTTGAAAGTAAAGATACCCTCTCTTTTTCGATGTTTGGAGAATCATATGGGTCGAAAGTGCAACCTTCTTATAATGGAGCCTTGGGCCTCGACTCAGACTTGCAGGTGGATTAAGGATCTTCCTTTAATATCTTTTCAAAATTACTCCCTTTTCTCCAAAATATAATTTTCAAAGTTCCAAATGATTCAAGATCTCATGCAATGAACTCCAAAGTTGAAAGCAAAGATACCCCCGTTTCTTCGATGTTTGGAGAATCATATGGGTCGTGATGCAACCTTCGCTTGCCTTCGACTCTGTGCAGGTGGATTAAGGATCTTCCTTTTAATATCTTTTCAAAATTACTCCCTTTCTCCAAAATATAATTTTCAAAGTTCCAAATGATTCAAGATCTTACGCAATGAACTCCGGGTTGAAAGTGCAGCATACCCCCGTCTTTCGATGTTTGAGAATCATATGGGTCGTGATGCAACCTTCGCTGCCTTCGACTCTGTGCAGGTGGATTATGATCTTCCTTTTAATATCTTTTCAAAATTACTCCCTTTTCTCCAAAATATAATTTTCAAAGTTCCAAATGATTCAAGATCTCACGCAATGAACTCCGAAGGCTGAAAATGCAAGATACCCCCGTCTTTCGATGTTTGGAGAATCATATGCAACCTTCGCTTGCCTTCGACTCGCAGGTGGATTAAGGATCTTCCTTTAATATCTTTCAAAATTACTCCCTTTCCTCCAAAATATAATTTTCAAAGTTCCAAATGATTCAAGATCTCACGCAATGAATCCAAGTTGAAAGAAACATACCCGTCTTTCGATGTTTGGAGAATCATATGGGTCGCCGTGCAACCTTCGCTTGCCTTCGACTCTGTGCAGGGATTAAGGATCTTTCCTTTAATATCTTTTCAAAATTACTCCCTTTTCTCCAAAATATAATTTTCAAAGTTCCAAATGATTCAAGATCTCATGCAATGAACTCCAAAGTTGAAAGTGCAAAGATACGTCTTTCGATGTTTGGAGAATCATATGGGTCGCCGTGCAACCTTCGCTGCCTTCTCGACTCAGGGTGGATTAAGGACTTCCTTTTTAATATCTTTTCAAAATTACCCCTTTTCTCCAAAATATAATTTTCAAAGTTACAAATGATTCAAGATCTCATGCAATGAACTCCAAAGTTGAAAGTGCAAAGATACCCTCGTCTTTCGATGTTTGGAGAATCATATGGGTCGTCGTGCAACCTTCGCTTGCACACCAGGCAGGTGGATTAAGGATCTTCCTTTTTAATATCTTTTCAAAATTACTCCCTTTTCTCCAAAATATAATTTTCAAAGTTCCAATTGATTCAAGATCTCATGCAATGAACTCCGAAGGTTGAAAGTGCAGCATACCCCTGCCTTTCGATGTTTGGAGAATCATATGGGTCGTCGTGCAACCTTCGCTTGCCTTCGACTCTGTGCAGGTGGATTAAGGATCTTCCTTTTAATATCTTTTTCAAAATTACTCCCTTTTCTCCAAAATATAATTTTCAAAGTTCCAAATGATTCAAGATCTCACGCAATGAACTCCGAAGTTGAAAGTGCAAGATACCCGTCTTTCGATGTTTGAGAATCATATGGGTCGTCGTGCAACCTTCGCTTGCCTTTCGATCTCGCGCAGGTGGATTAAGGATCTTCCTTTAATATCTTTTCAAAATTACTCCCTTTTCTCCAAAATATAATTTTCAAAGTTCCAAATGATTCAAGATCTCATGCAATGAACTCCAAAGTTGAAAGTGCAAGATACCTCGTCTTTCGATGTTTGGAGAATCATATGGGCCGTGATGCAACCTTCGCTTGCCTTCGACTGCAGGTGGATTAAGGATCTTCCTTTAATATTTTTCAAAATTACTCCCTTTTCTCCAAAATATAATTTTCAAAGTTCCAAATGATTCAAGATCTCACTCAATGAACCCAAGTTGAAAGTGCAACATACCCTGTTTTTCGATGTTTGTAGAATCATATGGTCGTCGTGCAACCTTCGTCATTTCGACTGTGCAGGTGGATTAAGGATCTTCCTTTTAATATCTTTTCAAAATTACTCCCTTTTCTCCAAAATATAATTTTCAAAGTTCCAAATGATTCAAGATCTCACGCAATGAATCCGGTTGAAAGTGCAAAGATACCCTGCTCTTTGATGTTTGGAGAATCATATGGCGCCGATGCAACCTCGCTGCCTTCGACTCGCGCAGGTGGGATTAAGGATCTTCCTTTTAATATCTTTTCAAAATTACTCCCTTTCCTCCAAAATATAATTTTCAAAGTTCCAAATGATTCAAGATCTCACGCAATGAACTCCGAAGTTGGAAAGGCAAGATACCCTGGCTTTCGATGTTTGGAGAATCATATGGATGGCCGTGCAACCTTCGCTTGCCTTTCGACTCTCCGTGCAGGTGGATTAAGGATCTTCCTTTAATATCTTTTCAAAATTACTCCCTTTTCTCCAAAATATAATTTTCAAAGTTCCAAATGATTCAAGATCTCACCAATGAACTCCCGGTGGAAAGTGCAGCATACCCGTTTTCGATGTTTGGAGAATCATATGGGCCGTCGTGCAACCTTCGCTTGCCT
This sequence comes from Canavalia ensiformis, assembly GCA_026541065.1. Lineage (NCBI taxonomy): Eukaryota > Viridiplantae > Streptophyta > Magnoliopsida > Fabales > Fabaceae > Canavalia > Canavalia ensiformis. The sequence goes on from JAMKYM010000597.1 coordinate 255,633, forward strand.
TCACTGGCAGGTGGATTAAGGATCTTCCTTTTTAATATCTTTTCAAAATTACTCCCTTTTCTCCAAAATATAATTTTCAAAGTTCCAAATGATTCAAGATCTCACGCAATGAACTCCGGGTTGGCAAAGATGCCTTGTCTTTCGATGTTTGGAGAATCATTTGGGTCGTCGTGCAACCTTCGCATGCCTTCGACTCGCAGGTGGATTAAGGATCTTCCTTTTAATATCTTTTCAAAATTACTCCTTTTTCTCCAAAATATAATTTTCAAAGTTCCAAATGATTCAAGATCTCATGCAATGAACTCCAAAGTTGAAAGCAAAGACACTGCCGTCTTTCGATGTTTGAGAATCACTACTGGGTCGTCGTGCAACCTTCGCTTGCCTTCGACTCAGGCAGGTGGATTAAGGATCTTCCTTTTAATATCTTTTCAAAATTACTCCCTTTTCTCCAAAATATAATTTTCAAAGTTCCAAATGATTCAAGATCTCATGCAATGAACTCCAAAGTTGAAAGCAAAGATACCCCGTCTTTCGATGTTTGAGAATCATATGGGTCGCCGTGCAACCTTCGCTTGCCTTCGACTCAGGCAGGTGGATTGGATCTTCCTTTTAATATCTTTTCAAAATTACTCCTTTTCTCCAAAATATAATTTTCAAAGTTCCAAATGATTCAAGATCTCACGCAATGAACTCCGGTTGAAAGTGCAAAGATACCCTCCTTTCGATGTTTGGAGAATCATATGGTCGTCGTGCAACCTTCGCTTGCTTCACTCTGCAGGTGGATTAAGGATCTTCCTTTAATATATTTTCAAAATTACTCCCTTTTCTCCAAAATATAATTTTCAAAGTTCCAAATGATTCAAGATCTCATGCAATGAACTCCAAAGTTGAAAGTGCAACATACCTCGCCTTTTCGATGTTTGGAGAATCATATGGTCGCCGATGCAACCTTGCCTTTCGACTGCGGGCAGGTAGATTAAGGATCTTCCTTTTAATATCTTTTCAAAATTACTCCCTTTCTCCAAAATATAATTTTCAAAGTTCCAAATGATTCAAGATCTCACGCAATGAACTCCGGTTGGAAAGTGCAAAGATACCCCGTCTTTCGATGTTTGGAGAATCATGGGTCGTCGTGCAACCTTCGCTTGCCTTCGACTCTGCAGTGTGGGATTAAGGATCTTCCTTTAATATCTTTTCAAAATTACTCCCTTTTCTCCAAAATATAATTTTCAAAGTTCCAAATGATTCAAGATCTCACGCAATGAACTCCGGTTGAAAGTGCAAAGATACCCCCGTCTTCGATGTTTGGAGAATCATATGGGTCGCCGTGCAACCTTCGCATTGCCTTCGACTCTGGCAGGTGGATTAAGGATCTTCCTTTAATATCTTTTTCAAAATTACTCCCTTTTCTCCAAAATATAATTTTCAAAGTTCCAAATGATTCAAGATCTCATGCAATGAACTCTGAAGTTGAAAGTGCAAGATACCTCGCTTCGATGTTGGAGAATCATAAGGGGTCGATGCAACCTTCGCTTGCCTTCGACTCTGTGCAGGTGGATCAGGATCTTCCTTTAATATCTTTTTTCAAAATTACTCCTTTTCTCCAAAATATAATTTTCAAAGTTCCAAATGATTCAAGATCTCACTCAATGAACTCTGAAGTTGAAAGTGCAAAGATACCCTGCCTTTTCGATGTTTGGAGAATCATATGGCCGTCGTGCAACCTTCGCTTTTGCCTTCGACTTCGTGCAGGTGGATTAAGGATCTTCCTTTTAATATCTTTTTCAAAATTACCTTTCCTCCAAAATATAATTTTCAAAGTTCCAAATGATTCAAGATCTCACAATGAACTCCGGTTGAAAGTGCAAAGATACCGTTCGATGTTTGGAGAATCATATGGGTCGTCGTGCAACCTTTCGCATGACTTCGACTCGTGCAGGTGGATTAAGGATCTTCCTTTTAATATCTTTTTCAAAATTACTCCTTTTCTCCCAAATATAATTTTCAAAGTTCCAAATGATTCAAGATCTCACTAATGAACTCCGAAGTTGGAAAGTGGCAAAGATACCCCGTCTTTCGATGTTTGAGAATCATATGGGTCGCCGTGGCAACCTTCATTGCCTTCGACTTCTCATGTGTGGATTAAGGATCTTCCTTTTTAATATCTTTTCAAAATTACTCCCTATTCTCCAAAATCTAATTTTCAATGTTCCAAATGATTCAAGATCTCACGCAATGAACTCCGGTTGAAAGTGCAAGATACCTTGTCTTTTCGATGTTTGGAGAATCATATGGGTCGCCGTGCAACCTTCGCTGCCTTCGACTGCAGGTGGATTAAGGATCTTCCTTTTAATATGTTTTCAAAATTACTCCTTTTCTCCAAAATATAATTTTCAATGTTCCAAATGATTCAAGATCTCATGCAAATGAACTCCAAAGTTGAAAGTGCAGCATAGCCCGTCTTTCGATGTTTGGAGAATCATATGGTCGCCGTGCAACCTTCGCTTGCCTTTCGACCGTGCAGGTGGATTAAGGATCTTCCTTTTAATATCTTTTCAAAATTACTCCCTTTTCTCCAAAATATAATTTTCAAAGTTCCAATTGATTCAAGATCTCACGCAATGAACTCCGGTTGAAAGTGCAAAGATAAATTATTTCTCGATCGGAGAATCTGCCGGTGCAACCTTCGCTTGCCTTCGACTTTGATTAAGGATCTTCCTTTAATATCTTTTCAAAATTACTCCCTTCTCCAAAATATAATTTTCAAAGTTCCAAATGATTCAAGATCTCACTAGCTAATGAACTCCGGAAAGTGCAAACATACCCTTCGTTTTCGATGTGGGAGAATCATACTCGCGGCAACCTTCGCTTGACTTCACAGGTGTGGATTAAGGATCTTCCTTTTAATATCTTTTCAAAATTACTCCCTTTCTCCCAAATATAATTTTCAAAGTTCCAAATGATTCAAGATCTCACGAATGAACTCCAAGTTGAAAGTGCAAAGATACCGTCTTTCGATGTTTGGAGAATCATATTGGTCGTCGTGCAACCTTCGCTTGCCTTCGACTGGTAAGTGTGGATTAAGGATCTTCCTTTTAATATCTTTTCAAAATTACTCCCTTTCTCCAAAATATAATTTTCAAAGTTACAAATGATTCAAGATCTCACGCAATCAACTCCAAAGTTGAAAGTAAAGATACCCGGGCTCTTTCGATGTTCGAGAATCATTGGGTCGTCGTGCAACTTTCGCATGCCTTTCGACTCGTGTGGATTAAGGATCTTCCTTTTAATATCTTTTCAAAATTACTCCCTTTTTCTCCAAAATATAATTTTCAAAGTTCCAATTGATTCAAGATCTCACGCAATGAACTCCGAAGTTGAAAGTGCAAAGATACCTTGTCTTTCGATGTTTGAGAATCATATTGGTCGCCGTGCAACCTTCGCTTGCCTTCGACTCAGGTGTGGATTAAGGATCTTCCTTTAATATCTTTTCAAAATTACTTCCCTTTTTCTCCAAAATATAATTTTCAAAGTTCCAAATGATTCAAGATCTCATGCAATGAACTCCAAAGTTGAAAGCGCAGATACCCCCGCCTTTCGATGTTCGAGAATCATTTGGGTCGTCGTGCAACCTTCGCTGCCTTCGACTCTGTGCAGGTGGATTAAGGATCTTCCTTTAATATCTTTTCAAAATTACTCCCTTTTCTCCAAAATATAATTTTCAAAGTTCCAATTGATTCAAGATCTCATGCAATGAACTCCGAAGTTGAAAGGTGCAAGATAGCCTGTCTTTCGATGTTTGGAGAATATATATATCGCCGCAACCTTTCTTGCCTTCGACTGCAGGTGGATTAAGGATCTTCCTTTAATATCTTTTTTCAAAATTACTCCCTTTTCTCCAAAATATAATTTTCAAAGTTCCAAATGATTCAAGATCTCAATGAACTCCTGAAGCTTGAAAGTAAAGATACCGTCTTTCGATGTTCGGAGAATCATATGGTCGTCGTGCAACCTTCGCTTGCCTTCGACTCGTGCAGGTGGATTAAGGATCTTCCTTTTAATATCTTTTCAAAATTACTCCCTTTCTCCAAAATATAATTTTCAAAGTTCCAAATGATTCAAGTTCTTACGCAATGAACTCCGGTTGAAAGAAGATACCTCGTCTTTCGACGTTTGGAGAATCATATTGGGTCGCCGTGCAACCTTCGCTGCCTTCGACTTCCGTGGCAGGTGGATTAAGAATCTTCCTTTTAATATCTTTTCAAAATTACTCCTTTTTTCCAAAATATAATTTTCAAAGTTCCAAATGATTCAAGATCTCACGCAATGAACTCCAAAGTTGAAAGCAAAGATACCCGTCTTTCGATGTTTGAGAATCATATTGGTCGTCGTGCAACCTTCGCTTGCCTTCGACTCTGCAGGTGGATTAAGGATCTTCCTTTTAATATCTTTTCAAAATTACTCCCTTTTCTCCAAATATAATTTTTCAAAGTTCCAAATGATTCAAAATCTCACGCAATGAACTCCGGTTGAAAGTGCAAAGATACCTTGTCTTTCGATGTTTGGAGAATCATATGGGTCGTCGTGCAACCTTCGCTTGCCTTCGACTGCAGGTGGATTAAGGATCTTCCTTTTAATATCTTTTCAAAATTACTCCCCTTTTCTCCAAAATATAATTTTCAAAGTTCCAAATGATTCAAGATCTCATGCAATGAACTCCACAGTTGAAAGTGCAAAGATACCCGTCTTTCGATGTTTGGAGAATCATATTGGCCGCCGTGCAACCTTCGCTGCCTTCGACTCACATATAAGTGGATTAAGTGATCTTCCTTTTAATATCTTTTCAAAATTACTCCCTTTTCTCCAAAATATAATTTTCAAAGTTCCAAATGATTCAAGATCTCACGCAATGAACTCCGAAGTTGAAAGTGCAAAGATGCCTCGTCTTTCGATGTTCGAGAATCATATGGGCCGCCGTGCAACCTTCGCATGCTCGACTCGCAGCAGGATTAAGAATCTTCCCTTTAATATCTTTTCAAAATTACCTTTTCTCCAAAATATAGTTTTCAAAGTTCCAAATGATTCAAGATCTCACGCAATGAACTCCGAAGTGGAAAGTGCAAAGATAGCCCCGTTTTTCGATGTTTGGAGAATCATATGGGTCGTCGTGCAACCTTCGCTTGCCTCTCGACTCTGCGTGATTAAGGATCTTCCTTTTAATATCTTTTCAAAATTACTCCTTTTCTCCCAAATATAATTTTCAAAGTTCCAAATGATTCAAAATCTCACGCAATGAACTCCAAGTTGAAAGTGCAAGATACCCGTCTTTCGATGTTTGGAGAATCATATGGTCGTCGTGCAACCTTCGTTTGTGTTCGACTCTCTCGCAGGTGGATTAAGGATTTTCTTTTAATATCTTTTTTCAAAATTACCTTTTCTCCAAAATATAATTTTCAAAGTTCCAAATGATTCAAGATCTCACGCAATGAACTCCGGGTTGAAAGATACCCTCGTCTTTTGATGTTTGGAGAATCATATTGGTCGCCAGTAACCTTCATTGCCTTCGACTGCGCAGGTGGATTAAGGATCTCCTTTTAATATCTTTTTCAAAATTACTCCCTTTTCTCAAAAATATAATTTTCAAAGTTCCAAATGATTCAAGATCTCACGAATGAACTCCGGTTGAAAGTGCAAAGATAGCCGTCTTTCGATGTTTGGAGAATCATAGCTGGTCGCCGCTGCAACCTTCGCCATGTCGACTACAGCAGCGTGGATTAAGGATCTTCCTTTAATATCTTTTCAAAATTACTCCCTTTTCTCCAAAAATAATTTTCAAAGTTCCAAATGATTCAAGATCTCACGCAATGAACTCCGGTTGAAAGTTGAAAGATACCCTTCGTCTTTCGATGTTTGGAGAATCATATGGGTCGCCGTGCAACCTTCGCTTGCCTTCACTCTCGTGCAGGTGGATTAAGGATCTTCCTTTTAATATCTTTTCAAAATTACTCCCTTTTTCTCCAAAATATAATTTTCAACGTTCTAAATGATTCAAGATCTCACGCACGAACTCCGAAGTTGAAAGTGCAGCATACCTCGCTTTCGATGTTTGGAGAATCATACGGGTCGTCGTGGCAACCTTCGCTTGCCTTCTTCAGGTGGATTAAGGATCTTCCTTTAATATCTTTTCAAAATTACTCCCTTTTCTCCAAAAATATAATTTTCAATGTTCTAAATGATTCAAGATCTCACGCAATGAATTGGAAAGCGATATCCTTCGATGTTTGGAGAATCATATTGAGTTTCGCAACCTTCGCTATGTTCACAATCTGCAGGTGGATTAAGGATCTTCCTTTAAATATCTTTTCAAATTATTCCTTTTCTCCAAAATATAATTTTCAAAGTTCCAAATGATTCAAGATCTCACGCCAATGAACTCCGAGTTGAAAGTGCGAGATACCATGTCTTTCGATGTTTGGAGAATATATTGGTCGTCGTGCAACCTTCGCTTGCCTTCACTTCGAGCAGGTGGATTAAGGATCTTCCTTTTAATATCTTTTCAAAATTACTCCTTTCTCCAAATATAATTTTCAAAGTTCCAAATGATTCAAGATCTTACGCAATGAACCCGGTTGAAAGTGCAAGATACGTTTCGATGTTTGGAGAATCATATGGGTCGGCAACCTTTCGCTTGCTCGACTCTCTACGGGTGGATTAAGGATCTTCCTTTAATATCTTTTCAAAATTACTCCTTCTCTCCAAAATATAATTTTCAAAGTTCCAAATGATTCATAAGATCTCACAATGAACTCCCGGTTGAAAGCATACCTTTTCATTCAAGAATCATATGGTTTGCAACCTTTCGCCATGCCTCTAATTTACAGGTGGATTAAGGATCTTCCTTTAATATGTTTTCAAAATAACTCCCTTTTCTCCAAAATATAATTTTCAATGTTCCAAATGATTCAAGATCTCATGCAATATACTCCAAAGTTGAAAGTGCAAGATACCGTCTTTCGATGTTTGGAGAATCATATGGGTCGCCGTGCAACCTTCGCTGCCTTCGATCGGCAGGTGGATTAAGGATCTTCCTTTTAATATCTTTTCAAAATTACTTCCTTTTCTCCAAAATATAATTTTCAAAGTTCCAAATGATTCAAGATCTCACGCAATGAACTCCGGTTGGAGTGCAAGATACCCCCTCGTTCTTTCGATGTTTGGAGAATCATATGGGTCGTCTGCAACCTTCGCTTGCCTTCGACTCGCAGGTGGATTAAGGATCTTCCCTTTTAATATCTTTTCAAAATTACTCCCTTTTCTCCAAAATATAATTTTCAAAGTTCCAAATGATTCAAGATCTCAAGCAATGAACTCCGAAGGCGGGAAAGTGGAAAGATACCGTGCCTTTCTCGATCGAGAATCATATGGGTCGTCAGGTAACCTTCGCTTGCCTTCGCAGGTGGATTAAGGATCTTCCTTTTAATATCTTTTCAAAATTACCCCTTTTCTCCCAAATATAATTTTCAAAGTTCCAAATGATTCAAGATCTCACGCGAATGAACTCCTTAGTTGGAAAAGATCGCTTTAGCCTTCGCCGCAACTCGCCTGCTCGACTCTGCAGTGTGGATTAAGGATCTTCCTTTTAATATCTTTTCAAAATTACTCCTTTCTCCAAAATATAATTTTCAAAGTTCCAAATGATTCAAGATCTCACGCAATGAACTCGAAGTTGAAAGTGCAAAGATACCCCCGTCTTTCGATGTTTGGAGAATCATATGGGTCGTCGTGCAACCGTCGCTTGCCTTCGACTCGGTGGATTAAGGATCTTCCTTTTAATATCTTTTTCAAAATTACTCCCTTTTCTCCAAAAATAATTTTCAAAGTTCCAAATGATTCAAGATCTCACGCAATAAACTCCGGTTTGAAAGATACCCCGTCTTTCGATGTTTGGAGAATCATATGGGTCGCCGTGCAACCTTCGCTTGCTTCGACTCAGGCAGGGGGATTAAGGATCTTCCTTTTAATATCTTTTCAAAATTACTCCTTTTCTCCAAAAATATAATTTTCAAAGTTCCAAATGATTCAAGATCTCACGCAATGAACTCCGGTTGAAAAGTGCAGATACTCGTCTTTCGATGTTTGGAGAATCATATGGGTCGCCGTGCAACCTTCGCTTGCCTTCGACTCGACAGGTGGATTAAGGATCTTCCTTTTAATATCTTTTCAAAATTACTCCCTTTCTCCCAAATATAATTTTCAAAGTTCCAAATGATTCAAGATCTCACGCAATGAACTCCGGTTGAAAGCAAAGATACCGTCGTCTTTCGATGTTTGAGAATCATATGGGTCGTCGTGCAACCTTCGCATGCTTCGACTCTCGTAGGTGGATTAAGCTGATCTTCCTTTTAATATCTTTTTCAAAATTACTCCCTTTTCTCCAAAATATAATTTTCAAAGTTCCAAATGATTCAAGATCTCACGCAATGAACTCGGAAGTTGAAAGTGCAAAGATACCCCTGTCTTTCGATGTTTGGAGAATCATATGGTCGTCAGGCAAACTGTCGCTTGTTTCGACTCGCAAGTAGTGGATTAAGGATCTTCCTTTAATATCTTTTTTCAAAATTACTCCCTTTTCTCAAAAATATAATTTTCAAAGTTCCAAATGATTCAAGATCTCACGCAATAAACTCCAAGTTGAAAGTGCAGCATACCCCGTTTTCGATGTTTGGAGAATCATAGTGGTCGCCGTGGCAACCTCGCTATGCTCAACTTCTCGCAGGTGGATTAAGGATCTTCCTTTTAATATCTTTTCAAAATTACTCCCTTTCTCCAAAATATAATTTTCAAAGTTCCAAATGATTCAACATCTCACAATGAATCAAGTTGAAAGTGCAAAGATACCTCGTTTTTCGATGTTTGGAGAATCATATGGGTCGTCAGCAACGCCGCTTTTCACTCAGGTGGATTAAGGATCTTCCTTTTAATATCTTTTCAAAAATACCCTTTTCTCAAAAATATAATTTTCAAAGTTCCAAATGATTCAAGATCTCACGCATAAACTCCGGTTGAAAGTGCAAAGATACCCTCGCTTTTCGATGTTTGGAGAATCATATGGGTCGCCATGCAACCTTCGTCGACCACCGTACAGTGGATTAAGGATCTTCCTTTTAATATGTTTTCAAAATTACTCCTCTTCCCAAAATATAATTTTCAATGTTCCAAATGATTCGATCTCATGCAATATATCCAAAGTTGAAAGTGCAAAGATACCCCGCTTTTCGATGTTCGGGAGAATCATATGGTCGTCGTGCAACCTTCGCTTGCCTTCGACTGCAGAGTGGATTAAGGATCTTCCTTTTAATATCTTTTCAAAATTACTCCCTTTTCTCCAAAATATAATTTTCAAAGTTCCAAATGATTCAAGATCTCACGCAATGAACTCCGGTTGAAAGTGCAAGATACCCCTCGTCTTTCGATGTTTGGAGAATCATATGGTCGTCGTGCAACCTTCGTTTGCCTCGACTCTCTTAGTAGATTAAGGATCTTCCTTTTAATATCTTTTCAAAATTACTCCCTTTTCTCCAAAATATAATTTTCAAAGTTCCAAATGATTCAAGATCTCATGCAATGAACTCCAAAGTTGAAAGTGCAAGATACCTTTTTCGATGCTCGAGAATCATATGGGGTCGTGATGCAACCTTCGCTTGCCTCTCTCACTCGCAGGTGGATTAAGGATCTTCCTTTAATATCTTTTCAAAATTACTCCTTTTTCTCCAAAATATAATTTTCAAAGTTCCAAATGATTCAAGATCTCACTCAATTAACTAAGTTGGAAAGTGCAAAGATACCCCCGTCTTTTCGATGTTTGGAGAATCATATGGGTCGTCGTGCAACCTTCGCTTTGCCTTCGACTTGCGCGCAGGTGGATTAAGGATCTTCCTTTTAATATCTTTTCAAAATTACTCCCTTTTCCAAAATATAATTTTCAACGTCTAAATGATTCAAGATCTCACGCAATGAACTCCGGTTGAAAGTGCAAAGATACCCTATCTTTCGATGTTTGGAGAATCATATGGGTCGCCGTGCAACCTTCGCTTGCCTTTCGACTCTATGCAGGTGGATTAAGGATCTTCCTTTTAATATCTTTTCAAAATTACTCCCTTCTCCAAAATATGATTTTCAAAGTTCCAAATAATTCAAGATCTCACGCAATGAACTCCAAAGTTGAAGATACCCTCGTCTTTTCGATGTTTGAGAATCATATGGGTCGTCGCAACCTCGCTGCCTTCGACTCATACGGATCAAGAATTTTCCTTTTAATCTCCTTTCAAAACACTTTTCTACCAAAGTAATTTTCAAAACCAGAACTACGTAGCCTTGAGTTTCCCATTGCAAACAGGAATATTTAGAGCAGGATCAAGTCCGTCACGTGCTATTTTCTATAAACCTATTTATTTTCTTATTCTATTTTAAGGGATCAAACAGTTTTCAAAATATCACACACTGGTTTAAGGGTACTGCTCTTTGGAACGGCAGTAGGGTGCCTCAATACCTTCCTTACAAGTAACCGACTCCCAATCTAGATTTCTTCCTCAAGTTAGGTTTTTCCAAATGTTTTCCTAAAAAATAAAATTTGTGGCGGCTCCACAATCCACAAAATTCATTTTCAAAATTTAGCGAGTTCGCTGCCTCGTCGAATTACAGCTATGACATAGTCATAGTCCAACTCACCGGTTATGATCCTAGAACAGATCATGGTCATACTCCTACGCATATCCCAAAGATAGATCCTCTCCTTTGTCCTACTACTAGTTATCCTAGGCTTGGTCCCAATACTAATCCTTATCTTGGTCCTACTACTGGCTTAGGTGCCGCACTAATCCCGGTCCTGGTGTTACTATTGGTCCCGGTCCAAGTACAAATACTGCCTTGGTCCTACTACTAGTCCTAATAATTATCCTTGGTCTTGTCTTAGTACTATCCTCATTCTCGTCCCGGGTCCAGACTGATCCTAGTCCTCGGGTCCTACCACGACCTCATTCTAGTACCGATCCTAGTCTCATCCACATCGGGTCCTGCTCACCGTACTAATCATGGTTGTGGTCCTACTACCGGACCTTATTCTAGTACCGATCCTAGTCCTCATGTCCCGCTCACCGTACTAATCATCAGGTCCTACTAATGTCCTTGTCCAAGTACTTATCCCAATACTTGTCCTAATACTAATCCCAAACCCAGGACGATCCTAATCTTGGTCTTATTAGTAATCTTGCTCCTAGTCCTACTACTACTAGCGTTGGTCCCAAAGAGTGATCCCGGTCTTAGTGCTACTATTCGCCCGGTCCCAATACCGATCCTGGTCTTGGTCCTACCATCGGACTTGGACCGAATGTTGATCCTGGTCAAGGTTCCCCGTTATTGGTCCTTGTCCGAGTACTAATCTTGGCCCAAGTCCCAATACTAATCTTGCTTCTCGGTCGTACTCATCGGGTCCTTGACCAAGGACGGACCTTGGTCCGAGTCCTAATTTTGGACTTGGCCCTAGTATCGATCCCGGTCCTTGTCCTACTACTACTCCCCGATCCTGGTCCTTGTCCAATAAATAGGACCAGGACCAAGATCAATAATTGTCTAGGTCCAGGTAGAGGATCAAGATCAGATCGACTGGACAAGGATCAAAAGTAGGATCGAGAGCACGATCGCATTTGACTAGGTTAAGTTGTTGACCAGACGCACCGCAGATAGGATCAACACCGGTACTAAGATCAATAGTAACACTAGGACAAGGATCAATACCTTGACCAGATCAGCAAGTAGCACTAGGAAAAGGATCCATAAGTGGCACCAATACTAGTAGTAAGACCAGGACAAGGATGAGGAATTGGTCCAAGTTTCAGAGTAGGACCAATGCCAAGACCACTAGTAGGACCTGGACCAGGATCAATATTTGGACTAGGACCAAAGTAATATAATCAAGACCAAGATAAGTATTGGAACCGGTCCAATAGTAGTACCAGGATCAATACTAGAACTAAGACTAGTAATAGGACCAGGACCATAATTATTCATGGGACCAGGATCCGTAGTTGGACCTTTACCGAGATTAGTTTTAAGACCAAGATCAATAACAGGACCATGACCAAGATCAGTCCTAGGACTAGAACCTTAGGGAATAGGACTAGGATCAAGACTTGGACTAGGTCCAAAGAGTAGGACCAGGACAAGGATTAGTCCCCAGACAAGGACCAATAGTAGGATTTGTGGATCGGGATCAGATTTGGACCAATACTAGGATCAAGACTACGACAGGATCAATAAGCACCAAGACAAAGATCAAGATCGGAACCAGGAAAACTAGTAAGACTAGGACACTGATTAGAACTGGGACCAATAAAGATGATTAATACCGTAGTAGGACCTGGGACCAAGACTAACAAGAGGACCAGACCAAGACCATGACCAAGGAGGATTAGTAGTATGACTAGAACCAGAACCATGACTAAGACAAGGATTAGTATTGGGATTAGACTAGCACAAGGATCATGATCAATACTAGCACCAGACTAATTGTATGGTGAATTTTATGTTAAATTCTTTTATTTGTAATTTTATAAAAATGAAATAGAATTTATTTATTTTTATTCTATTCTTTTTCATGACATGAGAATGTATTTATAACATTTTTTATTTATATTTATATATTATTTAAATTTTTATATAAAATTTAAAAACTAGCGGAGTAAATATATTTTTATTTATTATAAAATCATAAAATTTTGATTTAAACTTTTAATTTAAATAAATAAATTTTAATTTAGTAAAAAATTATTTTTACCTTATTAAATAAAATTATTTTTACGATGTTATTTTAATAAAATAAAATAGTTTATATTTAAAAGTAGAGTTTAAAATCATTTTAAAATGAAAAAATAAAGTTAAAAATTAAATATATTGAAGGAACTAAATATATATTTAATATAAAATTAATTAATACTTTATTTATATATATTAAAATATTGTTAAATATTTTATATATTTAATTTATCTATTAATTTAGTCATTATATTAAACAATCATTTTTAAAAGAATAATTAAATAATAAATAAAAATTAACTGGAAAATAAAATAATAAATTAAAATAAGTATGAAAGAAATGTTAGTGAAAGAATTTTTGCAAAAAACTGAAGCAAGAATAATTAAATTGCCTTCCTCTCTCATGTGTTAAAAACTTGAAATGTGGAATAAATTTTAAACTATGCATTTTTCAAATGATTAATAAATATTTCCTCATTTTTGAGCTTTTGGTGCAAAAGCAAGGATGTAAAAAGATTTCGCATGAAAATCCATGAGCTTTAACATTCTTATTAATGCAAGACAAACATTATAGCTACCGCTAATTATAGAAACTAATGAATCAAATATATTTTTACATATTAATGTACACAAATAAAAAAGATAAAATTTTTAAAAATTAAAATAAAAGCATCAAGGAAAAGGAGTAAAGTATCGTACCTTAAAAATTACTTTAATAAATTAAAATAGTTTATATTTAAGAAAAGAGATTAAAATCGTAAATTCAAAAATCATAAACTAAATTTAAAAATTTAAAATATGAAAAGAACTACAAACATTTTAATAAAAAAATTAATTAATATTTTATTTATATATATTAGAATTATTATTAAATATTTTTATATATTTAATTTCTCTAATTAGTTTAATTATTATTATAAATAAATTTTTTGTAAAAATAATTAAATCATAAATAAAAATTGGTATTACTCAACCAAATTAAATAATAATTGAAAATAAATGTGAAAGAAGTTTTTTTCTTTGTGCAAGACAATATTTTCTTGTATTATCATTAGGCGTGGTGCATCGGCACAATCAAATTGTCTTCCTCCTTCGTATTAAAACCAAACGTTTGAAATGTGTGACAAAATTGAAAACTACGTTACTTGCACTCGCTCATTTTCAAATTATCATAAAGCATCTTCTCATTTTAGTTTACTTATACAAAAATAGGAAAGTAAAAAGACTTTGCATGAAAATCCATAAACTTTAACACCCACATTAATGTAAGACAAACATCACAACTACTGCTAATCATATAAACTAATGAATAAATATAAACAGTAGAACCAGATCAAAATTTAAAACCTTAATTAAAAGCATCAGGGAGAAGAAGTAGAACCATCCTTACCTTAACTATTTAAATTACTTTAATTTCTCAAACCCTTCACCCGAGAAAAAAAATTGAATCATTAGAAAAGTTTAAGAAGTTCAAGCGAACAGAAGTATCAACAATGTCAACAAAAGAGGGAACGAAAAGTGAAAATAATGTCTTAAAAAAATAAAAACATTATAACTTTAGTAATTTTATTTTAGAACATAAAATATAAATGTTTATTGTCATAAAAATGTTATTTTATACTCTTTAATGTTTAAAATGTATATTAAATTATTAAGTGATGTATTAATTGTATATTAAATTCTCTTATTTTTAATTTTATAATAACGAAATAAAATTTAATTTTTTTCTTTTATTCTTCTCATGACAGAAAAATATATGCATAACATTTTCTTCATTCTATTTTTATATATTATTTAAATTTTTATATAAAATTTAAAAATTAGAAAATTAAATATATTTTTATTTTTTTTAAAATCTTAAAATTTTGATTTAAATTTTGATTTTAAAATAATATTGAATTTTTATTTTATAAAATAAATTATTTTTACTTTATTATAATTAATATGTAAAATATTGATACATGTTAAGTGCATGTTATTGTGATAAATTAAAAATGGTTTATATTTAAGAAAAGAGATTAAAATTATTAAATTTGAAATGATAAACTAAATTTAAAAATTTAAAATATTGAAAGAGTTAAAACTATTTAATAAAAAATTAATAATAATTTATTTATATATATTAAAATTATTATTAAATATTTTTTATATATTTAATTTCTCTCATTAATTTAATTATTATATTAAATAATTGTTTTTGTAAAAGTATTTAAATAATCAATAAAAATTAGTATTGTTTAAAAAATTAAATAATAATTGATAATAAATGTGAAAGAAGTTTTTGAATATGTGGACAATATTTTCTTGAATAATCAAGAAGATGGTGCTGCGAGATATAATTAAATTGTCTTTCTCCCTCATGTATTAAAACCAAATGCTTTCAAGAGTTCGATTAATTTAGAATTACGATTACGCATCTTTCGTTTTGAAACCACCATTAAACGTTTTTTTTGTTTTAGATTTTGCAAAAGCAACTAAGAAAAAGACCAGTTTTAAAACTCATAAGCTTTAACACATGTACTAATGCAAGACAAACATCACGGTTATTAGTAATCTTAGAAACTAACGAACCAACTACATTCCACACACCAACAAGCAAAATAGAGAATAATAAAAAAAAATTTCAACACTAAAATAAGATCATAAAGGATAAAAAAGTAGAACCATTATTACTTTGACTATTAAGTTTGTAACTCATTTTAATTTACTCAAACTTTTCACTAGTAAAAATAAAATCGAAATACTAAAGAGAGTTTATGAACCCAAACCAATTGAAGAACAATGGTAGAATAAAAAAAAGAAAGACAAATAGTGAAAATAATGTCTTAAAAGAATAAAAATATTATCACTTTAGTAATTTTATTTTAGAACATAAAATATAAATATTTATTTTCATAAAATATAAATATTTTTTGGTTTTATTTCTTTATATTATTTAAATTTTTATATAAAATTTAAAAATTAGTGGATTAAATATATTTTATTTATTATAAAATCAATAAAATTTTGATATAAATTTTAATTTTGTATTTTTTAAAAATAAATTATTTTTTTACCTTATTATTATTAATGTTTAAAACATTGATAGGTGTTAAGTAAATATTAGTATAATAAATTAAAAGTTGTTTATAATTAACGGTAAATCATTAAATTTTAAAATGAAAAACTAAATTTAGAATATTGAAAGAACCAGAAATATATTTAATATAAATCTAATTAAAATTTTATTTATATGTATTAAAATTGTTATTAAATATTTTTAGAAATTTAATTTGTTTCATTAATGTAGGCATTACATTAAACAATTGTTTTTGTAAATATAATTATATAATAAAGAAAATTTAGTTTTATTTAAAAATTAAATAAAAATTGAAAATAAATGGAAAAAAATTTGATAGTAAGTGCAAGACGGTATTTTGTTCTATAATCATTGCGGTATGAAGCCACAAGCATAATTAGATTGCCTTCTCCTTTCTGTATTAAAAATAAATGGTTGAAATGTGCGACCAAATTGAAACTAGTATACAGTGTTTCCATATTTTCAAACACCTAGCAAGTGTTTGTACAAAAGTATGGAAGTAAGAAAACTTTGCTCGCATGAAAACTATAAGTTTTAATACCCACGTTAATTCAATAGAAACATTAAAATCTTATAAACTAATGAACCAAATACATTCCCACATATTAACATGCACTCCTCAAACTCCTCATCGGTAAAGAAAAAAATTGAATCATTTAAGAGTTTAGGAATTCAATCGAACAAAAAATAATAACAAAAAAGGAAGACGATGAAAAAATAAGTCCTAAAAAAATTTAAACCAATATAACTTTAGTAATTTTATTTTAGTACATAAAATATAAATATGTATTGTTATATATCTTTATATTTTATATTATTACATGATATATTAATTTTAGGTTAAATTATCTTATTTTTAATTTTATAAAAATAAAATAAAATAAATTTTATTTTCTCATATTCTTTGATGACATAAGAATGCATGTATAATATTTTTTGTTCTATTTTTATATATTATTTAAATTATTATATAAAATTGAAAAATTAGTGGATTAAATATATTTTTATTTATTATAAAATCATAAAATTTTGATTTAAATTTTTTATTTTAAAATAATAAATTTTAATTTGTTTCTATATATTTTAAAAATTATATGATACAAACAAAATATAATAATAATATAATATATAAAATTAACTTAAAATTGACCTAAACTAAAAATGTTTAATCATAAAAAGTATATTTTAAAAATAAGTAAAGTGATTATAAATATTTTAAAATTAAAAGATTTATCTAATTACTATAATATTTAAATTTTGCATAGATACAAAAAGTTGAGACAAAAAAGTAAAAAAGAAAAAAACAAGCCAAACATATTTAAAATATTTATATAATATTTGATACAAAACCCATAATACAACCAATATATTAAGATATTCTTTTTTTTTTTTTACCTTTTTAGTGTTTAATAGTTCTCTTTTTTTATACAATTTTAAAATAATTTCTATATTAAATTTTTTTGTATGGGGTGAAAAACAAACATTAAAAATTTAAAATAAATGTAAAATGAGATTTGTTGGTCATCTTTTATTAATTTTTAATAAAAAATAATAGGAGAATGTTATTGTGACTAGATTTTTTTTTATATAATATTAATTTAAATATAATTTTAGAATTTTTTAAAAAAAATTAATGGAATTGATGTTTCATGTTATGTGATATTATAATTTTTAAAATTTATATATTTCATATTATAAATTATAGGTGAGTGTGTTTATAATTAAAATTTTAATACGCTGAAAATCACAATATTTTTTATATTTATCTTTAAAATGAAAAATACTAATTATTTTAAAAATATTAGTTAAAAATTAAAATAATTAAAGATATATAATTATTGTAATTTTAATATATTACCATATTAAAAGATTAATAAAAAAATTAAGCAAAGTGGAAGGATAAATTTGAGTGTCAAAATATTCAATATCTATGAAATTCGAGAGCTCCTCCAAACCACGAGCACGGCTTAATAATATCACAATTCAGTATTAATATTAGTAATAGAAATGATCTTGATCTTGTAATGCTTTCTTGATCAAACATTTGCATTTGCATTGTTTCTTCGTTGGAAGGCTACCGGCGAGCTGCCTCCTCTTCCACGCTATCGCCTTTCACCACCCGCTTCCATAAACAACATGCTAATTGACCCAACATTATTTGCAATTTCTTCATCAAGAATTACTTAACCAGCAAAAAATACTTTCTTGATTCCTTTCAGTTGCTTTTGGAGATGGTTAGTGAAGATGACAAACAAATGAACCTAAATCAATATAAAAGGTTGAGTGAATTTTTTTTCATCACTTCCAATTTTTAGTCATTCCAACTAAAAGAAAGTTCATGTTAAAATTTTTTTCTCCCTAATTAGATAGAAAATTGAATTTGCTGCATCATTTTTTGTAACATCATTTTTCTTGGCTTCTAAGTCATAGCAAATATTTCACCTTCAAAGTCTAAGATTTTCCTTAACATAATACTTATTCTAGACTAGTTTACATTCCTTCTTTCATTCTCAAGCATGTTTAGTCATTAGTGAAAGAGCTAACGATGTGACATTAGTATTTGTTAAATCAAATATAATTTCAGTCTAATGCACCTCTTTACATTTAAGTTTTATTCTACATTTATGCTACGAATATCGTTTTCTACCGTGTTAGACTAGTTATTCCATATTAGGTATCTAGCTGACTCAAAATAATGCCCAAACATTCTCTTTTAGGCATTTCCACTCTATCACTCTAGAAATAGCTGCACTTCAGATCAAATCCTCAGAACTATGAAACTCCATTAAACAAAATCAAGAACAACAGTGTTTATCGTAGTTGTTGATTACTATAAAAGTTTTAATTTGTGATATGAATTTGTGGTATATAAAAAAATTGTTGGTTGCTTTATTAACTATATAATATGATTTGTGGTAAAATAATTATTATTATTATTTTATTCAATTGATGGTTGCTTTATTAACCATATAATGATTTTGTTAGGTTACTAAGAATGTTTGGTTTAGCTGAGGGGAGAATTTTGAAACTAAAAATTAATTAATTTCTAGGATTAAATTAAAATAAACATGCAATAATTTGATAATTTATATCATCAGATTTCATACCTTTATGAACTTTTTTCTAAATTCTTTCCTAATATTTACCTTATTTTTAAATTATGTAAATGTAAAAATAATTTGTAAATACTTACACTTTTTCAATCTTGATTAAGTATTTTTTCTTTTCAATTCCAACCATTTTATTGATTCTTAATTATATCTCCAAAATTTCATGTCCATAAACAATTTTTCTTGATACATATAAAATTAATTACATTTTATTTATTTAGTTGAAATATATGTTTTTAAGTTGTTTTCAATTAGATCATATAATTTTTCACTATAAAAAAATAATTATATTGTTAAAAGATCAAATAATATAAACAACTTAAATATTTTAGTTTAGCATAATACCATAATTTTCTTTGGTAACCACTTACTTAATAAACAAAAGTTAAGGAAAACTTTATTTTAACAATGTTAAAAAGTTGGTTTCAATTGTAATGTTAGATTGAAATTGTTACCTTTTCAAATAATTTAAATTAAAAAATTATTTAAAATAATAAATTTATGAACAATCAAAAATCGTAAAAAATCAATTTATATAAAATAATATTTTAACTATTTTAAAAATATTAAAAATTATATTATATTTATTTAATCTTACATATATAACTTACATTATTACAAACTAAAAAAGTACATATATTCTAAATTTAAAAATTAAGTTTTACATAGATTAAATAAGACATAACATAAATTTATTTATTTTTATAAAATTTTTTATTTATATATAGATTGGATTTTTATGAATTTTTTCGGTTTCTTATTGATTTTTTGTTAAAATGATTGTGTAACTCAAATGATCCATATTAAATCTCTGCTTTTTAGTTCAATTACCCAACCCATCAATTTGCCTAAGTTTCATAATTATAAATAATATATTGTATTATATATATTTAATAAAATATATATTATAAATATTTTTTAATATTATTTAATTAATAGTGATTTAATCAATATAGATCATCTAATTTTAAATTTTAAATTAAATCTATTTTCTTATATTTTTTTACTAATTTAAAATATTTTTTTTACATTTAAAAAAAGTTTGATTATTGAATATGTATAAAATTAATATGAATAAATTAATTTATTTTGATCTCATTTTTTTATTAGCAATTTTGGATCTTTGCATTATTCAAACTTTAATAAGCAATTAGATTTAATAATATTTAATCTGATCACTTTTTTATTTTTCAAATAACTTTGTTTTACATATTTACAAACTTTGATCATGTGAGAAAGAGCATGCTTAAATAACCAAAGTTGTGACATGAAGTAATCCAACAACAAAGTTTTTTTAAATCCAAACCCAAAGTTACAAAATAATTTAAATCTAAACAAAGAGGTACAAAGTTAGGAAGAAATCTTAAACTTTGATGCTAATCTCCCTCAAATTTTGGGAACAAGATTTTTGTCTAAAACATATTCACAAAATATAACATAGATGTTAAGACTAACATTTCTACAATTATAACCACATTGAAACAAATTAGAACTCATGTTTTCACCCCCACCTCATGTTTTCTCTAATGAATCATTATTATTGGAAGTCTTATGGGAAGCATATACTACACTAATGAATTTACATGAAACGTTAATTAATATTGTTTTTATTGTATCTTTCTTTCTGATCAAACATCACGTAAAACGTAATAACACTCGTTACTTTATATCTACACGGCTAGTATCCACGTAACCTTCGCGTAACGTGAGAATTAAGATTTGAGACACAACAGGCTTTCAAATAATTTATATATATATAATAGAAGAAAGATTTTAAGATGTAATAAAATATTTATATACTTTGTATGATAATTATAAAATTATATATATGTCTTTGCATGTGAGCGTGCCTATTAGCAAAGGGAATGGGAGGGTTTGAATGAGCATGACCTTCCTTAAGGTAGCTTAGAAAACAAGAAAGAGAAAGCTCTTCTCCAATTGCAAACGACCTGAAGGCTTTCTTGACTGCTGCTTTGTCATTTTCAAACATTTGCATTTGCAGCGTCTCTCATTGGAAGGCCACTGCAAGCGGCCCCACACCTTCCTTGTCCACCACCGCCATCAGCATTACCTATTTCTTTTGATCAGAATTATCACTCCACCAAAAAATGTTTTCTTGATGTTTTTGCTTTTGGAGGAGAACAAAGAAACAAAGAGCACAAATCAACATTGATCAGTTTGTCTCCACCTTTCCACTTCCAGCAGCTTGGTCATCAAAATTGTTTAATGGGTTAGTTGTCAGGACATTTATTGATTCGAGGATGAAAATTTTGATTTTTTTTTTTCTTGCTGTGGTAAAGGAGTATACCTAATTTTGGGATAGTTCTATGGAAACTTAGAACAAGATTGACACATATGCTAGCAGACCCACCCACAAGATATTCAAATTCTATTGCCTCCCTATTTACTTAATCCCATATAAAAGGCTCTATGTTTGGTACAGTTTGTGGTTTTAATATTTTGATGCATGTATTACAACATTAGCTATTATTAAAAGTTTTTTATCATTACTATAATTTCTACAAAATTGTTCCGTGATTAACACTATATATATAACTCACTATAAAAAACAATTGATCAATGATCAGTATGAAATCAATTTATTGGCAATGTCCGACGCAAACACTCTTAATATGGCTTTAGATAATTAAAATCCTCATATTTACTTAAAATTAAGAGTTCATGGGGTTTGGCTAAATATTGTTTAGTAAAATTAAATAAGTTGAGGAGGTGTTAATTTGAGAATGCAAATGTTGAAAGGAAGCTTCATGAAGGATGGGCATTGGCAAAGGAGGGTCCCTCAAATAATAACTCAAAAGTATAGTGTAGGAAATGCCAATTGACACATATATACTCCTACACTTACCAGAACTAACGACCATATGGGGCTTCCCAAGTACTTTTTGCTCCATCTAAAAGTTATCTTTATGATTTTTCCAAACAACCATTGCCAAGGTACATCAGTTAGGAGGGTCTCATTTAACTTCCTATTTATATATCTATTTTTTCATTTGAGATTTTTGCTTCATGCTATAGATAATGTATAATTTATACAACTTTGCTATATATCTATTATCTTTAAGACTATTGAGTAACCATTTGCCTTTAAATTTAGGAGCATTAGTTAGTAAAGACGTAATTTATATTGTTGTTTTTAGCCCTAATATGTAGCATTTTCTATGAACTAGATTGACTTGGACAAGTTTTTAACCTGCATTTAATTGGTTTGTATGTCATGCCTAATTAAAATATAGTGGGTAGTTATACACAAATAGTTCTTATGAGATATTATTTATGAGATGGCTTTTTTGTCTTCTCAAGTAGCTCAAATTTTGAAATTTTATATTCATAAATTTATTTATTTTTCATGTTAATTAATACAATAATATAGTGAAATTTTTTAGTCAATTGTTAAAGTTAGAAACAAAGCAGTTATCAAGACAGACCCATCAATGGATTTGGTGAAATTCAAACTTTTCTAGAAGGATTTTATTTTTACTATTTGAGTAAGATTATTTAGAAAGCAACTATTTAGGAAGCACAAAACATGATTGTATAAATAACTGATCATGATGTTATCGATGCGCTTATAGGAATTCCAAGGTTTGTTTTCTAAAATAAGTCTTTTTTTTTTTAATTCATGATGTGAATCCATGTGATATACATCGTCACTTCAATCAACAAGAGGATAGTTAGGCCACTTATGCACGCGCCTTGAAAATACTAGACACACACTTTGGCAAGATGGAATCGTGCTTCTGAGTTATCTTTCCTTTGATTGCTCATCTTATGCTCTTAAATAAAGTCAGGAGGCTTGAGATATAGCCACAACACAACTACTATTAGTTATTTATTGTTAACCTTTTGGAAAGGAAAGTGGAACCTGAATTAAAGTTTGGAAATGCTGAAAATGCAAAGATAGTTTATATGAGATTGCCTTTCTTTCCGTTTTGCTTGTTGAACCTCCTGTGGGTGGTGAGAGTTTTTAATTTATAACCATCTAGTTTTAGGATTTTTTAAATCTTGTTCTCAAATCATCAGATGGAAGAATATGGAAAGAACGAGATCTCACATCGCGGTGGAGAAGAGGTGACCTACCGCTGAATCACACACGTAAGGCAGTTCCAGGGGCCAACAAAGGGAAGCTATAAACGATATTTTCTCATAATCAAAGTGGTAAATGCTCCATCCACTGGTAAATAGGGACCCATCTTCTTCACAATTGGGTGGTTAACCATCTTACACTTCACTCCAAATGGAAAACATAGTAAGCCATATCTATGACATGTGCATAAATTTATTACATTGCATCAAGTTTAATAGCCTTATTGTTTGATGAATACTGCAATTCAAGTTGTTACTCGCTTAATTTAATTTTTGATATTAGTCATCCTAAATCTTATTGTTAAAATATATATTTGTTGATCTAATAAATATATTATATGTGATGAAATTT